>VXAU01003917.1:314685-343696 GCA_013399695.1 Formicarius rufipectus | reverse complement strand
TCCCTCTCTCTCTCCCCTCTCCCCCTGCAGGGCTTCTCCCTCCCTCCCTCCCTCCCTCCCTCCCAGCGCAGTCACCGCCGCCGCGGGTCGTCGATGCCGTGCTGCGGGTCGCAGCTGAAGGAGATGGTGATGGCAAAGCGAGTGCCCCACTGAACCCTCTCCACGCGGTGAAGGTTCTCCGAGCCGGAGGTGAAAAAGGAAACTCGGCCTGCAAAGACACGCGTGTCATCAGGGACGGGGTTTGCCTCGCAGTTTTGGGGTTGTCTCAGGAGCCCCCAGGTCATCACACGGACGAACCGGGATGAGCTTATGCTGCACTCTGACAGCTTCATGGACTGTTTCAAACACACAGCAAACCTTCGTGCTGCCGAGCTGGAGATGTAATCCCACTGTATCTCATAAAGGCAGGAGGAAGCCAAAACATCCAAAGCCAGTTCTTAGCTGCCTCAATTAAAAAAGGGCAGCTCTAGTGACTGTCATCAAAGTGTATTGATTTCCTCCCTGCTCCCCTTCTAGTCTGAGCTCTAATTTTATACCAAAGAAGGAGGAAGTGCCACAAAGGTGGCAGAAACTCTCCAGTGACAAAAGGCCCAGCAGGTCTGCTAGCAGCTGGGGCAGTTTATCAGCATTGTACCAAGTATTGCTGCTGCTTTTTGTGCCCAGCCTGACCCCTCCCTGCTCAGCCAGGTTACAAAGTCATGTATCACTCATGTACAAACCCATCTCCTTAGAGCCACTCCATAAGTGCACTGCCTTGGGAATTGTTTTAGAGGTGCAAGTGCTTCCTGCTGTGCCCCTCCTGCCCCAGGTCTGCCCATCCCACCTGCCTGGGGGCTCTGAGTGGCATCCAGGTGAAATGACAACAGCAGAGGTACCCTGGCATCCCACTGGATGAGACAGCAGAATGGAGCCCTCTGCACCTCCACTTTATTCAACTCTTCTGAGAGCAAACAACTCTGATATTTAACAAGTGACTTGGAACTGACCCAACTCCTTGACTGCTCCTGAGCGAGACAGAAATGCCCACCTGCACTGCTGTTTCACCCCAATCACTTGTATCTTCCCTATCAGGCTTCTCCCCCACCACATTTCACATTAAAGTTTGTTTCAAAGCTTATCAAAGGGAACTCCTACTGACAGTCTAACTCTGCCCAGGCTGCAATCAGGCAAAAGGAAGCACTTACACGACCTGCTTAAAGCCTGCACAACATCCTGCCCCATCCAACTCCTACCCCACCCCCACTGCAGGAATGGACACCAGGCATGGAGCTGGTTTTGCTTCTAAAAGTGACCCAAAGATCCAATTCCTTTGCTTGCTCACATGGGACACTGGGAGAGAACCAGACTGGCTTTATGGGGCTCAGTCACTGGAGCAGCCCCAGCTCACATCCAGCCCTCCTGCCAAGCACAAGCCATGCCATGCCCTTCTGTCCCAGTGGCTGCACATCCACAATGGGTAACGCTTTCCATGTGTAAAGAATGGATTCATTCATATGCACAGTTCATTTCCACCTCGGTGTCCTGCTTTTCTGGAGCAAAGGTAACATACCCCTATCCTCCAAGTGTTGCAAAGAGTGCTGCCCTCAAGGATTTCATACAAAGTCCCGGTGGCACGATTTTTTTCCCCTATAAAACCCTGTTTCAGCATTATTGAAGTACTCTGTTATCAGTCTCTCACCTGCTCACCCAAAGCTTTGCCTTAAACTGACTTTCAAGCTGTTTTGTCTGATCTCTTCCTAGAAGTGGTGGTAATTCAGAGTGAGATAAGGTTCAGTGTGTTGTTTAAGCCAGTTAAACTGAATTTTTTTGCTATACAGAATGTCTTTTAAGTTCTCTCTTTAATAAATATGCCTTCGTATATATGGTATCTTACAGCTCCTTGTGCATCTGGTCCCATATCCATCAACTGGGGTCTCTGGGACACTGAACAAGGCTACAGTCAGTTCCCAAAGAGGCTGTTTCCTCACTTGGGAAGAACTTTTTCTTTGCAGAATTTGTGAAGCAAAAGCACTCTCTCTGTGGTACATTGTTTTTAATAGTATGAATGTTCAAAAAAAAGGGTAAAGAATGTTAACTCCCATCCCATCTGACAAAACCTTCCAGGGACACATGACAATATCCTTATCCAGAGACTCGTGGGAGACACCTGAGCTAAAATAAAGGTGTGCCATCAGTAGCAGGGCAGAGGGCTATGCCCCAGCCTGGATCCCAGGGGCTGGAGGAAGTTCCTCCCCACCCAATGCAAATTAAAGTTTTCAATTTTCTTACTAAAAGAGTCAAAACCCAAAAGAATTGGAGAGCTCTGTGGTAACCTCAGGGGCTGCAGGAGCCTGTTCCTCAGTGATTACCTTGCCCAGGTACGTCCACAGGAACAGAAGTAATCAATCCTTGCCTTTGATCTCTGTTTGACAACACCACCTGAACCTGCAGCTTCTTGTCTCCTCCTTTCCATGTTTTCTACACTTTCCAGCATTGTGCCAGAAGGTGTCCAGGATGGAGTTTGGCCAAGGCTCAGAGGAGCTGCTGCTCCTTGCAGAGTGCAGAAGGTGCTGTTGTGGTGCAGCTGTTCCCCTTCCCAGGGCAGGGGTACCCCTCCAGCTCTGCTTCTGGACTTGGGATCAGCCCAGAGTTTAATCCCCAGGTGAAGCTGCTTCCCAGGCCCTCAGGCACCCACACAGGTTTTAAAACACTTGAGAGTAAGCAAAGAATAATAAATTGTATTTGGGATGAAAGAACCACTGTCATGGAAAACTCAGGGGCAAACCCATTTGAATGAACCCTCTGAGAGTGGCCAAGAACTGGTAGCTCCTACCAGGCTCTTACAGGAAGCAAGATCTCAACTGTATTAGAAGTAACCCCTTATTCTCCTGATTTTTTGGGACCCCATTTCTGCACTGATCCACAGGAATCATGATTTATGAAGACATGCAAGTGCCAGTCACAAGTTCCACTGCTACAAATTTTATGTGATCCCAATTTAGATGAAGCAACACTGTTATTTTCAGGAACAATATTTAACAAGCAGCAAAAGGAATAGACATTTCACTCTGCAGCAGTTTTGTCCCATTTAATTACTCAAACAAAACCACTGGAGGAATCTATGTATTAAATATGAGCTTTTGCTTTTCCCTGCTGTTGCTTTCCCAGGTTTAATTCATAATTGCCTCTTAGCAATGAATTCTTTTTAGATGTACTGAGAAAACACAACCACCACAAGCAGCAGCAAACAGGTGAGAAAGAATTAAAGTAAAAAGTCAGTAATCCCACAGGGTTTGCTCTCAGGGGGGTTGATTCATGTTGAATTTTAACATTCAGTTGCACCTCCATAAACAAGCTGCCTTCAGTTTGCAACCTACTCTGTCCTGAGAGGCAACACAGGTGGGAGGAAAACAGAAAATAAACCATTTTCAGTGCCATCTACACCCTTGACCTGTGACTGTGACCTCGAGGAAATGACTCGCTCTGTCATTTGTTTCCTTTCTCTAAAATAAAAGCAGAACTGCCCTATTTTAACAAGGTTACTCTGACAATTAATTAGTAAGCACCAGTACAATATTTTGCAGTTAACACACATTCTGTTTTACAAGTATTATAGAAAATATCCTCTTCTGTCCTTATTCTGAAGGAAAATTAGTCAGGCACACCAGGTTAAATTACAACAAGATGTAGGGAATATACAGAAGGGCTTTGAAAGACATACAAATATTAACACACCACAATGCTCATTAGAAAAAGTACTACAAGAATATTACGCTCCTAATATTATGCATTCATTGCATAACTTAGGTTGGAAGAGACCCTGGGAGGTTACCTGGTCCAACTCCCTTTCTCAAATCAAGGTCAACTTCCAAATTATACCCAAGTCCTGAGTCCCACCAGGTTGCTCAGGGCTGGATCAGGCACAAGGACAGCACCCACACCCTTCCCAGGGATGTCTCAGGATCATGTTTTGCTGCCCCTGCATCTCCTGATTTCTGAGTGAGGGGCATGGAGCAGATGACCCCCAGAGGTCCTTTCCAACCTCAATTATTGTGATTACACATGACCAAGCCACTCACAGGAATAGCAGCTTTGGTAATCACCTGTATTTGCAGCTTGTTTTGCCACTGGACTCCAATCCCTTCCATGCTCCCATCCTTCACATGGCATTACCCCTTCTGCTTTCTTGGCAGCATCCTCCTGGCCCTCCTAGTTTAATTCCCTGCCAGATCTCCCCCTAAACTCCTTGGGTCATGAGAACACTAAGGAGAAACTGCAAATTATGTATCAGATTGTCTCAACCAAACACTCAGGGAAAGAGGGAACCACAACTGTTCCCCCACTCTCCTCGTTGGTGTGCTGGACAGCAGGGAAGGGCAGGGGCCACCCCTGCCTGGTGCCAGGGAAGGGATGCAAAGCAGGGCTGGGGGAATGTGAAAGGTCTCCATCCCCTGTCCATGGCAACTGGTCCTGCTGCTCAGAGGGGAATGAAGCAGCTCCTCTGCCTGGTTAAAGGGAAGCAGGAACCATTTCTCTGGCACTGCAGATCTGTTCAGCTTCGACTGGCAACTTAACATTTATCAGCTCCAAATGTTACTGGGGAAAGAAGGAAAAACTGCATCTCATCTGCTGAATGACAGCAGGACAGAAGCACTGCCAGGGAAGCTGCACAAACACAGCTCTCTTCTCATCCTGGTCATCTGCTTAGGATTAATCACTAATTCATTCTCATGTCAAGTGCCCAGAAAAAACCATCAGATCATTAGACCAAAAAACTGATAATACTTCCTGCAATCACACAAGATGTATTTAATAGATATGCTTATTCAATTACTTGTAAATAAATGTTGCATGGGGAGAACTTTAAGCAAAGTCCACAAAAGGACCATGGAAGGACAGCATCTGTGAGTGCCCTGGTATGGGGAGAGCAGAGCACATCACAAGACAGGGCACAAGCTCCTCTGAACAATTTTACTGCATATATGCCAAGCACAGAAGCATAAAAAAGCCCTTGGCCTTAAAAAAAAAAAAACAACAAACAAAAAACCAAAAAAACCTATCTGCAATGGGTATCAAAATCTAGTTACAATCTTGTCCCAAAATCACTCACTGTTGTAAGGAAAATCACTGATTCACAGTCTCAGTCAGCTTGCCATTTGTAAAAGCATTATCACTACTTCCAAAAAAGCACTTGCTTTTGTTTTAAACTTGGAAAGACCCAGAATGAAAACTTCCCAATTACAGTTTTTAAGGAACATGAAGGAACTTAATTAGTTCCTGCTGAAAGCATATGGACACTTTGAGATTCAGCAGAATCCCTGCTCTCTTTCTTGCAGTCTCTTGAACAGAACCAATCCTGGTGCAGAAAGGGGGGAAAATACCAGTATGATAATTTTGGAAATACAGTTTCCATATGCATTTAAAAGAAAGTGATAAACTTAAATCTTTCTTTGCACAAAAAAAATTGCTTTCTTTTTAAAGCAGTATTTCCCTTGGCACTAAGAACTCTCTTACTCATGGTACAGTGAGTTTCTTGCAGCAGACAGAGGTCCTGACTGAAGTCAGAAGACACATATATACCGCTGCAGCCCATCAGGGCACAAGAAAGATGTGTTCCCTCGTGCCAGAACTGGTTATGAATTAGCCAAAGGTCTGTGCACTTGAACTGGCATCACTGGGCTGACCTGCTCATGGCTGTTGAGAAGAAAACAATCTCAAAAGCCTCAAGGTTAATAAATCATCATTCCTTCTTAAAGCCAGAGGTGTTTGTTAGAACAAGGGGATGTTAAAGACCATCCTACAAATCAGTCTTGCACTGCAATATGTGACTTCCCAGACAATGCACAAGTGAGATACACTGAGAGAAGGAATGAGCATTTTAATTCAGGCTCCACTCCTACCAGAACAGTTGTTCCTGCCCCCCACTGCCTGGCTAACACTGATCCTCAACCCCTGAAGTGCTGCAACTGCATCTGAAGCAGCAGTGGGACTTGCCCAGGTAGCATTTCCATACACAGGACATCCCACAATGTTTTCTTTTTAATTGCTTTTCCCTGGATTTCTAATTACTGCTTTTCTGCTCTGCTGCATCACTAACCATGCCTTTCTGTTCCCTGCTGGAAAGCCTGACACCTGAACAAATCCCTGCTCACAGGAAAAGAAACCTGCTCCTTTGGGCACATAGCATCAGGTGCCCAAAATGCAGGCCAAGTTTGAGACAAATGCCAGGTTTTAGGACTGCAATGGCATGAGCAATACAGAGACAATACATTGTCAGGTATTAAAACTGAACCAGTGATTATGAAAGTCATCTCTAAAAAAGCCTGGATCTCCTCAATGAGAGGCATGGAAGCTTATCAACATGTGGTTTTAAAAGCTGGGTTGGAGTGACAAGAGAAGTATCAAGGATCAAAAGAAGCATAAAACAAACCAAAAAAGCCAGAGGCCAGAAAGAGAGAAAACACACTGAATTTCTGAATGTGAAAAATACATCAACTTGTGGCAGCAACAGAAAACACCCCGGGGTTGTTCTCTCACAAGCCACATTTCATCAGCAAGAGTTAAAACAGGTGCAAGTGCCTTCACCTTGGAAGCTTCTCCCCTTTGCTCACAGGTGTCAGCAGAGCTTCAGGTGCACCACAGGCCCCGCGGCAGCTGTGGGATGACACAGGTGTCAGTGGCACTCAGATTCACTTTGTTTCATGGACATGAAGCACACTGCAGTCATTCCTTGCACTGTTTGGTTTCAGAAGGGGTGTGTGACCAATCCTGTGGCACCCATTGCCCACCCGGGGAAGGGAACAGCCAAAACCAGGGGCTGGTTTAAAAAAAAAAAAAAAAGGAAAAAAAAACTTTCTGTACTTAATCACCTTCCTCCTCCCCTAAAATGACATCCAGAGCAAACACCTTGCAACAGGAGACCCGAAAATTAGCTGGATAGGGCTGAATGGAAGCAATTTCAGTGTCAGACTTTGGGAATTTAAGTCAGGGGCACATTGCAGAGTTCCCCTGCATTGAGCCAGGACCACACCCAGAACTCAGCTATGATTCCTGCAGCTGGGAACACATGCTCATCTTAGACCTGCACCTAGAAATGGAACAGTTTAATGTGCTCCCTTTCAAAATACAGCATTTTGCAAAAGATGATACTTTCAGCTTGAGGTTTATTTCCAACCATAAATTAAACTAAATTAAATTAATATTAAATTAAATTAAACCATTTATTTCCAACCATAAAAGCCAAACTAATCAAACATACCATTCTTGATGCCAAACCCAGAATGCAGATAATCTCAGTTTACCTAAGGCAGCATTACTGGAGGTGAGTGGATCATGATCCATTATTCAAAAAACACTCAACCCGATTTGCAGGCAGCAATAGTCAGTTCTGCTTGGGGTAATGCCTGTCAGCAGACAATTACTGAGGCTGTCTTTAAATGAGTAAATTTTCATCTTTTCTGTCTTGAAAAGAAATTACAGGACACAGTAGGAATACAAAGTTGTCCGTGGCTTTTTATTCCCAGCAAAAGTGTGGCTGGTCTTGCATTCTAAAAGGGAACACTGCTGGAAGCTCAGCACTCACCTGCCAGCCAGATGAGACTGAGCTCTTCCCCTCTGGGCATCCAGCCCCAGAGTAATTCTAGTTTCAAATGCTCCACTTATTAGAAAAACCTTAAACCAGCCTTAAAGGCTTCTTATTTAGGTATAACTGACAGCCACCAGAATGCTCATCCCTGACAGATCTCCTGGAAGCAGGGATGGACTTCTACCCGTGTCCCAGTACAGCAGCAGAGCTGTGGGAATCAATCAGTCCTCCTCACACCCAGCCCACAACCACTGCAGGCTATTAATCCCACCTTGAACAGCAAAGGAATTTCAGGTCAGTCTAAAACAAACTGTTTATTCTGGATTTGCTGCAGTCCCAGATCTCTCTGCCCTTGCTGCACAGTGACCTGCTGAGCTGTCAGGACTGGATGGCAGGTCTAACCAAGTCCTACAGCTTTCAAGGAAGTCCCTCACTGTGGCTTAACTCCAGCTGCCTCAAACTATGGCCACACTTGAACCTTTTTTTTTTTTAATCTGAAGGCAGAATTATGACAGGTGCCACACAGCCCCACAAGCCCTGCTAGCAAATGGCACACTCTGAAAGCAAAGCCAGGCTGTACCTGCTCGGGGCTCCACTGTCTTGTTGGAATCTGCATCCAGGAAAACAAAGCGTCCTCCACCAAAGTCCTGGGTGTAGTCAGAGAGGTAGAGCAGAGAAGTGTAGTCAAAGGAGCCGTAAGTCACCTGGGGGGGAAGGCAACATCACCAAAAATTACCACATTATTACCCTTACCTGTGCAGGACACAAGCAACAACGCAGAGAGAGAGAGATCTGAGGGGTTTTTCTGCTTTGCCAGTTGGCACATATTTAATTAAGGGGTTTTTGAAAGCTGAGAACATGAGCTCCTACAGATCCTCAGGGTTGGTTAGTCTGCTCTGTACATGCACACCCATGCTACACACAGGACTGGCATGGCATGTTTATTATTAGTTTCCATGATTAAGGAAGTGCTCCTACAGATTCCTGTGATCCACAAGCAAACCACAACAGTGTCAGAAGTTACCCCCTGCATTGTGCCAAAGCACAGAAGAGCCCAGATCTACTGACACTACTTCAAGGTAAAATTTCACCATGAGGTTCCTGAGCAGAACATCCCCTGAGCAGTTAATTCCCCCCACCCTCTAAGCATTCCAGGTGTCTGGAAACCTCCCTTTCCACTCTTGCACCAACCACCACGCAGGAGCTCCCCAGAACAGTAAATCAGACTCTCCAAGTAAACACACATTTGTTGGAGGAACTTCTACCCTTTTCCATACAGATTTTGTTTAAAAACCTTCAAACTTGACTAAGTCTCTGCTTCTTCTCAGCCTACAGACCAAACATCTCATTTTTAAATGTAACAAAGTGATTTTTCCTTCCTTTTAAAGCATTCTTTTTGCTCCATACATACCCTGAAGATGGAGAAAGAATGATTACACATTCATGCTCTCTAAATATTTAACACTCAGTTCAGCTGATCCTGAAAATGCTTCACATCTACATGTCACCAGCAGTTAAAACCATACTTCAAATCAGTGGCTGTATTCTCCAATTTCTTTGCAGTGTACCACAGCAGCAGAGTCCAGCCCCACAAAATGTGCAGCACAGCAGTGCTGTGTAAACACACAGCCTTTGCAGAGTGTTTTCACTGACCTGGGGACTGTCAGAGGTAGGTGCTACTTCCAAACTTAGAAGTTTTCTAAATATTTTCAGCTATGTTTCAAGTTACATTCATCAGTGCCTGTTAAATTCTGGCTCCAGAGCAATGGTACATATTATTCTGGAAGGGCAGTGACTAAAGGGAACAGAGCAGCAGATGGAACAGGAAGGCATTTTCATTCTTTATATTTTTTATTATTTTGACCATAAGGGCTTAAAGGCAAAAAGCCCAACCTGGTGATAAGCTGCACTACACAGCCTGAGTGACAGGAATGAGAGAAATATTCCAGTGACCCCTTACTCCCCCAAACCTTGGGAGCAATACAAGGCAATACACGGGAATTAATGAGCAAGTGGCACTGCAACCCCTCACACCAGCCACTCCACAGCCCTTCTCATGCAAATCAGCTTTGCAAAGCTATTTTCCACTTCACTGATTTGGTGATAAAATTTCCAGTCAATTTAAGGAAGCCTTCCAGCCAGTGAAGGCAGGAGCACAGTAGAGTTCATTCAACTCACACCTGCAAGTTCAAGGCATTAAAATTGTTCTTATCAGCTCTTGAGTGGTGCAGCACCCTCAGTGCACTCTCCATCCTCTCTCCAAGGTGGCTTTACCAATTCTAACTTTTAAGAGCTGACTACAAACCATTTTAGCCTAACCAAACACATGTAATTTCTACAGATGACTAAAGGTGCAAGGGAAAATGGCTTTTCTGTTCCTGTCCTTATTCATTACTCCCTCTCAGAAGCAGCCAGGCCTGAGAAATGTAACACTGTGCAAAGGAGGCACTAGATTATACTCATTATTTAAAATGCTAAAAGTCCTCCCATGTAGATCAAATGTATTTGTTACCCTGGTAATGATTCTCATTCACCAGACAGGTTAATAAGTGAATTAGGAGTTCAAACTACATGAGAAAAGCCGTCATTAAAAGCAGGGGATAAGCCACACAAATCAATTTTCTAGAACTCCTTAAGAACAACTCAGTAGAAAAAAAAATGCAGATATTTCCATTCAGCCTGATCTGTCACACAGTCAGTGTGCTCTTTTTGAGCACTCTGCCCCAAAGAAGACAAACACAGCTAATATTTAATGGCAGATGCTCATCATGACATTTCTATGCCAGTTCTTTAAAGGCTGTTGTTATCAACACAGGTGTCAGAATGAGCCAGCCACGTTGTACAGTGGCACCCTTGGCTTTTTGAGGGACAGGTCTGTAATGCAGCTAAACCTTTTAGGGCTATGAAAGGGATCTGCAGGAGGATATTTAGGACAACATCCTATGCCTTCCATTGCAGAAGAAAATTCACCTCCCAACCAGCATCAGTCTAGCTTGGTCTCTTGCAGACAAAACTGCTCTCTTCCTGAAGTCTCTACCCATTTCTAACTCTAACCCATTTCTGTGTAGATAATGACAAAAACAGCCTTGGTAGCTACTTGCAGTGTTCTGTTCGTTGGTGTAACTACTCAGCAGACAATGAAGGACAGCAAATGCCAAGGCTCTGAACTGAAGGGGCTGCAGGTGAGCTCAGCTGGCAGGCTGGAGCTGACACGAGAAGCAGCTGCCTCGCATTTCAAAGATGCTGCTGTTTTAAGGCAGAAACAAGACATTTTGATGTATTTTATTAATGTGTTAACAATGTGAGGGGAAGAAAAAGAAGAGTGAAAAGTCAGCAAGGAGAGACAGCAGCTGCTCCCAGTGACAGAGGGGAGAGGGATGGGGAGATGGAAAGTATGTGGCAGGAAAAGAGACTTCAAGGTTTGGCTTGTACAGCTTTGAGAAACAAAGAGAAGGGCCATGATTCCCACCTATAAATACATGAGGATGGGGAAGGGGGGAAAGAGCTATAAACTGCTCAGGGCCAAGCTTAGGCTAAAAGAGAAAAACCAAAGCAACTTCAAGAAAATGTGCACTGAAGCCCTGGAACAGCTCTGCCAGGAGAAATTCCAGGGAAAACAAGCCCCAAGTGGTCCTGTGGCAGAGCCTGATGGGTCTGTGAAGGATGAAGAGGATCCCTGCAGAAATCGGGAAGTCTCCCATTGCTGCTACTGGAGAAGGTTCTGGGACTGCGCTGCTGACAGGGTTGAGTGTGCAACAGCAACTCCACTGTAAATCAGCCATTGGAAGGCCTCAGTTCCAAACAAATTCCATCCAAGATGAAACTCCCCAACTTAAACCAACACTCTCTTTGTTTGATTTATATGCTTATAAATTCAGCAAGATTAAATGACTCATCCGGCTCATTTCAGGGTTTCCATTCCTGTGGAACTACAAACCACATAAATTTTAGGAGGGGAAAAAAAAACCCCGAAAGCCTCAGACTAGAAATATCCCTGCAATAGACTCAGCAACACAGGGAAAAAGGCCAGAGGGGTATTTGTGCTCCAAGAAGCCAAAATCTTTGTAACAAGTGCCAGACTCAGAAACAAAAAATGTATCAGATTCTTTTCTGAGAGGCTTAATTTTACCTTTCTTTTGGAAAGGGACAAAGGAAAAAAACCTGATGTCTTCTAGGAGTAACCTTCTTCATATTTCTGCACAGTAATTACACAAAGTGCTTTCTTCTATTCCAAAGGAGAAGAATAAATAAAGATACCACACAAAAGCAACCAACAAACTGCCAAGTTTTACTGATGTTTCTTCAACTTCCTTCTATTCACACTTGCTTTGGAGCCACAGAAGAACATTAATGCTCTTAGCTGGGAAGTACTTCCTACCTCAGATCAATACCAATGGATTTCTTTAACCTGCTTTCAACAGGAGCCTGGAAGGGGTAAATAAAATTTTGCTGGAGAGAGCAAAATACAAGGCAGACTGCACCAAAGGCAACCTGGGAAGATACAACTCCATCCCACTTAGCCCCTGTTCAAACCACTCCTGATTATGAACCAGGTGTTTTTGGCAGCTGCTCCAACTGGTGTAATTATCTCTTCATAGACTCAAAGTAAGTTGGAAAAGACCACCAGGATCAAGAACCCAGCCACTGTCATAAATCAGACAACCCAAAGAGTTTAAATTATGCATTCCAAGTTTAAGAGAGCACATTTTCCTCTCTGTTTTGTTGTTTGGAAGCTGGGGGTGGGTTAGAAAAAGCCAAGGTCAACGAACTGATGTATCTGCTGCCTGCACAGACGGCCTGCAAGAGAAACAAAACATGGACAAAACAGAAGGAGAAAAACAGCAAAACATCTACTCTGCTGTCCATCATGTTCAGGCACTCCCAGGATGTCAGGACAAAGAATCAAAGGGAAAAAATGCTCTGCATAGAAATCTCTTTGTTTCTAAAGGACAAAATAACTTGTACATTGCAGGAGATATTTAGGTGGGAACATTTAATTGTGAGGTTATCCAACCACCTTATTCTTTCCCAATGCAAAACACATGCAGAAAGGAATAAAGGGAATATTGGCAAGCCTAATGCTTGTGCAGAACCACATCTCTTTACAGTAATAAATCAGAGCCTGAAGTTCTAAAATACACTTTTTGAGGGCTGAAATAAAAAAGGGGAGAAAAAAAGGCAGCAGCTGCTGACATGCACTGCTTTCCCTCCCCTTGGGGCAGTCAAATTTGATTCTCTGCAACTGTGGAAAACCCATAAGGAACTAATGAATGTACTGCACTTCACACAACCAGGAGCCCTGGCTTTTGTGCCTCTTGGAAGTGGGAGGGGATGGAACTTTTGTGAAGCCCACCAGCACCACCTTTCCCAGCACCAGTGAAAGCAAGGTGGAGCTCCAACTCCTCCCTCCAAGTTCTGGATCCCCCCCTGAGCACTGGCTGCAGCACAGCCTTTGACACCAGAGGCAGCCAAAGCCCTGGCCCTGCCTCTGCTGTGTCCCTGCAGGTGCCACCAGCTGTGCCAGGTGTCACCAGTGCCACCACACTGCAGCCCCTCCTGCCCCCCTAATCCTGGGAGCAACAACAGGCATTGAACTGCCCTCAGGGTGGATTTGTCCAAATTTCTGTTTGATTTTTCCACCTTAGGACTTGAAGGTGCATTCCCAGGCTCCAGCCCTGAGGCATAACTTGGATTTTCATGGGCAGAAGTTTTGGTTGGTTCTGCCTTGGGTAATCCATGACTCCAGAGTGACTCATTTATGAATCCTGAAATGTGGGTATTGTGGTGTGGAGCTTCTTTGTTTGTTTGGGCATTTTTCATGTTATAGGGTTTTTTTTCTTTGATTCTTCCATTATTTGTATTCTGCTGTTCTGCATAGAACCTTTAAATTCAGTGAAGTTCAGGAATTAACACCAAATCATGCAAATCTTTTAAGAAATGCACAGTATTAAGCTCTGAGCCTACAGATAGAAGGCTGAGCAGTTAAGAGTCACATAGTCCCATTGTAAAAAGAACAAAACACTGAATTATTGGAAGAGGGCACCATATCCCCATTGAAACACATACAGCAAAAAAGCCTCAATTCACAGATAACTGAAATATAAAATGTTAAGGCTTTAGCAACAGGCTCAGCTCAACTAACAACAGTGATAACTGACCACCGTGAAACAGCTCCTACCAGACCTGGCTGAAAATCAGGGCAATTTAATCAATATTTCTGCCTAAAGAGATTCCTGAGTAGTCATTCTCACAATTTATTAATCCTAGCAAAACTAAATTAGAGAAAATAGAATTAAATGGGATGTAATGGCCTATGTTTCTAAAACTCACTTATCTCCCATCAGGCTCATCCCCTGAAGGATTTTTACAACCCCCAATTTGCAGACATGCCTGATTGTTTAATGCAAAATGACCTGCAAGGGATCTCATCAGAGATGTCTGCAGCCCATCCCAGCCTCCTCCTCCTCCTCACCTTGTCAACGTGTGGGTGCCAGTACTCATCATGGGTTGTCTTGGCCTCTGTGCTGTCCATCCTGGAGAAGAAGGTGGGCTTGGTGAGGTACAGGGAGGCAGAGCTGATCCCAAACACCTGGGCAATCCTTTGCTGAATCCTCTGTCTCACATCCCTGCAAAGAACACACCCAGCTCAGTGACACCTCTCCTGCTCCTCAGGGGTGGCCTTTACTTCCCAAGCATCTTCCTCAGCTGATAAATCACAGGGAACACAAACCCACACTTCCTGATTTTGCCTAACATAAAAAATAAATAAATAAATAAATAAAGGGTTTGGAGTTAGGGCTGGTTGCTTTGGGGTTTTTGATTCTGAGAGTATCAAGGGAAAAAAAGCTGTCTGTCCCTCGTGGCACAGGTTTAACAATTTGTGTCTGCAGGCAGCATGTTCTCCTCAGTGTTCAGCAACTGCTGAAAACAGTTGATACTGATATTAGTAGACACATTATTCACACATGTATTTTTAATCCAAAGCAAGCAACTGGAAAGCTGTACCTTTATCAAAGGTTGCCTCTGCAGAATCTTCAATTCCTTGTAGACTGATTTTAAACCCACTGATCAAGTCCCTGGCACCCTGAAACTCAGAGTTCTTGGTTCACAAATGTACTGGTATTATAACCAGATTTTCTTTAAAAATGAATGCAAGGTGTCTTTCCCAATTATTTGCAAATATTCAGACAAGGTATTGGCTATTCCTGTGTTTCTTGGAAAACAAGGACAGAACAGGGCTTTTATTTTATTTCAGGTTTTTAGATTATCAAAATAGAAAAATAATAATCATACAAGTGTTGCTCTACAGAGCTGCTTCTGTAGTAGCAGTAGGGATTCTGCAGCCAGGGCCACCTAGAACTGCCACCCTTAGCTCAGTCCCCAGCACTTGAAAAGGAGGAGATTTGTGCTTAATGAGGAATTCCACTGGCAAATCCCAGTAAACACACTCAGCTAGTATTCCACTTTGAGGAAATTTAAAAAACAGCAAAGAATGCAATAACACAAGGAGATGAGATGAAATGAAAACACTGGACTTCAAGATTTAATCCTGTCTCTTAAAACCCTTGTACTGTTTCCTCCCAAAATGCAGCACAGAGCTGCTTTGAAAAGCAGAATAAAGTCATTGAAGGAGAATAAAGTTACTTCTTAGCCTATAAAACCTCTTCTTTATAGCCTGTTTTCCCCTGACCTGGCCATTTCCACATTTATCCGTATCATGAGTGCAAGCTTTTCATTCCACTCCCTTCCCTGCTGTTCCAGGCAGCCTATGTAGAGTATTGGCAAAATACTCAAGGGCAAACACATTGTACTTTATGTGTAAATCAAGTGACAAGATAAGCCAAATTTCAGCTTAAAAAGTGCTACCAGGGAAGGAGGGAATATGCCCAGGAACTGTGGCTCCCTTGGATCTGGTACAGCCAGAGCCACACTGATCCCTCACAGACCCAGAGGCAGCAGGAGTGGCCCTCCCTTCCTGATCCCATGCTTTTCCCTCTGTGTCCCCCACATACCAGAAGCTGCTGGGGGAGTTTTGGAGTGCTAAGGCTGCAAGGAAAATACTTCTTTATGCTGGAGAATATAAGCATTTGTTTCCATAAAGACATGAACTGTTCTGTCATTCAGGCTGCCCAGGGGTACCCTGGCCCTGAGCAGATACACTGACACAGCCCTGCCATGGCAATAAATGCACGAGTTACAGCACCCAGACAACAATTCCAGCAACAAATTAATCCCCCTGGGTCTGTGAGCAGCAGGCCTGGTCCACTGGCACTGAGACACTGGGTAATATCCAAATGCATGGGCCAGACTTGGGGAAAGACAGACCTCCATGACATGTGCACATGACCACCAGTTCCATAAAAACAGTTACTGGCACCTATTTGAGACTTAGGGTGATGAGGAAGAAAATAAAACAAGCCAGTGAAGTGGCTGGAAGAGCAAGGAACATAGAGCTTAAGAGAAAAGAGGTTCACTAGGTTGAAAATTGCCAGCTTAATGCAGCAGCATAAGGGACTACAAGTTCCAGTAAGATCCTAGTGGGAGCCACTGCCACGGGTGGTTAAAGGACAGTGACAGGAACATTCAGAGCTCAATCCTACACAATTCCCCTGATATCCCACTTGCCAGCACCACTGCTCCTCCCAGGAACAGCCCCAGAGGCAGCTGGAGCAGACAAGGCAATGATGTCCTGCAGCCAGAGAGCCTGAACACAAAGACAACATGTGGAACAAATACAGGGACAAAGCAAACCATCAGCTCCTCCTCTGCTCTGTGTCTCTACCTTAACAAGCTGCAATAAATCCCTGACAGTGCTGTTTGCTGCTGGAGTCAACCCTCCCTCAAAACAGCCCCATTTAAAGGTCTCCCTCCTGCATAAAGATGCAGCACAATTATGGGAAACCTGAGGAATTGCTCTGACATGCTTGGCAGATGGTGCTTAAAGCAGCAGCCTGGAAACCATAATTGGTTCTGAAGCAACATAATTTTGACAGAGACAGCTTAGAAACCATCCTGTTGGCTCAGGATGCCTTCTCAGAGCTGTTATTGTTGCAATCAGTAATACTTAGACATGAGTTATATGCAGCTATTTCTCTCAAGAGTGTATTTTTAAACTGACCTTGGTAGGTAAGGGAAAGTAACAAAGATAAATGCTCCCAAGAACAGCATAAAATCATTAAGGCCATAAAGTACTACAGTCTATGTTAAAGCACTGCCATTAATATGAACAGAAGCATTTAACAATATATTTTGTATTAGCTTCATATCCAGCAGATTGAAGCATCCCCTAAATTGGCAGGAAATCCTAATGGAATATTGATATTCCCAAGCAACTGTCTCTTCTCACAGCATAAATTCAGAAAATTATTGGAAAATTAAATGGTTCTGTTCATGTGAATTAGAAATTATAAATTTTCTTTATTCAAAGTCCAATAACAATCAAGGAACCATGTCATTTTTGCCATTTGGGGATCAGAAGAAAACACATTTTAAAGGAGTTAATCTGTAAGGACAATAGTATCTAAAAACAGCTGCTGAATAGAAATAAGCTCTAAGTGATTAATCTTTTAGCATAATATTAATTACTATCTTAATAAAACTAACAAACCTAGTTGACTATTTAACACTCCTTCCACCACTAGAGGGAGATCAGATTCCTTCACAACCCAGGGATATTCTAAATGATGAGCAGCCACCTGAAATGCATAACTGAAGACTTCTCATGGCCAGCCAACAGAGACTGCTTGGTCCTGAACTTTGCCCACACACCTGCACAGGCGGGTCTGTTGTCTCCACTGAGTGTCTTCTGATCAGGGCTCCAGGAGAGCTGAGAGCATCAGGTGCCACAGCAGTTGCTACATCATGCTCTGGGGGGACCATGCTCAGCCTCTCCAGCCACACCACTAGGAATCTGAAGTCCTTTCACTTCCTGCTTTACCATTTTTAATGTTCTGCTACTCTTTGCCTCCCCAGAAAACAACTTCTCAATGTAACAATGGCACAGAACGGTCTCCATCCTCTCACAGGATGTGTGTGGGGTTAAAGATGAAGAATATTACATCCCAGAACTCAGGTGGGGCAGCTCCCAGGGCTGCATCAGCCCCCTGGGCAGGGAGGGACATGTGAGGGCACATTTACAGCATCAGAGCTGTGCTGACATGGCCAAAGCAGCTCTGCTCAGAGCAGCTCATGCTCAGCAGGCAGCCACCAAAAGCTGCTTTGGTTTCTCTTCCTCCTAATTCTCAGAGGTCACTGTTTTGGAGATGCAAAATCAAGTGTGAGTATGAACAGACAGGACAGCCCCCTCCCAACCTGCACTCTGCAAAAAAACCCCAAAAATATGAAGCTCTGTCCTGTGGTTCACTCAGCAATTATTGAGCACCTTTACCGATACAATGCAAAATCCTCTTCTGTGAAGATGTCGTGAATTTTGTCCCCAAAGTACCTGAAAAATTAAACAACAGGCTGAAAGAGGAGTTGCTGCATCCCACTCCCTGAGTAACACCAGGGTGCTCACCCCCACTGTGCTTTACCCACAGTCAACAAGCGAAAACACAACCCAAAAAGTCCTACAAATGCGTTTGACCAGGATGTCCAAAAGCATTGCTAAAATATAAAATGTAAAAGCTTAAAGTATCAAAAAGCTTCAACTGCTAATGGAATTCCACAGGCATTAATAAAGTCCCCTCCCACATCAGGAAATAATAAGCACATGGACTCAAATTTTTAAGAGTTCAGCCTATCTGACTTCTTCCACTGCTGACAAACTGAACTGTAGCTGTGAAAAAACACTATGATTTACTGGAGCAAGAGCATCAAAATGAAGATAATGGTACCTTTCAAAGAGCCCTGTCCAACAAAAGATCAGTTTTCATTCCACAAAAGCTCTTAACTGGTCATGGAAACTGTGGTGAATCCAAGCAAATCCCAGAGTTTCTCATCACTAATCCCAGCCCACAGGGCTTGAGAAATGGGAATGGTGTCTGGGCACAGAGGGGGGGACAACAAGAGGCAGCAAAGCCACAGCCCCATCTTTACCTGTACAGATTAACAAAATGCTTCCCCAGGGAAAGGGCTCCAGAGTGCAAGTCCAAAATTGATGCCTGGAAAAGGAAATAGAAGGAAAAATGAGCACAAAAAGGTTTTATCATTATTTAACTATGACCTTTATTAACTGCCCCAAGTTGGCTCTCACTTCCCACAGCCTCCCAAGGGAAAATACCAGTTTCTGGCATTTGGGTTCACAACATAATGTTTAATTTACAACTACAGACCTCTCTCAAATCACTGGATGCACAAAATATTAAGGTACTATGAAAAAAGCACAGGACTGCTGTTCTTGAGATCCAAACCTGACAGGGAATTGCCAGAGTCTCCCTCCATGGGCTGGGGGGTCAAATATTTTGTTCCAGGACCCCTTCTCAAAGACATTTCCCTTCCACACAAAGATGACTAATTTTCCAGTATTTGTGAAGTGCTCAAGTAGCAGCACTAATATTTATCTTGCCCAGCATTTGTTATTAAAACTTCTCCTTCACCCTGAGTTCCTGTATACTTCTCATATTTAATACAGACATTAAAAAGTCTGTTGAAAAGAACAATTACAATTCTAAGGCTTCCTAGAGCCAAACTTGCTTTTCCTCAGTGTCTAAACTGCTGCAAAAGAAAACCACACAGGGAAAAAGCTTTTACATATGAAAATTCAATCCATTTCTTCATCTAGTCCAAGCCAAACTCTTCTGCTGAGCTCCAGACAAGCTAAAAAGATGAGTATTCAGACTTGCCAGGGTGGAGAGCTCACCTCAGGACTCTAAAATATTTCTCTGCATTGAATAAAAATACACTTTTGTGTGTCCCTTGCTGTCCACAAAACACATGCTCAATTGGCATCAGTTAAAAATATTTAAAAAGATGATTGTCTAACAGTAGCCTTTATTTTTTTTACACCGTAAATATCTAATAGCAACAGTTAATTAACATAAGCAGTGCCACCTTTGATACACAACACCCAGACACATCTTGGAATTTCAAACTGGTTTGAAGCACTTCCTGCCATTCCCATTTTTCTAACAAAATCCCAGCAGTTGGAACACCTGGGACGGAGCAACACACTCCAAAGAGCCCCTCTGCAGCCCCAGAGCAGAGCCAGGGCAGCCCCCCAACACCTCTTTTTGCAAGGTTTTGTGCAAAACCAAGCCTGGTTTTTAATAAACCCACCCAAGAAAATCTTATTTACCCCTTGAAAAATACATAAAGTCACAAGCTACTCAAGCGGATACAGCATGAGCTTTTCAGACCTCCCCTTCCCACAGCTGCCCAAAAGCTTCAGGGGACTGTTAATCTCACACTCCTGCAAGAGCAGCTCTTGTAATAAGCTTTCCTCGAGCTTCAGAGGCAAAAGACTTCCATTTATTGGTTTTCAGTTCTGTACAAAAATATAAGCCACAGCTTGTGTAGCTTCAAAAATATGTTTGTGACCATTCTAAAGCAGATTATAAGAAGTAGCAGGACACAGCTGAAAAGATGGATTTAATTTAACATTTAAATTAATTTAAATTGCCTTCCTAACTCTTTCTACATGCTTTTCAAATTCCCTCCTCAAGAGCCAGGTGATGAGTTAGGAAGATCCAAAATAACCAAGTGAACCACTAAGAGATACCCTCAAGAACTACAGGTTTTCAGAGCTGAACAGATAACAGCTATGATATACAGCCTGGAAAAGCCAAAAAACTTAAAGAATATTTCAAACAGGGGGGAAACAACTGAACACCAGACAGGGACCTGTTTACAGAGGAGCACAGAAATAATTAACAGTTACCTGGGAAAGAAACCAAAGCACATTTATTTTGGCCACTGCCATTGCAGAAAATCCAACATTTTCAGCATCAGTTCTGACCCTGAGGAGAAAACCTTGGTTGTCTCAAGCCCAGCCATCTGACCAGAGTCAGCCCTGCACTTCAGGGCAGCATTGCCAGGCTGAAAACTCCACCCAGTTGATCTAAAACACACCCAGCCCCTATTTCGAGAGGCTGTTTGACAGAACCACCCCAATAACCTGGGCTACAGAACTTCCTAGAGAAACAGAACTTCCTTAAAAATCATAAAGGACAAATACATGCTCTTTCAAACCTCCATTCGTTGTATTGTTAGTCCCACACTCTCCACCCTCTCACTGCTAAAAGGATGCAAAAAGAACACACAAGTAACCCAGCACTTTTCAGCAAATGGCAAAAAGGTTCAATTTTCCCATTCTGGAAAGCACCCCAGGCCCTGCCTTTGTTCCCCCCTACAAAGGGCTGCCAACCATGGAATACCTCTTCACATCCACACCAATTCCTCCAGCCCACAGAAGCTTTTAAGTGATACTTAGCAAGAAAACAGCAGACACACCACCCAAAACAGACAAATGCAGAAAACTTCCTTCTACTTGTCTACAGAGGAGCATTCGAAATATTGCCCACTGCTCTTGTGGCCATGCTCAGCCACTCCAGCTGGGAAGAGGGAAGAGCAGTGGAGGTCCCACGTGCCCACCACCAAAGCTGGTGCCACTGCAGGGAGCCTGGCACACAGCCCCAGGACAACCCCACCTGAATCACACAAGGGTTGTGGCCTCAGGGCAATGCCTTTTAGAAGCCCCACTGATTAATTAGCAGAGCCAAGGCTATGCAGTGTGATTACACATCAGTGAGGCTGCTGGAGCTACAGGTCACCACTGTGGAAGTCAAAGGGAATTATCTGGCTATGGAGACCACAGCAGACACACACACCGGACACAACCAGTTGTCCTGGAGCCAAGCCCAGACAATCACAGCAAGCACAGAGCTGGGAGGGAAGGGAGGGACAGACTCACTGCCAAGCCCGACTTGCACTCCTCCCAAGTAGGGGTGTCCTAAGTGCAATCAGCAGGTTAATTAGCAAGGAAGAAAACCATGCAGCCTGGAGATGTATGAGACAGGCCATGCCCTCTGCAGAGGTTTCATGTTCTCCCTGGAAAGGGCAGAGCTGGCAGCATTCTGTGGCCTTCAGGGCTGGAAGCAGAGGGGGCACAGTGTGCAGAACCATCCTTCTCATGGGTGGGGGGCTCACACCACAAGCCTGCTCTGGCATCACAGCTGCACAGGCTGTTTGAGTCATCCATTTAATCCTCCCCTGCAAGGGATTGCTTTTCTGGGGCTTCTAAATAAATGCCAAGAGGCCTGACAGTCAGTGAGTGGTTTCATGGACACCACGGAGGTGTTGTGATGGCAGAACCTGCAAGGACAGGAAGGAATGAGTCAGGACAGGAGTGGTAACACAGGCAGAGGGGTGAGCAGGAAAATATTAGGCAGGGAACAATTATAAAGCCACAGAAGGCTGAAAAGGGAAATGGCATTATTGGTAGGAAGAAATAAAAACCTAAACTGAGGTAAACATCAAGAGAACTAACAGGATTTGCATTCTGTGAAGAAGGAACAAAGCATAAAACAAGCTACTCCTGTCTGGGTTCTGCTGCAAGTCAGACCAGAAGATTACCATAGCCTCCTCCAGCCTCCCTGTGTGTGTGTGTGTGTGTAAATAAAAATAAATCCAGGAGAAATGACAAATAAAGGTAAGGGAGCTCAGCATGACAAGTGAGGCATCACCCCTGGGAGGCCTCAATAATTCAGATGTTTGTCAGGACTTTCTCCACATGAAAAGATGGAATGCGAGACAAGTTTTTGTGCTGTGCTTCAGCACTCCAGGGAAGGGCAGCAAACAAAGGGAGGAGAGAAGTGACAGTCACAAACTGCAAGTTTAGGTCTTTAAATTAATAAATTATATCCAGAGAGAGAGACAAACACTTCTGTGAATTCAAAATGTAACAAATATGACAGATACACAAAAAAACCCCAAACCAGACATGTTGTTTAAAAAAAGTTAAGAAGAAATCCAAGGGAATGAAAATGCAATCTGTACCCCAGTAGAAATCTGTAGATGTTTTACTTGGAATAGTGGAGAGATCAAAATAGCTAAAGACAGAGTGAAAAATAATTGAACAGCAACAAGGAGTTAAGGTATTTTAAAGGAAAAAGCAGTCTTAGAACAACAGGCATAATTGGACAAAATTATCCAGACACTCTAAATTAAAGCAGTAAGCCAGACCTATTCCAAGTGGCTTGAAGCCTGAGAGCTGACAAGCAAAGCAGCTGGATGAAGGAGGACTCAAAACATTCTGTATGCTATGTAGGTAAGAGACTGGCACAGATGAAAGGCTCAAATGAAGACAGAGTCTCATCTAAAGCACATCAGCACACACCTAACAGCACCTCAGGACACCTGACAGCCAGGACTGACTGCTGGGAAAGTCACTCCAGGGCCTGGGGAGTATGGGCTGGGACACTGGAGGAGAGGGAAATGGCAGAAGGGAAGGAAGAGGTAGAGAAGAAATTAGGGAAAGAGACTGGATTTAAAGGTTTCTCCTGAACATGATTCTTGGCTGGGAGGGTGGCCAGGCCCTGGCACAGGGTGCCCAGAGAAGCCGTGGCTGCCCCATCCCTGGAAGTGTCCAAGGCCAGGTTGGAGCAACCTGAGCTGGTGGAGGGTGTCCCTGGATGGGCTTTAAGGTCCTTTTCAACCCAAAGCATTCTATCATGCATTCTGTGATCTCCCAGAAACACTGGTCAGCTCTTGTTTTTACTATCTTTCAGAGTTTCTCCACTCTTTTGGGTAAGGTCTCAATGCAATGTTACACAGCTTTGTTCCTGCACCTTCCCCCAAGGATTAACAGAACACAAGAACTTCCTCATGTTTCCAGACGATGAGATGTGGGAAGGTTTGGCTCACAGCCCAGAGCTCTCATGGACATCTGACTGTCAGCAGATTGATTTTACTGCAGTGACAGAACCATCTTCCCTTCTCCCTCATTTCCCTTCCCTTCAAAACTCACAATAACACACAGATTATTTCTCTGCTTCTCTGGCCTGCTGCCCAACTAAGCCAGCTCAGCAGTTTAAACCCTCCCCCCTCACATATTTTCCAAGCTTTCCCTGCCTCAGTTTCCCCAGTTCCCCCAGCTGGACAACAGCTTCCTGTACTCCAAATCCATGGAGCTGCCTGGGTTACACCTTGCCCTTTCAATCCTCCTTTGTGGAAGTGCAATGAAAAGCCACATGTGGGTCCCAAAAGCTCTGGAGAGGAAACCCCCTGGACAGGAGCCGAAGTGGCGGTTCCCCTGGGCAGAGCAATCCAGGCAAAGTGGCAAATGATGCAAGCAGAGAACTGAAAAAACTCCAAGAGATCCCAACAGAACTGAACTCGGACTGCTAAATCTTTTAACCATGTTGTTTGAGATGGGCAGCACTGCTGAAGTTTCTTGGTTTATGTCTTTTGCAGGTCCTCTCAACACTCACAAGGACAATAAAGTCTTATTTTTCTCCTTCTCCTTTTCTGCTAATACATGCCCTAATTCAGCAGAGGCCTAAAGAAGTGGCTGTGTTTGCAAACACTCAGGAAACAGTTTCTGTTCATACAAAAAACCCAAAACATCCTAAGAACAAAGACAGGGGAAACAAATTGAAATAAATGTGCTTGATAAAGATCAATGGGACTGTTTTCGTTTTAAAGAATATTATTCCAAGATCTACTTAAGTCATTACATGTTTTTTTTGTCACTACACAAACCCATGATGCTGTGAACCACTGTAATTTTGTTTCAGAGGCCAAACTTTTGCAGTTTTGGTACAGTAAGTGTTTCCAGATGAAGACAAAATCAGTTCAAGAGAGGTGCTAGAAATAACTAAGCTGCATTCAAGGAAATGGCAACTGCATTGCAGAACTCAGGACCTACACTGCTAACAGAAATATTAATGGGAGATAAACTTTCCAAACAAATTTTTTTCAAGTGTGAACAGAAAGGGAAATTCTCCATCTCCTTGACCCCAGAAAATGAATTTATAATCTTGCCTTGGCAGTAAAAGAATGTAGGAAGTAAGAGGACACTGCTCACCCCTCCATCAGATCCTCCCAAGGACAGTCCCCTCTCTGCTATTCTGCAGGCAAAACAACAATCTCAAATGAGAACTGAAGGCTGATTACTTTGTCCTTTAATCCTTATTTACAACACCTGACTCTTCAGTGAGCTGAGTGACTTCAACTGAATTAACACAAGCTCCCATTTACTGGAAACTGAATCTTGCAGCCTGTCATGAAAACAAAGGATTTGTTTTGCAGAGCAGTTCTAAGTACTTGTTTTGCAGAACAGTTCTGAACTTGCAGCTCCCTCCCACAAATCCCCAAAATACCCTCAAAAACATGATCTTTTAAATACATTCTGGCCAAGCAGAGTTAAACATAACCCCCCGACCCCCCCAGATCTTTGCTCTTGGGAGCAGCACAAATAAACCTGCACAAGGCAGAAAATCACCACCTGGAGTCCAAGTGAATTGAATCAGAGTGAGCTGAGGAGCTGCACATCCCTTCCAGCATTACTGCCACTCCCCCCCTGCAGGATTATCAAGTGTAAATCAACTCAAGAGAGCCTGATAACTTTTCTGACTGCACAGGTTGACTCTGTCCCCTCCTATTTGATCACTTGGTGTTCACAGAGGACTGCAGGGTCAGCACCAGCTGGTAATTACCCAGGAAGGCTCTGCTGAAAGGAGGCTTCTCTTGTTTTGTCCTTCTATTAGAGGCCAAATGGAACAGGAAGGCAAGTGAAAATCCTTTAAAACTTGTTTAATTAATTTTCCTTTTTTTTTTTTCTTTCAGAGAAGCATTCCTGCCCCTCAGAGACTCTGTGAAAGACCTGCCTTCACAACAGCAACAATGCAAAAGGGCTTTAAAACCAAAACTTTAGTGTTTTAACCATTTTAACCCATCCTGCTTAAGCTAATGAGCTTTGTGCCACACCTCAAAGTTTGGGACTGTGTCATTCAAGTAAGGGCTTGTCAAAGTTAGAGCTAAAATTCAAATTACCTACGGATTCTTTCAGCTTCTTCCCTTGTGATTATGGCATCAGTCACACCTCTTCCACACTTCCTAGGAGTGCACCCTGGAACACAAAGAGCAAGAAAAAAAACCCCACTGAGACCACTTCAAAACCCCACTGAGACCACTTCAACCACCTGGAGGGCAGGTTTTTAGATGAGACTGCACAAAAGCATCCTGAAGCGCACAGCTTGGACATATTTGATATAAAAGGCTTTTCAAATTCACTGCTAAGAAATCTAACATGAAATTTTAAAAGCTCATGGAAGTAGAAAGCCAGCAGTAAGACCTCCAGGTTAGGGCTAGAAAGGACTTTAGAGATTGTTCAGTTCCACACACCCCCCCATCCCTCTCAAAGCATGACAAAGGCAGGCAAAGATTTCTTGGCTGCCATCCCCCTAAGAGTCTCAGTGTTAGACCTTTCCCTCCACCTTCCTCACAGGCTTCTCTGCTTTCCACATCCACTGACCTTGTGTCTGGACATCTCAACACTGTCTCCTACCCAGAAGTCTCATCAGACAGAGCAGTCTTAAGTAGTTAACCACATCTCAAGACAGCAGAACGGGCCAAGATCTGGCCACAGCACTAAGAAAGCTGCTGAGACTGTGCTCACACAACACCCTTCCCTCTGCAAAAAGAGTTTAGTGCTTGGCCTCTGAGAAACAGCAATTTTCTTTTGCAGGGAGCACGTTTTACAGGCAGGCAGTGCACTGGAAATGAAACCTGCTCTGCCCACTAGCTACCAAATCACTGAAGCCAACTGGAAGCTCGGTTGCACTTCAGCTGGAAGCAGGGGCAGAAATAAAAAGCTCATTTCAGCTGTGGAAACTTCCCAGCTGAGCATCAGACAGCAGGTGATGAGAGGAATGTGCCTCCTCCCGCCGCAGAGCCCGCAGCTAGGGGTGCCAGGCCAGAACAAAGGCTGACAATGAAGAGCTGCCGAGTGACAGAAAGCCCTTCCCAAAGCGGCTCCGGGGCCGGAGCCCGTAACCCGCATTTGGTGCCTCTCCCCCTTCTGCCGCAGCTCAGCATCACCCCCACGTGGGGAAAGAGCCATGTGCACAGCTCATTAGCACAGCACGGCGTCAATTAACCAATTAACGGCTTTGCAAACCCGAAAGGGAACATCAGCATAACGCATCTGTGCAAGCGGCAAGTTAATATTCCCGCTGCTCTTCATCAGAGACGAAAACATTCCCTTTTCCTTAAAGAAATAAATACCAGGGGAAACAAATCCCAGTTTGACAGGAAACAGGCTCAGCTGAAGCGCATGAAGGCAGAGAAGTGCTCTGCAGGCAGCATCGAAAGATACGAGCACATGCACCTCTCAAAACAAGCGCCAAGAGGTGGCATGTGTGCAGTTACTGCATGTTGGTGACAGTGTGTCCTAAACCAGTTCCATTCCGTACCCTGCATGGCACTGACCAGCAACAAACTCACTCCCACGTCTCTTTCTGGAATCAACAGAGTATGAAGGAAACTAGAAACAGGCTTAGCAAAATGTTTATCTCATTGAGCCCAGGCAAAGCAGCTTCAGAAGAGAATTAGGTAGGAATGACAGAGAAACCTCTCAGGAAAACTTCTGGGCCGGCCCAAGGGGCACGAACATTTGGTGCTTTCAGCAAGACTCGGTGAGGTTTGCTGGAAGCAGGGGCGTTTTGCAGCCCAGGTTTGGTTGCACAGCCTCAGGGAGCACTCACAGCCCTCTGCACTGCCCCTCCAACACTGGGCCAGCCCCACCCGGGTACCTTCGAAGCGTTTGTGGCTGTCGTAGTCCCCCGAGCAGGGCACCTGCACGAACTTGTCCCGCAGGTTGTCGCTGCGATGGGCCAGCACCTCGGTGACCCCATCAGGGGGCATCCCATCCAGGGACATCCCATCCGGGGACATCCCATCCTCGGTGCCCCCATCCTGGGGGATGCCACCCTCGGTGTCCCCACGCCGGCCGAGCAGGCAGCTCCACACGGCGGCCCCGGCGAGGCCGGCGCTGCAGAGGAGGACGATGGTGACCTTCATCCACGGTGAGCGGGGGTCGTGCCGGGCCCGGCCCTTCCTGGCGCTGTGGGGGTGAGAAAAGGCCGAGCCCGTGAGCGCCGGGCCCTGCTTCAGAGCACACACACACACATTATATATCTATATATATATTTACAAACACCCACAATTCCCTCCCGGAGCTCCCCTGGGCCTGAATTAGAGCACAGAGACACACATATATATATGTGTGTATATATATATGTATCTATACACACACATGACACATATANGCACTGCCCCTCCAACACTGGGCCAGCCCCACCCGGGTACCTTCGAAGCGTTTGTGGCTGTCGTAGTCCCCCGAGCAGGGCACCTGCACGAACTTGTCCCGCAGGTTGTCGCTGCGATGGGCCAGCACCTCGGTGACCCCATCAGGGGGCATCCCATCCAGGGACATCCCATCCGGGGACATCCCATCCTCGGTGCCCCCATCCTGGGGGATGCCACCCTCGGTGTCCCCACGCCGGCCGAGCAGGCAGCTCCACACGGCGGCCCCGGCGAGGCCGGCGCTGCAGAGGAGGACGATGGTGACCTTCATCCACGGTGAGCGGGGGTCGTGCCGGGCCCGGCCCTTCCTGGCGCTGTGGGGGTGAGAAAAGGCCGAGCCCGTGAGCGCCGGGCCCTGCTTCAGAGCACACACACACACATTATATATCTATATATATATTTACAAACACCCACAATTCCCTCCCGGAGCTCCCCTGGGCCTGAATTAGAGCACAGAGACACACATATATATATGTGTGTATATATATATGTATCTATACACACACATGACACATATATATGCATGTATATATATATATACTCTCCATACACACGTATTTACAACCCCTCACAACCCCCGCACCAGAGCTCCCCGGGCCTGGGCCCTGGATTAGAGCACTCACACACACACACATACATATATATATTTCCAACGCCCCACGGGAGTTCCCCGAGCCTGGGCCCTGGTTTAGAATATACACACACACACATATATATATACACACACACTCATATATAAGTATAAATATATATATACACACACATACACACACACATATACATATATATATACACACACACATATACACATATATACATATACATGTATATCTATTTCCAAACACCCGCAACTCCCCCGGAGACCCTCCAGGCCTGGGCCGCGCCGCCCGCGGGCAGCGGGCGGGACGTGCCGCGCAGGGCCCCCCCCCGTGCCGGTACCTGCTGTGTCGGCGGCCCCCGCGGCCCGTACCCGTCCCTGTTCCCGTCCCCGTCCCCNAGGGAACCGGGACACGGGGAAAGCGGGAGCGACGGGGGGGTCCGGGGCTGGCGGCGGCAGCCCAAAGCAATCGAGGCCGGAGCATGCGGCGCTGCCTCGTGCACCTGGACCTGAAGGGCGCCCCGCCCCGCGCGCCGTACCTGGAACAGGTGAGGGATGGACCGGGAATGGGAATGGGGAGGAATGGACCTGGGACGGGGGAGGGG
>VXAU01003917.1:285873-314565 GCA_013399695.1 Formicarius rufipectus | reverse complement strand
CCAGGGCAGCAGGCCCCATCCCAGCCCGGCCCCTGGGCCGGTCCCGCCGCAGGTGCTGCCGCTGTGCCGTGCCCTGGGTGCCACCGGGCTGCTGCTGGAGTATGAGGACACCTTCCCCTACTCGGGGCCCCTGGAGCTTCTGCGGGCACCACACGCCTACAGGTACTGCCCTGTGACCCCCAGGTACCGCCCTGTGCCCCCCAGGCACTGCCATACANCAGGCACTGCCATACACCCCCCCCCCAAGTACTGCCATACACCCCACAGGTACCTGTGCCCCTCATACACTGCCATAGGAGACCCCCCAAGTACCTGTGTCCTCCCAGGCACTGCCATAGATCCCCCCCAGGTATCTGTGCCCCCCCAGGACCGTTCCTGGGCACTGCTGTGTCTCCCCCAGCCCCCCAGAGCTGCAGGCCATGCTGAGCCGGGCGCGGGCGCTAGGCCTGGACGTGGTGCCTCTGGTGCAAAGCTTTGGGCACATGGAGGTGAGTGGGGCAGGGCTGGGGAGGGGGTGGCTGTGCTGGGCCAGCAGGACAAGGGGGTCCTGGGGGGGCATGGGGAAGAGCAGTGCCAGCCCCTCTGCTCAGCCCCGTGAGGCTCCCCTGCAGTGCTGTGCCCCATGCTGGGCTCCTCAGCACAGGGGAGACGTGGAGCTCCTGGAGCAGATCCAGCACAGGGCAGCAAGGGTGGGGAAGGGACTGGAGCGTCTCTGGGAGCAGGGCAGGCTGGTGGAGCTGGGGCTGTTCAGCCTCCAGAGGGGATGCTGAGAGGGGACCCCTCCATGTGTCTCAGTGCCTGCAGGGAGGGGGCAGAGCACAGACCAGGCTCTGCTCGGGGGCACAGCCATGGCACAAGAGGATCAGGCAGGGACTGATGCTCAGGAAGTTCCACCTGGATGTGAGGAAGAATTCTGGGACCAAGCGCTGAATAGAGACCAGAGAAGGTGTGGAGTCTCCCTCACTGGAGATATCCCAGAACCAGCTGGACACAATCCTGTGCCATGTGCTCTGGAATGACCCTACAGGAGCAGGGAGGTGGGACCAGCTGCCCCACTGGGGTCCCTTCCAACTCAAACCATCCCATGTCTCTGTACTGAGAAATTACCTATATAATTCCCAGTGTTCCCACTATCCATCTCCTGCCAGCTGCAGGTTGGACACCAAGCTCACACTGCACCACCTCCTGCACCCAGAGACCCCCCCCAACACAGCTGTGTGCCCCCTGCCTGCCCTGCCCTGCCCTCTGCTGCTTCTGGTGCTCACACACAGCCAGCCCCAGCTGTGGCAGGACGCGTGTGGTCAGACAGACCCTGGTGACAGGAGGGCAGCTGTCCCCTCGTGGAGTGGCAGCTCCCCAGGTCCTGCCTTCCCGTGGCAGTTTTCACCCAGTGTCCAACCAAACCTCCTACCCCCACTTTCCCAGAGGGAAAGGAAAAGGAGAAAAGGCAAAAAACAGCTGAGAGATAATGGCAAAGCAAACTCAGAGTGGCTAAATACATAAATTTATTACTGACAGGATAAGAACTAAAAAGTAAGAAATAAATAAGTCTTAAAAACACCTTTCTCCTCCCACTCTTCCCTCTTTCCAGCAGTTCCAAGCAGCAAGGAATGGGGGTTTGCAGTGGGGTGTTTGTTCTGCCATTGCTCTTGTCCTTTGGGTCACCCCATGGGCTGCAGAGGGGTCTGTGAACCCCAATGGATCTCCAAGGGCCGCAGGGTGGGCACAGCTTTGAGTCCTTCCCCCCCTGCTCCTGTGGGGTCCATCCTTCTCCTCCCCCTGCTCCCACCTTGGTCTCTGTGTTGTTATCTCATGGCTGAATTCCCAACTGCCCCACACTCCTAAATTCTGGAATATGTTATCCCAGAGCTGTGACTGTGATTCTTAATTGGCCCAACTTTGGCCACCAGCAGGAAGTCCCTCCTGGCCCTGGCTGTCCTTGGCTCTGCAGGACGGGGAAGCTTCTGGCAGAAGCCACTCTCGATAGCCCCCGCTTCCACCAAAATCCAGGCACAGACACCTGTGACCCTTCCCTTGCAGTTTGTGCTGAAGCACGGGGAGTTCTCCCACCTGCGGGAGGTGCCGGCGCTGCCCCATGCCCTGAACCCGCACAAGGAGGAGTCGCTGGAACTGCTCAGGGCCATGATCCACCAGGTGATGGCGCTGCACGACGGCCTGCGGTGGTTCCACATCGGGTGTGATGAGGTGGGACTTCTCTCAGGCCAGGTTTTTTCCTTTGAGGAGTGATGGTAAGGGTTGAGACCCCATATTGGTCATTCAGGGAAGAGTTGGACTCGATGATCCTTGTTGGTGCCTTGCACCTCTCAGAATATTTTGTGATTCTACATTTCAGTGGTGCCCAGTGGCATTTTTGGCACAGAAAACATCAACTGAAGCCCCTGCAGAAGTCTTTTTGAGACTAAATGATTCCAGTAGCATAGGATGTCATTTCTGTAGATATGAGTGTAATATCAAAATCCTGAAAGCAGCTTCTTAAAGTTAGTTCATCATTTGACTATTTAAAGTGAGATAATCAATTGCAGCTGTTCCTTACAAATTATGAGTTTGATATAAAATACTGACTTATCATTCTGGCCACGTTACTTGCATAAGTTCTCTTGTGGTGGGAATTGTTGGGTTTTTAGTTGGTAGTTTCTCTCCTTGAGTTTTCTCCCCTGGAATTCATTGTGATCCCTGAACTGTACTGGTATTAGTTTTGTGTTTTGTATCCCATTGTGTGGGAACTGATGTCAAGGTTAGAGGAGCTGCAAGCTTTTACGTAGCAAAATGCTATTTATGTAGAACAAACGTGTTTCAGATAAAATCTGCCCTAAAACAGCAAAGAATTTAAATGCATACCCAGCTTAACAGGCCTGAATCCACTCTCTGCATGGGCCAAGAATGGGGGGCTCTTGGATATGCCCCCAAGTTTTAGACTCTCATAGAGATGATCTTCCCCAAGACAGGAACCTCACTTTATATAACTGAGGTCCTGATGGATTGCTAGATTTGAAGGGAATAAATGTGCTCAGAGCTACTTCCAAGGAGAAACCTTCCAAAGGCAAATGCAGCATTTAAATACTTCAGTTTCTATAGGAAAACTCCCTTATGTGATGTGTGTAGTCATGACCAGAGTCTCCTGCAGACTGATAGAAATGCTTGCAGTGTCCTCAGCACTGAGTGCTGCTTTTAAACATGTCCACTCGGGGTGTCACATCTGGGCAAAAGGTTTGGGATTTTTTATGACTGAATGACACTGCCTCCAACTAATTTTCTCTGTCTACAAAGGAAGTCAGCATTCTCTGCTTGATGTTTCAGGTTTACTACCTTGGTGAAGGGGAGGAGTCAAAGCAGTGGCTGCAGCAGCCAGGCAACACTCCAGAGAAGCTGTGCTTGGCCCACATAAAAGCAGTTGCCAGCTGTGTGGTCACATCTTACCCCAGGGTGACACCCATCGTGTGGGATGACATGCTGAGGGGCATGAGCGAGGAAACACTGGCAGGTGTGTGACCAGCAGTGGGCTGAGACATCTTCTGTGTCCTACAGAAAGGGCTACACAGCCAGGGAAGAGAGATGTGCTGGTACTGAAAGTCATGAAAACAAGAAGAGTTAAGATACATCCCTTTAACTCCAGAACAGTCCGTGGCTGTCACAGACTTTCTGTGTGACTGTGGGCAAGTCTGAACACGGACACTTAAAACACTCATCTTGCAGTGTTTTTTATACATTCAAATAAATCAACAGCCTGTGGGCCAAGTCTAAAGCTCTGTGCCTCTCACCACCTTCTAATGTTCATTGCTGCTCTGTGCAGCCTCTGGTCCCAGTGGGGCAAACCCACCCAGAGAAGCTGCAGCCCTGTGACCACCTTTGTGATCACAGTGCACACCATGAGGACTCTGACCCTGAAGTGTGGGGTAGCTCCAAGACCTTGACAGCATGAGTCTTGTCTGTTGAAAAATATGAAACCACTGCTAAAATTGTAGTAGTCTGAGCACAGATGGATTTTGCAGCACTTGAAAATTGCAGCAGTTTCAGAGCTACCTTACATGTCTGCTCTAACCAGATTTAGACAGTACCAGGAAGGGCCTGTGCAGCTCCTCCAGCTGTGACTGACCTATTCATGGCTTTAATGTGGGAAATTGTCCCCAAAATGCAGATGGGACCCATGCATTTTCCACAAGAGCAGCACAAATCTAGCTAAGTGCTTTCTACTGCCACAGGCAATAAAACCCTGAACAAATTAAAATGGGATGCAGTTAAAATATGTGATTTCTGCACAATTTTCTGCAGTTTCTCTAGGGGTTGGTTTCCCGTGTTTAAAACTAGTCAGGAAGTTGGTTTTAAAGGAATTTAAAGCTAAACTTGTATCTTTGTACTTCTTGGGAAGCTGTGTTCTGTGCAGGCACAGCCCAGGTACTCTTTAAGTGCAAGGGTGAATGTTACATTTGAATTTAGCTTAAATCTCATGTGTAGTGTTTGCAGCTCTGCCACTTCAGCCCAGCAGGTGCACTGAGGGAGGCAAGGAGCTAAGAATGGGGTGGCCCTCTGATAAATTGTCACTGCTCCTGCATTTTAACCATTAGGGGTTTCACAATGTCTGAGGGCTTTGTGGCCCCTGGTGTGTGCAATGTCCTGGCCAGGCTGAAAACACCCTGGGGGCCCTTCAGCTGTAAATGCTGACAAGCCATGGGTGGTTCCAGTCACGTGCTGCTGCACCAACAGGCTGTGCTTGGATCTCCCTTTCACCTGGAGCTTTTCCATGACTGAGGAGAGCTCTGTTCCTTCCAGAGTCGGGGGTCCCTCAGCTGGTGCAGCCCATGATCTGGGACTACACAGCAGACCTGGACGTGGAGGGCAAAGGTTTGTACTCCTCTGCTGAGCTGGGTGGGAGCAAAGAGCTGGTGAAGCAAAAGAGCCAAACCAAAACTATATTGTTAACACAGACCTGAATTGGACACCAAGCAATTCTTTTTTTTGTTAAATTGCTTTTTATTGCTTTAATAGCATAAACACATCTGAGATTTCACATAATAGTTGCTGTTATTATTTTTATTTTTTTTTACTATTTATTTTTCTTCTGTGAAGGGCTTGCATTGTTTGCTGTTTAATTCTTTTCAACAGAGCTGTGGAATCACTGATGGGGCACTGAGAGGCTCTTCACAAGCACTGTTACGTGAACTCTTATCTCACTGAAACCAGTGGGAACAGAGAGCCCTGTATTGAACAGCTCTGCAAAAGAAGCTTCAAGGCTTTAGACATCAATAGAATTCAAGGGGAAACTCCTAAAGGCTCCAGTCAGGCTTTTAACATGCATGAAAATATTTCTTTGTTGGAAGAAGAATCAGCTGTCAGATGCTGTGCAGGCTTGTTACATGCCCCCAGTTCTAGCATTGTAGCAATGCAAGGGAATGGAATGCAATAACTGGGCACGTGAAAAGAGGAGGGCAGCCACCAAAAAGGCTGCTCAGAGAAGGTGTCACATCTCCCATCCTTCTGATGCTCAAAAGTGGACAGGACAAGGCTCAGCAACCTGTGGAACTGGGCCTTGGCTCCTGTTCACTGCAGCATTGCAGGCAGGGCTGGACACACACCCCCCATCCTGTGAGTGGCCCTTTGTGTCTTGTTGCAGTGCAGCTCATAGAGAAGTACCGGAGATGTGGCTTCTCCAAGGTGTGGTTTGCAAGTGCCTTTAAAGGAGCCACAGGGGTGAATCAGTCCCTGACACTCATTGGGCACCACCTAAAGAACCATCTCCAGTGGCTGGAGGTGGCCAAGAGGACCCCACCTGATGCCCTGGAAGGGATCGCCCTGACCGGCTGGCAGAGGTGAGGAACAGCTTGGAAATGGGTCCAAGAATCCCATGGGAGCAAAGTCGCACCCGAAAACTCCCTGAGAGGGATGAGGAGACTGGGATTTAGAAGGGAACTTGGCAACCCTGCAGTCCTTCCTGTCACTATGAAGGGTGGATTTCAGAGTTCCAGTCAGCTGGCACAGCACCAACCAGCAGCAACAATTCTTTTGGAGATACCACCACCACCAGCTTGGGTTTGAGGGCTTGAATGTAGTCCGTGCCCCCAGGAACTGTGTAGACAGCAGAGTTCATGCATGGTGTGTAAATCTGAATGTCTGGTGGACTCAAATAGTGTGAAGCTCATAAGGGAGAAGAACTTGTTGATGTAGTGAAGGAGTAAAATGTTTTTATGCAAGTCAGGAGGTCTAAGGGAATACCAGAGAGCTGGACTGCAGTTTGTGTCCCTAATTTGCCTTGAGAAAGTAATTTGGTTTGTATCTGTTCACATTAGTAAAACAGGAATACTTTGTGTTTCAGAGATAGAAGGTCCCTTCTCTGTGACAGAAACTGGTGTTTCTAAAGCTCTTTGAATTTTAGTGATTGAAATATTAAAACTTGACACTTGTTTAGGATGTTCTAACAGCAAAATGTCTAATTAATGGATGTTTTTCCACATAGGTATGATCACTTCTCTGTTTTGTGTGAACTTCTCCCTGTGGCAATTCCATCCCTGGCTGTGTGTCTGCAGGCACTAAAGAATGGTACAATGACAACTTCATTGTCTCTCAGCTAATGCCCAGCCCAAGAGTGAAGGGACCTTGCCCTGAGGCTGGCACAGGACTATTACATTTTGGGGTGTTTTGACTATCTGATTGTGGTCTGAATTATGAACAGTAAATTACAGTTTGCACTGTGGGAGCAGAGAAGCCTCTTGGCCTAAGTATTTAAAAATAGCCATTGTATACTGAAAATGTATTATGTTCTCACCCACAAATGATCAAAACCCTCATGCTTATACTAAACAGATAAATGTAAGAAGCTGCACTGCTTTTGTAACTGATCTGAAACAATACTGATACACAACTAAGACTAGGTTTAGGTTTCGTTTAGGTGTAAAAGTTGTTTTAACTAATCAGTTTTCTTAAAATGGATGTGGGAAGTACATTGTCTGGTAAAACAGTTCCTGGAGTTTCTGGTTTCTTTACAGGCAGTTGCCAACAGAAGGGTGTCTTTTTGTCTTGCTGCATTTCTTATTTCCTAAATTAAACCCCCAGCTCATTGTTTGTTAACTAAGGCACTAGAAATATGCAGCATCCTGAAGGGGAAGCTCAGAGCTGGGAAGTGCTTTCCCAGACACTGTGAGAGAGCCCACGTGCTCCTCCTCCCACCCACTGCTGGTTTTTCCTTCTCTTTCCACTTTACCTTTCAAAAAGTCTCCCTCCAAGGAGAACTGCTGAACCAGTGCAGAGTACTCCAGAAAAACCCTCTGGCAGGAACGTTTTGGTTCCTTAGGCTCCTTTTGCTTACTTCCTCTGTCTTCTGCCAGGTGGCTACTCTGAACAGGTTAAAGAAAATGTGGAAAAGCTCCTGGGAATGTCTAACCTGGAAATCGATTCTTTCATGAGGTAAAGTTCCAGCTGGAGGATTCAGGTGCCCCTCATTGCATGGTAAGTGCAGAGACTGACAGATGCTCTTTGGACAGCTCGAGTGTGGGCACCTTTCCTGGGAGCAGTATCCTCCCCCTGGTGACACAAGTGAGTTTCTACCTCAAGTCATCTGTGGATGAGCTTCTCGAGAGGAACAGGTAATGAGCTTTGTGCTGATCCTCTGCCTGGCTGCAGCAGTGCTGGAGCTGTGTCTCCTCAAAGCGGGGCACAGCTCCAGCAAAGTTATTGAAACATCAAGCTCTGCATTTCAGGCATCACTAGCACCTCAGCAGAACATAAAATTTAGGTGAAAATCTAAAATATTTCAGCAGCATTCCTAAATACTGTGTGCTGCCTTATTTTAAGCATCCAGTTCTTCCCTGAATTACATTTTACTGCTATTTAAAGTTAAAATGGAATTTTTGAATGGTGCAGTTACAAAAAAAGGAGCCTGAAAGGAAACTTAAACTGCAGCAGATGATCAGCTTTTATCATCTGCCAAGAACACTCTTTTACATGCCAGCTCCAAAGATAGATAGGCTTAAATAAACTTACTCCTTAAGCATTATCTCTGTGCAGGAGTTCAGCTAAAGACTCACCCACCTTCCTGCCATCCTGCAAACACAGATGTCACTGCTCCTTCAGACTCTGCTCCCATTATCATCCCTTTTCAGGTATGTCACAGGCTGGTTCAGCCCCTACCACAGGAAAAGGAAGATTATTCATCCTCTAATGATGCATCACTTCCAGCCTGATGCAGTCAGGTAAAACCACTTGTTTTGTACCACATGGGAAACAGTCTGTCATATTTGGGGCACCCAGGTACAAGAGTTTTGAGTCCTTGGTTCTTGCTGTGTCTTATCTCAGAAGCATCAGTGGGGCTCAAACAATATTAATAATATGGTTTTAAGCAGAGCATGTTGGGGTTGGAATTTGATGATCTTCAAAGATCCAACCCAAACCATTCTGATTCTATGATTGAAATGTTATGTTTGTCTGCCTTCTGTTAAATCACGTGTTTGAATGCAAGTACCAAATGGATCTCCAGACCCGCTCTCCATGTGCAGAGCTCCTGGACAGCCCTGCTGCCCCTCACTGCAGTGGCTGGCCTGGCTGGAGGCTTTCCCCACGGGCCACCTTCTAGGCAGGGACTGCAATAAAGGCAGACCCTTTTCCCTGCTCCCTGGCCCCATGTGCTTCTCAGAACCTGTCCTGCACATTTTGCCAATTCATGCTGATTTTATTTTTGCTGTGATAAGGTGAATATCCAACTGCATCCACTCTTTCTGATAAAACCCAGAATTAAATTCCCAACAAGTCTCACAGTGAGTTTCAGTTACACTTAAAACACGTACAGTGGTTTGCTGAGCTCACATTTTGGTCCTTTATAAGTCACTGCATGAGAAAAGTGCTAAGATTAATGGAACTTAAACAGAAACAGCATCAACCTTTTGCCACCTGAACAAAATCAAGTCCTTTGGGCTTTTGTAACAGATGATGCTTTTCCTGTAAAGTCATTTTAGGGAGAGCACTCCCTTCCACCAAGGCCAGCAAGCCAACCCTCCCTTGAGGCAGAGCTCACCTGCAAATGCCACTGTTTCTCCCCTCTCCTTTCTGCTCAGTCTCCTCTCCAAGTGGAATGCTGTGGTGCAAGACCTCCAGGCAGCCATGGAGCAAGTTTTCCACCAGAGTACTGTAGAGGAGTGGCTGGAGGAGAACGTCCAACCCAACCTCCAGAAGCTGCAGCAAGTGGTGGATGATTTAGATGAAGCAATGAAAGCACAGCATTAGGGGCCCTTCAATGAGTGTGGGGAAACATGGCTAGTGAAAATCAGCAACCACTCATTGAGCTGGAGTTTGTCACCTTCAGAGCTGAACTGTCACTAAACAATAGCGACCTGAAGGCATGAAGGAATTTATTTGTGTAATAGACTTCAAGGCTGCTTTAATCTTCCTGTCCTAATACATGCTGAGCTTTAATTCACCTGCCCTGTAAGTTGGGTTTACTGCCCTGGCATAATACGCAGGAGTGCGTCACAACTCTGCTCTAGTACAGGGCAGGAGAAAACCCATTTTCTTCCAAATTCAATTTTTGTAGCAATAGATTTTCTTACTTAACAATGGCCTGGAAAAGTTCTTCAAGTTCTACTCCAGTCAGTGCCCAACACACCTACCCTTTGCAACTGTCCTAATAAGAAATATTTAGGGTACTTACACTAGGTCCTTTTGTCCTGTGCTGAGAGCTGTGTCCAGAGTTGTGTCCCACCATCCCATCCCAAGCTCTTCCACAGCATGGGGCAGGCCTGTTCCAGACTTTGGGTTGGATTTTTTCAGGCTTTGAAATCCATAAAAGCAAAGGTCTGAAGTGCAGCTCTGATTGGCTTGAGCTCAGGGACTGGCACCCTCATCCCCACAGGAAAGCACCACCCCACTCGCTGAGACACCTGCTGAGCTGGGTCAGACCTGGAACTGCAGGTTTGGCCCAGCTGGAGGTGTGACTGAAGTTACTAAATGTGACTGAAGTTACTAAATAGGAGGGGGAAATGCTTTTTTATTCTGCTTTAATATCCAGCTTGTCATAATGTATAGCAGTGCATGTTGTGGACTTAACTGGAGCAGTAAGAAAATCACCACAATGGAAATAATTCAGAAGTCTGGTAGTTATGTACATTACCATGAATATTCAAAATATTTACTTGTGTGCTTCATTTATTCCTTTCTTTAATTGTTGCTGGTTTTTTCGAAGCACAGATACTGAAATTTTCTTGGGACAATCTCTAGATACAGAAAGTACAAGTACAGCATAAGACAAACTTTTACTTATTTAATGAGAGCCTCAGTGCTTAAGTCCACCTGCACATTTTTCTCTAGAAGCAATCACAATGTATTCTTTAATTACAAAAGCTACATACCTTGAGCTAAACAAGATCTTTATTTTACTTTAATAAATCCTTTGATATTCAAAATGTCTGTGGAAATGTCCTTCTTTTGTGTGTGTGTGTGGCATGTTGGTTTGGTTTAGGGTGGGGGAGATGGAATTACATTCCCCAGTGGAGAGTTGGATCCTCAATAACACCTCCAGTAGGTCTGTGTCAAGCAGTAATTTAGACAACCATTAGTATTTTAATAATTTTAATTAAAAACAATACAAAATACTACAGTGCTGCAAAACAAGTTATCAAAGTTGATTTAACAATGGACTTTAAAAAAAAGTATAACAAGCCCTTGCTGCAATTCTACTTGCAATTTTACAGTAAAAAAATTAAAGGCTATTTCTAAAGTTTCAAGAAGCATTTTTGCCTCTCAGCAATCTGTGACAGTGTCAGGACTAGCACGCTTTTATTTACTATGTAAGCCAGCTGAGTTATTGGTATCTTTAACTTCTAAATACAGCCCAAGAATCAGATCCCAACTAGACAGTGTGAATACTTGATTGTTCTTCTGAGACTTGAACAATACTGTGAACTATCCCAATACTGGATTAGACCTTACCTAATGCAGTGTTCTCCCTCTGTACAGCATGCACTCTATGCACTCTGGCTTTTGCTCACTCCAGCACAGTCAAAGTAAAGGACACACAGAAAGGGTTGGTTTTGTGGGACAAGGGATTAGGTCTAACCTAAGGTCTGGTTTTAAATAATGTCAAAGTACAGCTGTGTAGGCACAAGTCACCAGATAGCCTGATATGTAAAACAGTTACCAACTACATCTCCTGTGACACCCTCCTTCCTAGGAGTACCTAATTTCCTATCAAAAGTAGTCTTTCACACCCTTCTGTGAGTACAAGCCACTTCCCACCAGGCATATGTAAGGCTACATTTACTGGGCCTTTCAGCTGCTGGACCCAAGAGAAGTAAGGAAAACCATCCAAAAATGCCTTTGGCAAAAGGTGAGAAGTGGCAAAAGAAGAGGATGAGAGAGGCCTAGTGCAAAGATGGAAGAACAGCACCTGTCCTGAGTTAGCACCTGCTGTCCTCAACAGTTCTTCAAGCTGCACCACATCACTGAGGACAGCACAGACATGGCCATAACCAAATCCCTGTTAAGCAATTTGTGAGTTCAATCTACACACACAGTTACTGCACAACATGAAAATGTGGTGATGCCTTCCAAATACATGAGATAAAGATTTTGAGGACAGAAAGCAAATACGGACTCAGAGAAACAACCAGGTGTATCAGGCAGCCCAAATACCCCAGGCAGAACCCACAGCAGGAGACAATTCCCTCAGTGCTTCCCGTTAGCTCAGGCTGTGGAACTCAGGTTCCCATTGGAGCTGAACCTGTTTGTAGAGAGGTGGAGCTGCCCAGTGCCAAATGGAAGTGGGACCAGAGGGTGGCTCAGCTGCTCTGAGAGGCTGAGCGGTAAAATATCCCTCCCAGACACATAGTGCATGGCAGCTGCCATCTCTCCTGCCACAGCACAGTACCCAGGGGGCAGGGGGACACCACACACCCCCTTTAAAGAGGTGATCATTGCACATCTACCCAAAATGCAACTCACCCCACAGGATGTACTTCAGGCTATGTTGTACCTTGTTACAGGTCATTCCCCTTCCTAGGGATTCCCAACTTCCCTTAAATTGTTTTAGTCCTTGTGTAAGATATTGCACAGTCTGAGTACACACGTTACTGATAGCAGGAATGCACAGCAAGCTGGATGCACAAGAGCTCAGCAGAGCAGGACACATGATCAGTGCAGGGTCACACCCATACACGTACCTTTCAAAAGCTGATTTTTAACTAGAAAACTACAGTGTGGTTTATATCTTCCATGGAATGTCAGCTCTCATGGGAATACAAAAAAAAAACCAAACAAAACAGTACAGCTAAGACTGAATGCAGATAGTTTTTGCTGGTTTGTCCATGGTCCACTCCACAGGCTCAGAATGTCAGTGCAATGCACACCACGAATGCCCTCTGAATATCCTGGATATAAAGCAGCAGTTACCACAGGCTGAGCCCTTGTGCTAACATTACACCATTAAAGACTCAGGTTTTTTCAGTATTTCTCACTGAAAGTCCTTAGAACACTCACCATTCTCCTTTTACACCGTGTGGAAAAACAAAAACAAAACAAACACGAGTTCTCCAAATGCCCAATCACATTCTCCTCTCTCTAAAACGAGCATCACCTGGGGTATACATTACAGTGGATTTAAACCAGGTACTCTCCAAGCTGTTACACCCTGCAACATTTAAACAGGTTCGATGACCATGCTTAGCTAACAGCCTGCTTCAGAATAAAGGCCAAATTCAGCTAACTGCCCGATTTTCCCACATCCATACAGAGCAGCTGCCCAGAGCCAGCCATGGGCAGTGGGGACTGAAAGCCACATGATCATCCCACCACCTCAGAGCATGCATCAGCAGAGGTCTACATTGATACCTGATGTGATGACAAGTTTCTTCTCTGATTTAAAGGCAGCAGACCCAGGTCTGTGCTGCAGCCAAGCAGCACCAGCAGCCACCTCCCTGGTGCAGGGGGATCCCCTTCACACTGACAGCACTGCAAGCCTTCGCCTCCCAGCCACATCCCAGGGCTGGCCAGCTGCAAGGCAAACCTTGTTACAACTCTGTTCTGGTCAGGGGAGCAGGGGCTCAGGTTCAGACCTGTGGGACACACAACAGGACGTGGCTTCTGCTTAAAGCTTTTCAGAGCCTTCTCTCTGTTGAGGTAGAGCAATGTGAAACACAAACACAGGCTCCGAAGTCCTGAAGGAACTGCTGCCAGAAGACATTTGCTGCTGGCCAAGAGTGAAAGCAGACAGTAGTTACCTTGTACCTGTTCAGTTCTCCTACAAGTAACTGTGTAAGTATTTTCTAATTCAGGTCTTAACACTGTAAGAATCCCAAACAAAACCTTGTGAACTTCAGGACAAGCAGTTTTACCATGATGAAGGAACCTTCAGATGTTTACAATTTTTTTCTTGTACTGACATACTGATGCAGACATGATGGAATTTTACTTCGAGACAGAATATCTTGACTTAGAGAGGTAGCTTTTACTTCAAAAAATACCTTGAAAAATTCGTATTTTAACTATTTGTGAAATCATTGATTAGAACAGAGGACAGCATACACCTGGAGTAAAACATGATACAAGTCAAACATGGAATCTCTTCCAGCTATCTTTAGAAAGTTATTATTTAGCACTTTGGTATCGTTTCAAGTGAGGAAATACTAAACAACTCTAGGCTACCATGTTGTTTGATATCAGTCTTTTCCCTACCTAAAGCAAGAGATGTCCTTGCTTCCTTTCTAAACACACAGTTAAAATAATTAACACTGAGGTCTAGAAGAAGGTTATTCTGTCCTGGGGTAGTCTATGCCCAGGAGTTAAGCAGAACAGGGTTAACCTAGAACTCCCCAAAGACATTGAATCACCAGCATGATCATTCCTCCCTTCACTATTCAGGGCTCCTTAGCAAGTCCAAGAGAACTTAATGTTACAGGTTAAAGTCCCTGATGTTTTGAATTCCAAGAGAGATACTCAGACATTACTTTCCATGGGTATCTAATGGCAAGTCAGTAGTAGAGAGTGTAAAAGTGTCACTACTCTGCAACACCTAATTGCATATATTAAGCTACTTAAAACCATTTTAGCAATATATTCAGTCATTTGTAACATTTCACGGAAAACCTCAAAGCCTCAAACCTCAAACTCAGCTCTTCCACATTTCACTTACTGTACCTGTAGAAGATGTTTCCAGGAACTGGAAGTTTCCCTCTGCAGCTCCGCTTCATCAATGGACAAACAATTATTTCAAACCAATTCATCAATAAATAATTAATTACTCCTAGGCAAGTTGGATGAGCTGACAAAGTTCAGAAGCCAGCAGGGTCCACATGTAGGAATTAAGGCAGAGGAGCAAATGAAACAGAATTTGCTTTGGACTCTACAACAGCAGTTCTGGGAACATGGGTCCTGAAAAAGTTTATCACTAAATGAGGTGCAGTAAGACAGACTCCTCCCATTGCAAACTGTAGAGAAATGCCCAGGTCAAGGCTGTGAGGGGTTTCTTTTTCCGAAGTGCAATCAGAATATTTTCCAGATGTGTGAAAGCCTCTGCTTGCTTCAGCTCATGATGACTATCAGTATTTATCCTGCAGTTCATCTGCATCACTCCCCTCTGTTTCGCTGCTCTGAGAGAAATCTTGTGGGTTTTCTACTCTGTGCAGCTCCAGAAAACTAGTAATGAGTTTGGCAACTGCTTCCACATCACTGTGGAAAAGAAGAAACAATGGAAGAGTTAGTGGAACTGTGGTGCTAACAAGCCAAGTACACTAATTCTTGGGAATAACTGCTTGGAGGGACAATCACATGGCATAGAGCAGGACTGACAGCATCCCACACCAAGCCATTACTTCCACATCAGAACAAATCAATCTTTTCCCCAGTTTCCACTGCAAGGTGGATTATCATCAATGCTTAAAATAAGCCCCCTGTTAACTAACACACTGAATGTTTGCAAAACAGAGTTAATCCCCTCTGCCACTGCTTAGCTGAGGAAGGTAACTCCAGCAGACAGGCAGCACTAAAGGGATCTTAGATATCTAAATATGACCCTGATAAATGGTGCTACCCCAATGTCTGCAACCGAAAACCTTTAAGGCTTAAAAAGTTTAACTGCCTAACACAAGGTCATACCAGCAAGTCTGAAAGCTGAGCTTAACTCTCAATAGTTGGCATTTATTGACCCCATGTGGTTGGTACTTCCCACCTTACTCATCCTAGCTTTAAAAAGTCCACACTGCACCTTCTGCAGCCCAGCACTGCACTCTGAGTCAGGGGGTGTGAGAATCCAGTGACGAACCGCAGCACCACCAGGTAGCCCTTCCCGAAGTACCGCACGGGCTCCTCCTCCACGTTCACATCCCGGATCTCCTTCAGCAGCGCCACCACTGCAAACACACGTGGAGCACAGGCAGTCTGTCAGCACTGGGGGGAGCTCCTCACCAACCCTGCCTTGGGGACAGGGCTCTGACCCCACACAGCAGCAAACAGCTGCTGAGCTGCTCAGGGGGTGACTGCAGCAGCACATTTGGGCTGGGACAGCTAAGGGACAAGATATACAGCCTGCCAGGGACTGGGAACCATTCATTTGTTAGGTCTGTTTCCCACTTTAATGCCAGTTGTAACTGTTGTTCTGTACGGAGTAAGTAAACAGGTATGGAGTTTACTGAGATTGAACAAATGCTGAAATATTTAACTGCTCAGAGCACCTGTTGATCTCTGCATCCCCACGTTCATGGTACCTGAAACAGACATTTATATCACCAAATATTACCAAATAACCTCTCAGGCAGAGATGTGCTCAGCTTCCCAGTGTATATTCACACGCCCTAAAGGGAAGTTCAGAAACATTAAATATCCTTCTCTCCACATGTCTTACATTCCACCTCCAAAATTAACTGTTTTAAAAACCAATTCAGCTTCAGGACATTCCAAATTTTGCCAGTTTTCTAAGCATACTGAGAGTTGCTTTGATGTAGATCAGCAAGTAGGTAAAACCTTTGACATGGAAGAGGGTCCTACTTTGATTTGCAGTAAGACTCCTGAATCACAGTGAGCCAGCCAAATCACACACTACATTGCCAGTTCTGTTGATCCAACAGGAAGCCCAGAAGGCACCAGGTACTGCATTAAACTGGGCTCACTGCTTATGCTGCTTCAGTTGCATATTATATACCTGCAGGATGTAACATGTCTGCTTGCATGTGATATCTAAATGTTTGCCTGCTACCAAAACCAGATCAGATTACAGAAATCTCAACTTCTGGATGCAAAACTTAAGTTTTTCCATCAGTCCCACCTGCCAAGCAGGCTAGCCATTTGCATCTCCAGGGAAAGGCTAAGATTGCTATGGAAAACAATGTGTTAATTACCTTGGATTAAAATAATTAACAAGATGCATTCAGCACAGTGTAGAAAGCATTTGGGCCTTGAGAGGCAGACTGTTACATCTGCTGCTTGGGAACAAAGCAGATCTGGAAACAGATGTAACTTGAGTACAGAACTCCAGAGAACCCATTAAATGGGCACATACCCATTTCTTCTGCTGCTCACCACATTTTCTAACAGATGCTGCTTTCTCACCTTGTTCATTGCCTCCCTTGGACAAGGTTAGTAGTTTTTTGTACAGGTTGAACGTTTTCAGGCAGACTGTTCCCTTGTTCTTATCAAATACAGCTTCCTGTAAAATTGAAAAATAAAATCAAGATTTTTTTAAACACACCATCCATAGCCATGCTTCAAAGTAAAATAAAAATAGTTCTATGGGAAAATAACTTGGTATCACAGAAAAATACACAGCTAGTTTAGAGACATTCCTCTATTATTAGGCTGTGAAAATCACTATCTTGCTTTTGGTTTTAACTGAGACTTTTCCATATCCCCTGTGTTACTTGTAGAGGAGAGTCAAAACTGGGCTCTTTGCCCCTCTTGCCACATTCTTCATGTCATAAAAACTTTGCCTTGAATCAAATTTGAACACTAACTTGTAGCTGCTGTAATTTTCACTTCTGGTGTAAGCATTTGGCATTCCAGTGCTGTGCTGTATGGGCCAGGCTTAAGCAGATCCCAAATATTCCTGACAGTGAAGAGAGGATGTCTCCTGTGTGACTTGCACATGCTAACAAAACCCAGGTCAGCAAGGTGACAATGCTATGTAATGGCTTACTGCTCTCAGTTCTACTCCCAGCAAATCAACATCCATGAGTTCATAAACCAGTTTACACCATTCTTGTCCCAGAGGAGAACAGTTGAGCATTCTGGAAGGTTACAGCTCAGGAAAAATCATGTTGTGGCAGCTGAATGTGACAGTCATTCACTCTCTCTTATAAAAGACAAGGCCACAAAACATTTTGGGGCAAATCTTCCCTTAAAAATACCCACATTGAGCATCATGTTTTCATGCTGAAATAGTCAATGAATTATTGCCCCAATTCTAGTCCCAGTACAGCAGCCCCAGAGGGTTTCCTCAAAACCATACGCATAACTTGTCTGTTTGGACTGAGGGAGTGTATGGGGCTGCTGGAATCAGCATCTGCCAGCTGCTTCTTACTCACACCCCCTCACTGATTGAGCTCAGCATCTTACCTCCCACTGCTCCAGATTCTGTGCTGCCACAAAGAAACACCCAGCCATATAGAAGAGTTTCCATGCCAAGCTGTCTGAACAATGCAAAAAATGCACAGATTTAGCTTTTTTTAGTTCTTCTTTTGTATTCAAACAGATCTAAAAGCAATATGCTCCTCTTTGATGGAACCTTTTTGCCTTTAGTTGTACTACAAGCTATTTTACAGCTCTCTCTCATGATGAAAATAGAAAAATTCTTCACAGTTTTCAGAGATTTCATTCGCACTGGGTTTCAAACCACAAAGAATTAAAAGCATATGTTATTATTGCCAAGGTTGTAACGCTGCATCTTTCTCTTCTCTAAAAGCAAAGGCATCTTAAAAGACATGCACAAAACTGTGGACCACCAAATATTTGTGCTGCAGAGGACAAGGGTAAGGAACAATGAAAATTCACTGAAGCAAAGGTGTTTCTGCATAAAAGGAAGCTGTTGGCCCTCCTGACAAACAAACATCTGCATTTCATGTCCTGAAAATGTTTCCATACAGCAGCCTGAGTAATTTGCTTACTCAGGCTTCTAACGGAAGGCAGACTAGAGCTGTGCTCAGGATTGTTTCAGAAAACTTCATTGCAATATCTTAAAATGAATCAGGCTGATTTAATTGGTGGCTCCAGCAGCTTTCACTGTGTTTTGCTCTTTCATTAACAATAATACATGGATTACACTGGCAGCATATTCCTACACACCATTAAGTTTTAAAATTCAGTGTTAACAGAACGCAGCAGGAGAATGACAGGGTAGCTTCCAGGATAAATGCCAGAGGTGGGAGGATAGCTGGCATTTGGTGCAGTGTGCTCTGCTGCAGGGGGAGGAGGCAGCAGTAGCTGTCTGATCTCTAAAGCTGTTTCTGTGTGTAATCTCTGCCAGTGATGATCTGACAGTTTCCACAGAAACAGAGCACTTCCATCAAAGGCAAAGGAGTCATTTCATTATGGTGGCAAATAATCCCTTTGTGCCTTCCCAGGAGAGCTGTGAGGACCAGCTAAAATCACATTTACAAATCACACCGGAAGTACAAATGCCACAGAGAACTAAACAGCATTATTAAAAATACTCTTGCAAATGGGAAGAGAGGCTGAGTAAGAAGCAGAGCATTAAAGCACAGTAAGTCATACAGGCAACAATTACTACTGATTTTAATATTCATGCCACAGAGGGGGATAGGTACCTTCACTGCCTTTGTTAGGCCACACAGAAGCTGCACAGGAATCATCAGCATGAAAAACAGAACAACAGGAAAGAAACAATTCTTCAAAAAAATGATAGGCCATTACCTGCACTATAATAAGCAGCAGCCAAACCTATGGAGGCTATTCCTAGGAGAAAAGAGGGGAGAATTAGAACAAAAAAAAAAAATCTAAAATTCCCAGATGAAAACCCTCACTTCTCAAAAGAACAAATGTGATTGCAACATAAATCACTATATGAAAGTCAGTTATTTTTTTCTCTAAACTCAGTATAAAAAACCTTGCATTTTGCAAAGACACTAAAAGCACAGGGGCTGAGGTCAGAAATAAAAATGCTGTGACAACTGGGAACAGAAGCTCAGAGGGACTCAATATAACCATTACACCACACTTCTCTCAGCACAGCACACTTGGAGTGTGCTGACACAAACACTGCAATGGTTATTTTTTCCCTTTAGGTGCTCTGTGGAGCCAAAAGAAAACTTCTGCAATGAAGCTGTGTCAGATGCTGCCAGCTCCTTTATCCAAGGAGGAGGAAGCAGCTGAAGAGCCCCTCATGCCCCCAAGGCTGCTGCAACTGCAAAGATCTTGGCCCAACAACATCACTGAAAGCAGTGACATCCTTGTGTTACTGCAGTTGGACTACTCAGACAGAAAGCAGGATGTCACATTTTCCCCACCAGTTCTCTCAGTACAGTCCTAAGTAGTTCATTTTTTATGTATATCAGTGTTTATAAAGATGCCTTTCAGAACATCCTGTATGACTTCTCATTTCATACACAGCATCCTTCAAAGCTCACCATCAACCACAACAGGATGCAGCCCAGCATGGCCACACTGCACCTTTCCACTTATGACAACTGAGATGTTTTTCACCCTAGGTATGCAGCCCCTTCAGAAGCTTCACATTTATATTCCTACATGGCATCTAATTTCCTGTTCTTGATCTTTCAGGACTCCCTTGAAATTCTGTTCATGAGCCTGAGGTTCTGCAGATGACAGACTGAAAAATGATCAGTCTCACAACAGAACTGCCACACTGAGGGGGAGACCTCAGACTCACTTAGTGGCTATGCTAAAGGAAGAGTTCAAAGCATGATCATTCCTCTCCTTGAAAGAAAAAAGCCTGGAAGACAGGCATCTCTTATTAAGGGCTCTTCCAGGACTTTCCTCTGTGACCCTCTTCCCTCAAAGCAAGCTCTGAAACAAACTGAGGAAGACTGTGTTCTTACCAACACAGAGGGACCAGGAGCGGATGCCAGGTGATCTCTTCAGATGCAGACGGGAACTCGTGCGGGTTTCAACCAGCATGTACATCTTCAAAAGGAGCTCCACACAGCCCAGTCTGGCTCATGAAACCTCACTGTGCACAGGAAAAGAAAAACCATGGGAAACTCCACCACTCTCCCTTGCTAGCACTTTTTAACCCTTATCGAGTACAAGATGTCCAGGGTAAGAACACTGTCTCGGCACAGGAAGAGCAACGTGCACACTGAGAACAACCACAAAGAAAAACTGTTACACGAAGAGTTACATAACAACAGCAGAAAGCTGAACTCTGGGAGAAACTTCTCATTTGGAGTGTAAAAATCTCTTGCTTTCTATCACAACCAGACTCCAGAAGGAAAGTGTGAAAAACAAGCAGGAACAAGGATGTTCCTAATTCGAAAGGTCCTTCAAACAATCAAAAGAGCAAGAGCTATGGTAAGTTCTTTGACAGCATTTTTCCTGCCAGCTGAAGGGGCTGTTTGAAGGACCAGTCTGGGAGCAGAAGGTCAGTGCAGCCTCCCGCACCTCTGACACCAGGTCTCTCACCCCTGATGACACACCAGGAAGGGGTTACAGCCACAGCCAGGCAGTGCCAGTGTCCCATAACGCCATGGATGGCATTCCCATCCTCTAATCCAACTCAAGAATACAACCAAGGAGCTTCCAACAGCAAGTGTGTCTGTCTCTCCTCAACAAGACTGTGCATTCAGCCTAGGCAGAAACTGACAGCAGAGATTAAACAGACAGGTATTAATTAAAACCAGGAATAGCTGGGCAATCCCATGCAGCATTTTCAGTAAGTTTTTGCTATTTACAGCATAAAATCATGCAGTCATTTAGGTATGAAAAGACGTTAAGATCATGAAGATCAACCATTAATCCAGCACTAAACCATGTCCTTAAGCACCACACCTACGTGTTTTCTGAACACTTCCAGGGATGGTGACTCCACCACTGCCCTGGACAGCCTGGCCCACAGAACCAGTTCCAGGAGGCTGGCATTAAGCTGCTGCCAGCTGCCCATGAAAACAAGTTTCCAGAAGAATGCCAGCCTTCATCAGGTTTTGTATAACCATGAAAAACATGTCGAGAGCAGGCCCAAGCACATCCAGGTTCTTACAGAACAAAAGTAGCTGATTTTTAGTCCTTTAGTTATCATGCTATTCTTGGATACAACAGAACACTCCTGCAATTCTGCTGCTTTGGATACAAAGCTCCAGGAGAGCAGACTTAGCCAAGCCTTCTCAGTTAAACAAAAAGCACCCATGACTTTGGTTTCAACCTCTTAGCAACACATCTGAGAGCATCTGCAACTGAACGAGCCAAAACCACTTCTGCATAAGACACACTCCATCTCCTCCGGATGTCAGGCATCAGATTTTCATTTTCAGATGACTCCTGTGAGTAGCTCTCAACACACAAGAAAATATTTCTGCACTCACAACACCTCCCCCAACCTAAAAGATATCCACAAGTTACCAAAAATATAAAGATCACTGAAGAAATGTGGCTGCAGTTCACAAATATTACACCCTACTTATAATTCACAGGAGTATTAGTTTAGTCCATTAATGCAAACTTTGATATCTCCTCCCCCATTCATTAAGCTAAGTCCAACCAGGCAAATGAGTCTTGGCTTAATGTTGGACTCTCAACACCAATGGAATTGTCTCTCACAGGTTGCTATTCCTAAGAGAGGGGCCTCACGGAATAAAAAGCACCAAAGCAGCCTCTTAGAGTTAATAAATAATTCATAAACATGCCTTTGCGCAAATACAAAAGTTTAACTGTGAAAATTTTACAAACACAAACAGGTGTTTCAGGGCTGCTGTTTCAACGCAGTTTCAAACCCTCAATTTTGCTTGAATTTGTTGCGCTGGACATTAAACCGATGTCCAGCAACAAAACAAACATTCACCACTTCCTCCCAGCTCCGGGCTGTGTGCGAGCCAGCTGAAGCCATTGCGAGCAGCGCCTGGAAAGGCTCCCCGCCAACACCGCCGAGGCCAGGAGCACACACCGCACACGGTGCCTTTACACAGCTCATGCTCCTTTCCGCCCCAGCGCTGCACCTGCTGCCCCACACAGCACGCACGGCCCTCGGGGAGCGGGGACACTCAAGGGCATCCTCAGGGATTGGGGACCCTCAGGGATCTGGGGCCCTCAGGGAGTGGGGGGCCCTCACGGGGGACCCTCAGGGTGCAGAGGATCCTCATGGGGAACCCTCATGGAGGACCCTCATGGATCGGGGGACCCTCAGGGATCAGGGGAACCCTCAGGGATTGGAGGGCCTTCAGGGATCTAGGACCCTCATGGGGGATCCTCAGGGATCTGGGGACCCTCAGGGATCGGGGGCTCTCAGGGATTGGGGGACCCTCATGAGGGATTCTCAGGAATTGGGGATCCTCAGGAATTGGGGGACCCTCAGGAATTGGGGGACCCTCAGGAAGCGGGGTATTCTCAGGAATTGGAGAGCCCGCAGGGATGGGGGGATCCTCAGGAATTAAGGACCCTCACGGGGGACCCTCAAGGGGCAGGGGACACTCAGAGAGCTGGGGCCCCTCCCCACACAGGGACTGCACATAAACCCACCCCAAACCCTAGTCCCCATTCCCCGTGCCCTCACCCTGCAGGCCGCGGTGGCCTCCCGGCTCCGGCCGCGCTCTGAGGAGACCCGCGGGATGGGATGGGACAGGATGGGATAAGAAAGGATAGGATAGGATAGGATGGGATAGGATAGGATGGGATGGGATGGGATAGGATCGACGCTCAGCCCTGCCCGTCTCAGGGAGGGCCCGCGGCCATTTTGGGTGAGGGCACGGCGCGGGAGTGGGGGGGGGGGGGCGCGCCAAGATGGCGGCCCGCTGCCAGTAGCTAACATGGCGGCCGCGGGTGGCGCCGGAGCGACCCTGTCTGTGTTTGTGTGGTTATATTATCTCGGCGGCGCTAAAAGAGAGCAGGAACGCCCCGTGCTGGCGGGTGAGAGGCTCTGTGGGGTGAGGCGGGGTGTACGGGGGAGTCTTGCGGGTTGCCCCGCGCCGGGTGAGGTGGGCCCGGCCCAAGGGGCTGAGGCGGCCGGGGAGCCCCTGAGGGCTGTCCCCCAAGGCTGTCCCCGGGACTCGGGCCGACCCTTAAGGCTGTCATTGTTCTCGGGCCGACTCTCAGCGCTATCCTTGAGGGCTGCCCCTGAGGGCTGTCCTTGATGGCTCTCCTTGAGCTCGGGCGGACCCTGAGGGCTGTTCCTCAGGGCTCTCCTTGTTCTGGGGCCGACCCTCAGGGCTGTCCTTGTTCTCGGACCGACCCTCAGGGCTGTCCCCGGCGCTCGGGCTGCCCCTGGGCGGGCCAAGGCACCGCTGGGTTCCCGATGGCAGCTCTCGGGGCGCCCCTGCCCCACAGCACCCGGTCTGTGCCGCAGCCCTCACGGAATTGCAGGATAGACGGGGTTAGGAGGGACCTCTGAGGATCCCCCAGGGCAGCCCCCCCTGCCCAGGCTGGGTCAGCTGGAGCAGGGGACACAGGAGCTCGTCCAGGAGGGGCTGGAATGTCTCCACACAGACAGACTCCTTGCTCTCCCCTGGGAAGGTGTTCCAGGCTTTGCCACCTCCGTGGATAGAAGTTCTTCCTCATGTTGAGGTGAGATCTGTGTTTTGGTTTATGGCCACTGCTCCTCGTGCTGTCATTGAACAGCAGTGGGAAGTCTGGCAGCATCCTCTGAGGTATTGATTTCCATTCATGAGATCCCCTCTCGGTCTGCTCCAGACTAACCAGGTCTAGTTCCCACAGTCTCTCCTCATCAGAGGGATGCTCCAGACCCCTCATCATCTTTGCAGCCTCCACTGGATCTTCTCCAGCAGCTCTTTGTCGTCCTCCTTGTGCTGCTGCTACACCTGCTAGTGCCTCTTGTCTGTTTGTGCAGGCAGGAGGCTGCAGGAGGACGAGGTTTGTGGTGGTTTCTCAATGCCACAAAGTTGTCTCCTGCTGCTCAGAGAAGCCCCACAATGGGACCTGCATTCCCAGTGAATTGCCTGCTTTAATTTTCCCATTCTTCCAAACATGACTCTTGGTACTTCCTGAGTGGTTTTGCTGCTGTTTGGTTGTGGGTTTTTTCCAATAGTAAATTGTATCTGCTGCCAATTGATGTTGTTTTATCATGAGTTTAGTAATACTTGGTATTATTTAAGCTTTAGCTTTCAGCGTTGGTTATAATAACTGAATGCAATGTATTTTTGTATAGTTGCTATAACTATGAACAAAGTCCTCAAAAAATCACACTCTTCAAAAACTGGGGGGAAGGTGTTTGCAAAGCAGAAATAACAGTGATAATCTTATGGCTCAACATTAATGTCATGAGTGTTGTGTATCAGCAGGAGGCTTGGCTTAGGAAATCTGTTTGAGGAGGAAAGTTTCTGATCCAATTGAAATACTGAGTGACTTTCCTGCTGAGCACAAATAGGCCATGTTTCAAAACTCCTGTGTGCTTCAGTTAAACATCATTCCCATGGGAAGGCTGTTCCTGTTTGATGCATTAGAGTGGCTGCTCATGTCAGGCAGGGGGGTGGAGTGCAGACATTCAGCTCAACTTCTTCACTTCCCATTGTGTAAGTCAATGGAAAACTTCATCGGCAAACAATATTTGGTCCTCTCTCAGTTGCACAAACATGTCCTTCCTGGATGATATCTGACACCACCTGATCTGCAGTGTCTGTAACTCTGATCATGGGGAAAGGCACTGAGGGACTGCAAGAGCTTCCCTGTGAGTCACGAGGTGCTGGGTTTGGATGAAAACTAGGAACTCATAAGTATCAGGTGTGCCGAGCCCAAACAAGCAGCTGACTGAGTCTTCTGGCAAGAAATTTATGTCTAATCACTTGTCAATCAGCTTTTATAAGCATCGGGTTTCTCTGGAAACCAAATGTGAAGCCATTTTGAGTGATACAAAAGATTTCTTTGGTCTAGAGCAGAGTGAAATAAGTAAGAAATTCATCTGTCCCTACCACTCAGCATAAACCATAGAAGATATCACTTTGTCTTAATCTTGCAAAAATATTGCAATTCTGTGCTTCTCCAGTTCTGCAAAGGCCAAAGGAGGATAACCTGATATGACCTAATTTAATTAGGAAGTTAGAAATTATTTCAGCCATGGGAAATGCCACACACATGATCAAAACAGGGATATGGCAAGGATCCTTGTAAGCTTCTGCTATCCATTAATGAGTTTTACAGTATTTTTTCTAAAATCTGGAGATTTTATACCAGCGTTTTGAAGCAGGTGAGTGGTGTTATGCCTACCAATAAAAAAAGGGAGAAGAAACATTTAAAAAGCCTGATCTCGGACTTAACAGCATGAATTCCAAAATATGTTTCTGCACAAAAACTATTTGCCAAAATAAACATTCAGGAATATGTAACTATTTGTAAACTTATTGCTCCATAACATAAAAATAGATTATGTGTAAATATATAAATACTCTTTGTATAGTAAATACACTTAAAAGCTTTAAGTCATTGATCTAAACCCAAGAACATGCAGATATAACACAACTGACCTTTATTTTGCATTAGATTGACCCTCCTATATTTCTGGTGCTTTCACCTAATTTCACACCACTCCTAAATATTCTTTTGTAGCTCCTTATACTTTTTTTTCCCCCCTCTAAGGTCTTAACCTTAGGAATGCAGTTGTGCCATAAGCATGTGATCCTATTAGCATGCCAAGGGGCATACCCAGAGTGCCTGGTTCTCAGCAGTTGGCTGGAGGCAGCCCTCACACCGGGGCTGTTTTGTGGCTGGATGGAGCTGGCTCTGATCCTGTCAGGAAGGAGCTCATCCCACAGAGGGAGCTCTACCTGGTGTCCCCTGACCCATGTGGGAACGGGGTGTGTGCAGCCTGCAGGGCACCCATTTCAGGCAATCCACCTTTACCAGCTGTCACCAAGATTTACTGCCCCATTCTGGCTGTGCTGTCACTGAGATGAGGAGGCATTTACATCTGGCAGTGCCTTGCAGGACTGGTGTTCAGCCTGTAACACTTTCTGCAGTTGCTTGCAACAGTCTGTTTTCACAGAGAAATACTCATTTCTCCATTTTATTCAGGGTGTAAATGCCTCAGGTGCAGGGATGAATGTTACATGGGCAGCAGGGGCCAAATACACCAACAGAGACCATAAAAGCAAGTAATGCCTATATGTGCTACCTGCTCTCGACCTAGGAAAGCTTTTAGGTGGTGAGGTTTTTGGGAAGTAGCCTTGCAAAGGTGGTAACTGTTACCTCCCCCGGGCACATGAAGGCAGGATGGTGCTGTCATGTCTGAGGTGGTGAGGCCTGGTGTGATGGTTGGTCATGGGTCTGGTGTCCTGGGGGAAAACAGCATCCATAGCTAATGGAGACCAGAGGGTGCTCTTGGCAATAAAATAAAGGGGTCATCTAATTATCTAAAGATTACACAAGTATGATCTTGTGCTGTGCACTGAAACAGGGACTCCTTGCACACTCTTCAGTCAGTATAAGTTTTTGCTCTTTTAGTTTGAATTCTTAAATTGAAATTAAGTCAGTCCATGTATTCCTAAACCAGAGGATGATGTAGGGATACTTAAGGTGTGTACCTAAGATTAGTATTTCTGCAAATGTTACAGTTTCCATGCAGTTCTCTGGTTTTCATTGAGACTACAAAGAAATATGAGGTGCAGAAGTATTTGTTGAATTCAGTCCTGTAACAGAGGAGTAACTTGGTTGCCAGGAGAGGTTCTCAATTCCCATCCCTGGAGGTATCCAAGACCAGGCTGGATGGAGTTTGGAGCAACCTGGTCTAGAGGAAGGTGTCTCTGCCCATGGCAGGGGGTAAGAACCAGATGAGCTTCAACAGTCCCTTCCAACCCAAACCATTCTGTGTTTCTGTGAAATAACAAGTACTTTAAAAATGATCTGTGCAGTTACAGAAATAGCCCAAACTGTCATGTCTTTTGAAGACTCACTGTATCAGTTCTGGATAGTAAATCTAAGCATAATCATCAGGAGGATTTTAGCTGTGCCTTTAAATGCAAATCTCAACACATTCCTAATTAAGAACTTTCATCTGTGCTATCATCATATTGGTTAATACAACTATGGCTGTTGTATCCAGGTGGAATTAGCTTGGAGGCTGGCATGGCTTTTTAGTATGAAAATACTCATTCAAAGTAACAGGAAAGGTGTCAGATAATGCTGCATTCCAGCATGGAATTGCAAGGAAAAGCAAATTCTTATGTCACATGGGGATTGCTCTGGAATGGTTGTGGTGCTTTTAAAAGGCTTGGGTTAATATGCTAATGTGAAATGTAAGGATGTTTTGAATTAAGAGAACAGTCACAGGAAATTATTACCAAAGCTATTACAGTTTTTACCTCAAGCCAGGATTAGTGATTTTTTTCCAGGGTATATGTAAATCAGCATCAGCTTATTTTTCTTTAAATGGGCAGTAAGAAAATATTTCTTTGCTTTCATTATGGTGAAGGTAAGGAACTCTTGATTTCCTTGACCTCAGTGACATCTCACCTATAGTCAGTAAATTTAAATAAAAGAAAACACACATAATTTTTATATTCTTTTCTGCCATTATCTTTATTACCCTAAAAAGGAAACAAGTGATTAGAACTGTATCCCTGGGGTGACAAACTCTGTGGCCGTGCCCTGGCGCTCAAAACCCGTCTGTGGATTAAAGATGCTCTCTGGAACAGGAGGGGCTTTCCCCGGGGCACCGGGTAAAGCGGAGCTGCAGTTCAGACCGGAAATTGCCTGTTCGCTGGAAGTTCTGTGGTTTAATTGCTGAAAGGTAATTTTACGCTTGCAAAACTCTGCGCAGCTGTGGGCGTGTGCTGTGCGTGTGTGTTCACGTGGCCGGGGCTTAAAAGAGCAGCAAAATGCGGATTGAACCTTTCTGTCTAAATCCTGCAACCTGAAGCTTAGGAAGACAAGCAATCATAAGCATCTTAATTAATATTTGGGGGCCTCTGGGGCAGTGGGAGGTTGATGTGTCTTTAATAATGCTGCACATACGGGTTTGCGATTCCTGCTTGGGAACAGCATCGCTGGTCCCTGTTTTGTTACGGAAAGGCGAGATCGCACACGCTGCCCAAATAAAATGGGGATGGGGCTGGATTTGGGAACTCCCGGAGTGTCAGCTCATCTTAAAGCCACGGGGAGAAAACAAACCCAAAGCTTTTGTGTGATACGACTGCGGAGCGCGTTGGGGAGAAACAAACGTGCAAGGAAGCAGCGGAACTTCGGGCACGGCGGGCAGAGCCGGGCGGGCCAGGGATGGGGATCGGGAAAGGGATGGGGATGGGATGTGGAGCAGGAAAGAGACACAGATGGGGAAAGGGATGGGGATGGGATGTGGGTGGGGATGGGGATGTGGGTCGGGAAAGAGATGCGGATAGGGAAGGGGATAGGGATGTGGATCGGGAAAGGGATGCGGGTGAGGCTATGTATCGGGCAGTTGATGGGATGTGGATGAGGGTCGGGAAGGGAATGGGAATGGGCTGAGGATGGGGATGGTGGATAAGGATGAGGATGTGTATGGGGCTGGGATGCCCCGGCGCTCCCCGCGTACGTGCGGCGGCGCAGGTCTGCAATGAATGCGGCGGGCGGGCCGTGCCGTGCGGGGCCGGCCCGTGCCGGGCC
>VXAU01003917.1:264970-285376 GCA_013399695.1 Formicarius rufipectus | reverse complement strand
GGGATGGGGCACAGGGCATGGATGGGATGGAGGGGGCACAGGGCAGGGATGGAGGGGGCACAGCAGGGATGAGGGCACAGGGTAGGGTTGGAGGGGACACAGCAGGAACAGGGCACAGGGCAGCGGGACTCCCGGGTCTGGGGCTGGCCGGCCGCCCCAAGGTCACGGCCGGGCTGGCACACGGAGCCCTCGCTCCTCCGCCTGCCCCGGCGCTGCCGATCCGCGGCGAGTCCGTGACTCCCGTCGCACCTTCTGCAGGAGATGAGCGCGGCCGGAGCACTGTTCCGGGGGGGTGTGTGCCTTTAGGGGTTAATGGTAGGAGCAGTTCTGCCCGGGTGTGCTTGCGGAACGGTGGGCAAGCTTTGCATGGCCCGTGTGTTTTATGTTTTGTTTCAGGAATGCAGTAAAAAACAAAAGAATGATGATACACAAAGCACGGCTGTTGATGCATTGAGTTCAGAGGATGGCTTTGAAGAGGTAATGTTCCTTCTACAAACTGTCATCACTCTTTTTGTATTCTTTGGTTGTTGTGTACCCCGGGGAGGTTATAAGGAGACAACTTTCAAGTACATAACAGTAATCAACAAGCAGTTGTAAGCGATTATGTGCTCTTCCAGAGAATCAACAATCTTTTAAACAGGTGAAGTAAAAGACCATTACTGTGCAAACACAAAGCAGAACTTCTAAGGTTGTACAAATTTTTTTGTGTCAAAAATCAAGTCTGTAAAATGGACACAGAACTTACAAATAGAGGAGTTTTGATAGTAGAAGTATTATTCTTAATATGTAAGTTTCTTTCTTAGCTGCCAGTGGTGTCATAGCAGGTTTATGAAACTCTGGATCTCGATGTATGTTCCATGCAATTCTAGGCCTGTGTTCTGTTTTACCTTGACGGCTTTTACCAAAGCTGTGAGAGAAGCATCTGATTAAAGAGGTTTGACAGTCCAAGCAAAAGTTCTCTCAGTTGCTTGGTGAGTTGATGGGGACTGTCAGATCTGCGCTGCAGTGCAAATGAAGTTACTAGAACATGAACTAGAGGCTAAATTTAGCCCTGTCTTTACACTGAAACATGTTGCAGTTTCACAGCGGGACCAGAGTCATGGAAGGGACAGGACAAATTATTTGGATTACCTGTAAGTTATCCTGGATATTACACAAGTATCATGGGTTGTCTTGTTTGAAACCAGGGAGAGCGCGTTTGCCCTTCAGCTGCCTCATTGCAGAGGTCGTGAAAATCATTTGATTGTTATTAAGGACTTAATTTACTTTTTTTTCACCCTTCAGAAAAATGAGTTTGATACATTGGCTAATGCTAAAATCCTCCTTAGCGACTGCTTAGCTTGTGACAGTTGCATGACCTCGGAGGAGGGAGCCCGAATTTTCCAGCAGAATCAGAAGGAGTTCTTTCGTGTTCTCAACCTTAACAAGGTAAAGTGACCCAAACAATAACACACTGTTTTCTGGGGGGAGGGGGCACTCACGGAGTGAATAAGCAGCTTGGTTTCCCAAGGAAAGGTTTGTCAGGATATGTTTTTTTCCGAAGAGGAAGTGAAAACTGGAGGCAAAATGAAGGTTGAAGTACTTAAAATAATTTTGCACTAGAGATGTGAAGTCACACCACTTCACTTAAATGCTGGAGGAAAGTTACTGCACCTGCAGAAGGAAAACTTTTTGGAAATGTAGCTGCCTCTTTATTGTACTAACAAATTAGTCTTGCAGTTCAGTATTTAGAGATATTCATACCTTTGCTGCTAGGGTTGATTTTGGTGCCAATGTATCCACATAATACCAAGTGAGGAAGACATGTTTTGGAAAGTGGAATTGTTTTTAATATATATTTGACATGACTATATTTGGAACAGAATTTTTTGTCCAAATTCTTAGCAAAACTTAGAAGTGTTCTATTGCTGTCTTATTTTCAGCTGAATTCTGGTTTTTTTCTGGAAGTTATTTTCTAAGTGCAGTTCTCAGGTCTTTAGAACTTGATTCTGAACTAATTATTTTAGTTCTGCCCCAGACTTCTCTGTCTTTACTTGGTGTGCAAAAGACCAGAATTGAAGCTTTTCCTTGATCTGTACATAAGTGTCATAAATAAAAAGGATGTATTTTACTTAAACTTTCTTAGGAGTTTGGCACTCCATAGAGTATGAGGTTGTCATACATGGGGAAAAAAACAGATGAAAAGGGGAGAAAAAAATCCCATGTTTTGGATCCCATTGGGTGCTATGAAGAGAGCTTGAATCCTACAGTAGGGAGAGTAAGGAGCCTTACCCTGTTGTAATGATGTATCTTTTTTTTTCCCCCTTTGTTTTTGTTTTGTTTACCAGAAATGTGATACCTCAAAACACAAAGTGTTGGCAGTGTCTATATGCCCTCAGTCATTGCCTTATTTTGCTGCTAAATTCAATCTCTCTGTGAATGAAGCAGCCAAGAGACTCTGTGGTTTCCTCAAAAGTCTTGGTAAGTTTGGGTTTGTTGTGGTGGTGGAGCAGAAAGTGGGGATTGTTTTGTTGTTTTGCTTTCTTAGCAGCTTTCCAGTACCTGAAGGGGCTACAAGAGATCTGGAGAGGGGTATGGGGTGAAAGAGAGGAGACTTAGATTAGATATGAGGAAGAAATGAAGGTGGGGAGCCCCTGGCACAGGTTGGGCAGAGAAGCTGTGGCTGCCCCATCCCTGGAAGTGTCCAAGGTTGGGTTGGACGGGGCTTGGAGCACCCTGGGCTGGTGGGAGTGTCCCTGCCCGTGGCAGGGGTTGGCACTGGATGAGTTTTGATGTCCCTTCCAACCCAACCCATTCCCTGGTATCTGGTTCTGCACTCACAGGGGGCCATTGCACACCTCGTTGGGAGTCTGAGCTCCTCACTCTGTGGTGTTCCAGCAGGACCAGAGTGACAGGGCAGTGTCAGACACGGGTTGCAGACACTCCCTGTTCCCAGGGAAGGTCATGGACTACAACGACATTGGACAGCTGGCCCCAGAACCCTCACTGCCAACAAATCAGGATTTGGTCATGAGCTTCAGAAGACTTCCCTATATTTTGGAACTTGAGGGAGGAGGGAATTCTTACCCTCAATTCCTTTCAGGCATTTTGTCACATTAAGGCTTTAGAAGAGTTACAGTTCTTTTTCCCTGTAGTTTGAAATTACATGGAAGAACTGTTGTATCTGGCTCTTTTATGTTGAAGCTGTATTGCCTTTGCTACATATATATATGTATATATGTTTGGGGTTTTTTTTTCCCCATTTACTTGAGGGAGAAAGGTTTATTGCTGATCTTTTTCTATCAAGTGTTTCCATGTATGTGTTCATTTGTCTTAGTTTTTATGATGCAGCTTAGTACCCAGTATATTTTCATCATTTAAAAGCACTGCTAAGTTATGGTGGGCCCCAATTTTCTTAGAAAATGTTCTTTATCAATGCCTCCCCTGCTGTGGGGATGTGCTCAGTGGGCTTATAGGGAGCAGACAGAAGGTCTCTGCTGTGTGGGTGATAGGCAGACAATGGAAGATACAACTGGATGTATTTTTTTTGGTGGAAAATGATATGTGACTTCAGCATGTCTTGAGAAGAAGACTCCTTTACAAGAGTCACTGTGAGTCACCCAGGAGTCATGAAATCCCAATGAATTAAACCAAAAGTAAGAGATGCTGAATGGCAAACTCCTCAGAAGGAAGCAGAGAACTGTTTGAAGTGTTGCTTGCATCATTAGCAAGTTGGTGGTCCTCTTAAATGCATGGCATAGAAGAGAGTTTTTCAGTATATGAGTTTCATTTATTTTGGAAAAATTTGGAGCAGGGGAGGACTGTCCCCAGGTAGCTCCAAGGTTTTCCACAGGCCTGCAAGTCTGAGATCTGCTTGTGAGATGGAAGCAGTGACTGTGCCTCTCTGCTTGCTTCCCAGGGGTGCACCATGTGTTTGACACCACCATAGCTGCAGATTTCAGTATCCTGGAGAGCCAGAGGGAATTCGTGCAGCGGTACCAGCGGAGGAACCAGGAGGAACATGCCTTACCAATGTTTGCCTCTGCTTGCCCTGGTGAGAACTGCTTTCTCCATCCCTCCTGCCTTTCAGCCTGGTCTCTCTGGAGCTGCTGAGGAGAGGGTGGTTTCACCTGGGGAGCTTTACATCACCCTAGGGGATTTGGGGTCTGCTTTTGAGGGATGCCAAGCACACGAGACTTGTTATCAGTGGCCTTGGTCATCCTCAGTGCCTGGAACCGGGAATCAGAACTGGAGTGGAGGAGCCAGAGCCTGCTGCTTGTGTGTTCAGACCACAAAGTTCAACAGAGTGTTTCCTTGCTGGAAGGAATCTTTAAGGAACTTTGGTATAAAATCAAAATCACCATTATCTTTGAACTTGCCACTTAAGCCTGGGGGAAATAGCAAGTGACATTCCCTGTAATGACTGTGAGATGGTTATGTCTGACTCTTGGGAAAGGTCACAGCCTTGACTCCCGAATGTCTCACTTCTCAGAATTTACACCTGAGAATGTGTTCTGTGTGAACAGAACCTGCCCTGACTCAGCAGAACGTTCAGTCACTGCTTACCTGTCCCCTTTGTTAGCACACCACCAGTTCAGTAAAAGTCACCTTCCCAAAAAAGAAGTATCAAAAAGGAAGGAGAAGTAATTCCTTTGCCTAACACCCCTCTCAACTCCACCCTAAAGTTCCTGGTGTTGCTTTCCAAAAGGCTGGTAAAAATACCACAATATTTATTGCTAATTCTGAAATAACTCCTGTGGGTTGCATTCATTACAGAAGTGTTACGGTGGTGAGGGAGTGAGTTAGAACTGCAGCTGGGGATCCCCAGGGTCTGCTCTTGTCATTGATTCAAAGTTCAAACACTGCTGTTTGAATTAGACTTGTACTTTTGTATGGTCTGTGTATTCTGAAGTAGCTGGGTTATGCTTTGGGTAGTACATATATTAAGAGGAAAAGTCTTTCTTTTTTATCTTACTGTTATCTCAGTGTAACCTCTCATCTTCAGGAGCAGGCATACTACATATTGCTTTTTTGTCCATGTAAAACCTGTGAAATTGAAACACTCCCCATTAATTAGATTTGTTGTCTTGTTCATGGTTTATGTAAAATTCAAAACCTGAGGATTTCTGTTAGAACTTCTGAGAGTTTTCATTTTCTTTGTGTAGAAACAGAACTCAGGTTATCTGCTGCTCTCACTGGAAATACTTTAAAATAGTGAATGGAGCACTTTCCTTGTCCCTGTGTGATCCACACAAGATACTTTTGGTTTCGGTGCTGGTTGTGGTGTCAGCTCTCTGAACAGGTGTTAGCAGGAGCAAGGTTGCTTTCCAGTTCTGGGAAGCTGAACCAGAATATCACTGCAACCCCATTTTGAAAACATGGTCTGTGTCTTTGACAGCACTTTGAGAATGCAGAAATCACAACTAGTCATCCTTGAAGTTGTTCACTGACTTTCCTAACCTTAATTCTCTGAGTGCATTTTCTGTTCCTTATTCTCCTTCCTCTCTCTATCCCCAGATTACATAAATTTGTCCCAGAAATGCTGTTTATCCCAAGCTGTGTTTTATTTAGGTCAGGCTGAACTCAAGTATAAGTCTTTGCTCTTGTTTATCTTGGGGTGTGACCCTGCACAGCCCTATCACCCTCTGCAGCAGCCTGGGCTGGAACAGCTGCCACGAGCAAAGAGCAGAGCCCAGCACCTCATGAAAGGTGGTTTATTACCCTTGCCCTCCCTGTTCACCTCCTGCTGCTCCCAGAGGGGAAAGAACACAAAACAAAAATCAGCTGTCTGCAGTCCAACAGTGCAGCTGCTGATAGGACACGTTCCAGCTCAGAGTAACCACTTGCCTTCCTCAGTGTCCCAAGCTGGTCAGCAGCCTGGAGCACATGCCCTGCACACAGCCAGTTCTTAATGCATTCATGCATTGCCAACCTCTGTGCACTCCCACAACAGTCAAAGGGTCAGCCTTTGCAACATCAGTAGGAAGAACATCACATGCTTTTGTCCCAGTCAAGTAATTTCCTTTTTCAGGAGTGGGGTTTTAAAGCAGCAAAAGTTTTCCTTGGTTTTCTGCCCTTCCAACAGATGCATTGGTTTTTATGGCGCACAGTTTTGTGACCTTCTCACAATAACCACTAAAAATAATGTGTCGTGAAGTGCTTCTGCAAGAAATCACCCAGTGATTTGTAGGGGTTTCTCACTCTTTGGGGCCAACACAAGCCAGCAAATGGCTGAGACTCCAAGTGAATTTGAGGAGGGTGTGGGTGTACCCTGATAAAGAGGAGGGTTTGGAGGCTTTGGGGGCTCTGGATGGGCAGGCAGGAGCTGCAGTGTGTGTGCAGGGTACATCAGTGGCATGTGTGGCTCAGTTAGCAAGGCTGCTGTGAATGAGCCAGTGACTGATGGGGAGCTGCAGCTCTGAGACACTTGTTCATCCACTGCAAGGGCAGAACCAACTTCAGAAATTACTTTGGGCAGTACCTGTCAGAAATCTGTTGGGATTTAGTGAACTGTCCTTATAGGTCATGACTACAGTAGCTAAAAGACTCCAATTCTAAGAACTAGCAGGAGTGTGCCCTTGCTTTGCTTGAAGCAGTTGTTCTATCTGGACATGGCTTGAGACTCAAGCCATTAGAGCAGTAGGATGTTCCTGTCCTGCAGAATATGAGAACAGAGCCTTTTACCAAACACCAAGAAATGAAGTCCTTTGTTGCAGGTTCAGCTGAAGGTGGACGTCAAGGCAAACCTTCTATTCAGTCTGGCACTGCAGCAGAGTCCTGATGTGTAAATCTGTGGTGCTCAGCATTCCCTGCAGCAGAAATGAATGCTTGGTTATGATGTATGGCTTGGGGATTTTCCATGGAGACCAGTGTCTGTTAAGCTTGAAGTCTGTACTTTAACCAGAACTGAGAATAGTTAAAGAGCTGGAGGATCTTTGGTTTTTTTCTAATACTTACACATTCTCATTTTCATCAGCAAAAAAACATGTGCTGCACAGCAGTTTCTCCCTTCCATGCAAACACTAATTTGCTTGAAGATGAAATGCTTCAGTGTGATCTTTCTCCATTTCTTAGCACCCAAAGCAACACACATCCCTGGAAGGCTGAGCCTAAAACTCCTGCACGGTTTAGGTGTCATGCAGGTGGAAAAAACCTCCAAGTCTTTGCTGTGGAAGGTCTTGGGCTGTGGTTTTCAGCAACAGCTGCAGTGCCTCAGAAAGAACTGCACACCTTAAATACCTTGGTTTGCTCATTTGCCAGAGCTGTTTTGGAAGGTGGGGAGTAATGAAACAGCTCTGGATATTGGGAATGCTGTGGAATATCCCCAGTCTGCCTGAGCTGACATGCTGAAGGAGTCTGGTGAGGGGGGGGAGGGGGGTTCCTGAATAACTAAGGACAATGCAGAGATTTCAGCTCATTCCCACGTGTGGTTGAGTGTGTGGGTGTTCCTGAAGGTGTGGCTACTCCAACAAGAGTAAAAGAAGCCATTTCTCCCCACGCTTAATCCACGTGCATCTTGTGATAGAGTTTTCCTGTGACTCTGCTGCTCTAGGGGAGGCAGGCTAGGGGGTGGGTGTTGAATCTCAGGACACAGCAGGTCACAGTTAAGCAGCCAAACAGTGCATTTGTTGTGGTATGTGGAGATCCAAGGGCTGAGGTCTGGGAGGTCAAGGTACTCTTTGTTAGCTAGGGTCCTGTTCTTTCTGCCTTGTTAAATCTCTGCATTAGGAAGGGGGTGACAGGTCAGGAAGTTCACAGTGGCTTCTGGGTCTGGAATTAATGACACAGCGAGTTGTTGATTAAAGCACTATTAACAGAGCCTCGAGGTTTCCTACAGTTCCCAAGGTGGGCCTTCCAGTCTGCACAGAAATGTCCTACCTGCTGTAAAGGTGTCACAGCTTTTAGGAGCTGTTCCGGCCCTGCTGCCACTTCTCTCTCTCACTGTGGTTTTGTGTCTCTCCAGGCTGGATCAGATATGCTGAAAGGGTGCTCACCAACCTGGTCACCCCTCACATTTGCACTGCAAAGTCTCCACAGCAGATCATGGGTTCCCTAGTGAAGGGCTACTTTGCCAGGCAGCAGGTAAATAAATCTGGTTTATTTTTACCATTTTACTCTTCTAAAGAGAAAAAAAGGGCTAGTGGGTTTTACTACTGAAATACAGATCTTAATGTATTGTTTGTCCTTGAAGAATAAATAGTGCTGTGCTGCTATACAAGTGCCCAGGATGGGAAGAGTGTACAAGACCCTCAGTTCATGCAGTGCAGGGCAGCAATCCCTGCGTGGCTTTAGACATTGAAGGATAAAATTAAACCCCAGCAGGTAAAGGGTTTCTTGCTAAATGCTGCCCTTGTAGTTCTACAACACAACCAAAACAGGAGGGGTGGAGAGTCATGTGGAAATGGCCCTGTTATCTGGGATCAATAAAAGCACTATATCCTAGAAACAAACCTTTTTATTGTCTCACTTTTGTGTTGACTTAATTGCTGCTCTTTCCATACCATACTTAAATGGAACCGCAGCCACATTCTGTAGGAAGGTGTTACTGTCTGCACATGGATAAAGAGATGTGAATGTAGAAACCAGGACTCTTGAGTTGTATTCACTTTCTAAGGCAATCAGAAGCTGCAGAAACTGTGATCTGAAGGAACAAGGCAGAGTTACACCCAAAGACAGGCTTTGGGAGTTTGTTGCTGATGCTTTGTGACTTCTGGCAAATCATTATCTGTGTGTGGCAGCCTTTAAATGTCACGAGTAGGGACAGATTCCTGGGATTGCCTGCGTGGGGTTTATGTCACTGCTTTTGCCCTTGTCATCCTTCAAGCTTTTGCTCTGCCCAGAGTTAACTTGTGCTCCCTTCTGTTTCCCACAGAACTTGGCTCCTGATAAAATTTTCCATGTGGTTGTGGCACCTTGTTACGACAAAAAGCTGGAAGCCTTGCGGGAGGATTTCTACACTGCCCTGTATAACTCCTCAGAAGTGGATTGTGTCCTGACATCAGGTTACATCTTCTTTAAACCTCCCATCTACAAATGTATATAGAAATGAATCACCAGGGCTAGGATAACCTTTGTGCTGGAGTTTGCTTTTCCCAAGTCTGCTTTAGTCACAAGGTTGGCTTTTTTCTGCTTAAAAATAAGCACATGTGTTTTTGTGCTACTGGTAGGGAATGCTTCCCTTCTAAGCTGCTATTCATCTGTAATATCAGGTATGTCTTTGTCAGCCTCTTGAGGAAGGTTAAAGTTATGCAAATCAGTATTTAAAGCCAGATTGTCTGGCTTGTCTGGGTCATTATTTAATATCCACTGGGATTATTTGTAACACTCAAATTCATGGCTTTAGCCTTAATGCCCAAACTACAGATCCTGCAGTGGAGAAGCAGCTTCCAAGTTTGCTCTGACAGAAAGGCAAAGGATTTAAGCCAAGTTTGGGCAGCTTGAAGGCCCTTTGGGGCTGGAAGTGTCAGACTTGTCGAGTTACTGGAGGAAACTTCCTCAAGGAAGAGCTGGAGGATGTGCCTGGGAGCACCTGCAGCTTTTGGGACACTGGTGCCTGCAACAGGCACAGCTTATGTCTTGTGCTTTGTGTTGAAATTAAAATGCCTTGTGTTTTCCTACAGGTGAGATTGTCCAAATAATGGAACAGAAAAATGTGTCTATGAAAGATGTGACTGAAGTAGCTGTAGATAGTTTGTAAGTAGTTTTATTGTGGATTGCTTCCTTATTTTGATAATAAGTGACAACACCTTGGAGCATATTCAACATAAATGTAAAACTGCTCAGAAGAATGTTTTTTTGGGGTTTTTTGGTTTTTTTTGGTTTTTTTAAAGCAAAAGCCCTGCATCAAAGCCTGAGTATGGCACAGCTCCATCCTTTATGGAGTGGCCAAAACCACCAAAGTGTTCTCTTAGGTGTTCATTGCTATATATAAAAGTCACATGAAGCAGATAATATATAACTATATACTCTCTAAATACAAAGGGGTCAGTAGCTCAGATGACATGCCATGTGGTACCTCCTTTATAATGCATGACTTTGGAGGATTTGGGTAGCTCCTTACTTCCATTTTCATGCAGTCAGAGTAGGTTTGACATACTGAGCTCATGCCTTGTGTCACTGTCTGGGGGTGTTGGCCCTGTTCAGAGCTCTCCTGTGCCTGATCTTGTGTAAAGCCCAGCAGTCTGATCTGCTTCTCCCGGGGACACTGCTGGGGCTGACCATCTGCTCTGTGCTCTCTTCTCACTCACAGCAGCATCTTGACAGTAAATTCCCACTTCCCCAATTGCTGGAATCAGGAAATGGTAATTTTTGGGGGGTTTTGATACTGAGGACAGCAGTTAATTTCTCAAGATTAGCTGGCAGTGCCCTGTGCTTTGGATGAGGAGCACACAAAGTACTGAGAGGCTTTGCTGACACCCCCTGTGCCTGGTGGCTCATCCTCAGGCTCAGTTCCAGAGGCTGCTCTCCCTGATCCTTGATCAGGTGTGACAGATGTTCCCTGGTGTCTTTCCAAAGTGCTGGTGGTGGAGCAGTAAACAGGCTTTCTTGCAGAAAACAGAAGGCTCTGTAAGTTTTAAGCAATCCTTTTCAGTTCCAGTTCATGTCCTTGTCTAGGGTGAGGAATTTGGGTGGTACAGTGGGAACATGTTCAGAGCTGTGTTTGTAGTGCAGCTCCTGTGATTGCTTCCACCAGGAGCTGTCACATGAGAATTACATGAGAATGAGAATTACATGAATTACATGAACACCTCAATTTATGTTGGAAAATATTGTTAACTTTTCAAAGGACTAATCTTATAATACTGATTTGAGCTGTGAGACCTGGTGACATAAATTTTTTGCTCTTCTGGGGTCTTAAAAGTAGATCTTGCAGAGAAATTTAAATAACTGGGACTCTTTTTAAAACAAGTCCCAGCACAGCAGCAATTTGTGATGAAGTGCTTGGTATTAAAAAGGTGTATGAATAAAGTAACTTGTGCTTGAGTTCACAGCCCACTTGTGCAGCTACAGCAAATAACTTTAGGCAAAAATTGGGAGACATACCATGAAACAAGACTAACCCAAAAAACCCAGCAGAAGCTGCAGTAGTTCTCAAGTAGCTGCACTGGTGTGGCAGGGGAGGACAGACATCCTTGAGCTCTTCAGTGATTTAGTACTGATTGAAAAGGGTACTTATTAAAGCATGAGCACTGTGTTAGGGAGGTGTCTGCTGTGCTTGCTCTCCCTTTGGCTCTGGGCTGGGCTTAGCTCAGGCAGGAGCTGCCAGTGCCAGGGAAGGTGTTCTGGGAACAAGGAATGTATCCAGAGGGGCTTTTCCATGGCAGAGCAAAGGCTGTTTGCTAACCTGAAGATCATTTCCTGGGACTGGCATTCCCACAGCCCCACCTGGCTTTGTCCTGTGCCACAGGGCAGTGATCCTTCCCCTGGACTCTGCCTTGGGGAGGCCACACCTCGAGTGGTGTGTCCAGTTCTGGTCCCTCAGCTCAGGAAGGACATTGAGGGGCTGGAGCGGGTCCAGAGAAGAACAACAAGGCTGAGGAAAGGACTGGAGCACAAGTGCTGTGGGGAGAGGCTGAGGGAGCTGGGGGTGTTCAGTCTGGAGAAGAGAAGGCTCAGAGGTGACCTCCTCACTCTGCACAACCCCTGAAGGGAGGTCATTGCCAGGTGGGGTTGGGCTCTTCTCCCAGGCAGCAGCAACAGGACAAGGGGGCAGGGCTGGAGCTCTGCCAGGGGAAATTGAGGTGGGATATTGGAAAGAAATTCTTTCCAGAGAGAGTGCCCAGGCATTGGAATGGCCTGCCCAGACAGGTTTTCAAAACTGGAGGTTTTCAAACTGAGACTGGCCGTGGCACTGAGTGCCATGATGTGGGAAAGGGACTGCAGTTGGGTCAAGGGTTGGACTCGATGATCTCGGAGGGCCCAACCCAGTCCGTTCCATGATTCGAAGGGAGATGAGCCCCTGGAGCCTTTGGGGTGCCCTGCCTGTGTCCCTCACAGCTCCTGCTGCAGCCTCCAGGGGAAGGCCATGCCCTGGGCAGGTGAGCTCTCCTCTGCCCCCCCTCAACTGCTGCAGCACTTATTGTCAGGATACACAGCTCTAACCTGGTGGCAGCTGTCCCGGGTCAGGGTTGTGTGACAGACACTGACAGCTCCTCAAATGGGAGACTTGTTTGTCAGCAAAGGTTTGTAACTTCTGAAATATTTCTGTACTCTCACAGGCAAAACCAAAATACTTATTTACATAATGTTATTCAAATAATATTTTTCAAGAAGTGTCTCCTGAGCAGTGAATGGCTGTTAACCAAATCTTTAGGCTGTGCTGAAGGTGCATCCTTATGAATTACTGTGTGCTTGAGGTTTCTGAACATGGAAAGCCCTGCATATTTGTATTTTTATTTTTGTCCACAATCTTACTGCTGTCCTGAACAATTTACATTTTTTAAAGCTGCAATAAAAATGTTAATGTGTTCTTACTTAGTGCCACAAAACACTTTTTGGGTGGGGGAGACAGAGAAGGACAAAAACATACTGCTTTATTGAAGGAATGGAATTTATGAGTTGATCTTATTTTCTGTTGTTTTCTAAGGTTTGACGACATCAAGGAGGGGGATGTAGTAAGGCATGATGGGAAGAGATCTGATGGTTACCTGGAGCACATCTTTAAACATGCTGCCAAGGAGCTTTTTGGCATGGATGTCAAGGAAATCACCTACAAAGCATTAAAGTAAGTCAGAGTTTTGTGTCCCTGTGATGTGCAGTGGGCCAGTTGGAATAGAATGTGCTGCAGGGATCATCCATCCTGAGGAATTTGGGCTGACTAAAAGTTAAGCACCTCCCTGGGAAGCCCATTCAAGGTTTGAGCTCCCTTTTGGTAAGGAAATGGTTGCTGAAGTCCAATCTAAACCTGCCCTGGTGTAGTGGGTGCTGCAGTGAATGCAGTTACTGCTCTTTGCCTGATATGCACTTAGACATTACAAACCTGTAAGTCTGTCACTGCACAGTATCTCCTGCTGGCTTCAATTTGATTAATAACTTAGCCACACTTACAAAGTATAATTCTATTCTAAAAATTCCACCCCAGCTTCTGCTTAACACAGTTTAGAAACTGGGAGAGTTCACCTTGATCTTACTGTTCCACTTGTTCTGTTCTCCTCAGAGCATCTGAATGCAAACTGACCCCGTTGGATTATTCCTCTGGGAATGCAGGGGGTTAAAATGTTCTCTTACCTTAACAGGAACAAGGACTTCCAGGAAGTTACCCTTGAAAAGGACGGGGAGACAGTGCTGCGCTTTGCAGCAGCTTATGGCTTTAGAAATATCCAAAACATGGTCCTGAAGTTGAAGAAAGGGAAGTTCTTATACCATTTTGTAGAGGTCCTTGCCTGCCCAGGAGGTAAGAACATTCCCCAGGCCTTCTGAGCACGTATCTCAAATCTCAGAGGAGAGCTGCCTCACAGGCAGGCACTTCACTCCCTTCTATTTCTCTTCTTAATAATCCAAAATCTCATTATTTAATGAAGGGTCCCCAACACCAGTTTCAGTTCTGGGTTGGCTCAGAAATTGATTGGGTTTTCTAAAATTAGCTCCAATGTTCTTTGCTCTCCTCTGACCTATAAATAAGTGCCAGTGCAGCACTTCCAAACCTCAGAGGAAATACCCTGAAATGGTGGTTGTCAAGGGCAAGAAAAGACAAGATAATTAGGATGATAAAACCATGGGGAAGGCAGAGACAGATTGTTGATGTGGAGACTTCATTTCTGTCAAGATGATGTTGATAATTGGAGTTACTTGAGGTAAATACAAATTGTAATGGCACAGGTTCATACAAAAAGACAAGTGTGAAAAGCGAATTCTGAGTTCATCCAGAATCTCCTTTCATGCCAAATCTCCATCACCCTTGTAGCTTTTTTGTCCCCTTTTTTCCCCCCTAAGGGTGCTTAAATGGCAAAGGCCAGGCCCAGACTGAGGATGGCAAGCCAGACAGAGCCCTGCTTGCCCAGATGGAGGAGGTGTACGCTGCCATTCCCGTGCGGCTGCCAGAAACCAACCTGCACGTGCAGAAGGTGTACCAGGACTGGCTGGAGGGCATGGACTCTGAGAAGGTCCAGGAGGCTTTGCACACCACATACAGTGCAGTGAATCAAACCACGAGCAGTTTGGACATCAAATGGTAACAGATGGAGGGGCAGACCTGTGCTGAGCTCAGGGGTCAGCACTGGGACCCTCTGTGTGAGCACAGACCCCAAGCGCCAGCAAGGTGTGAGTGGGGCACTGGCCAGCTGGGGGCTGCTCTGGGGGAAGAGCCCTTGCTTTGCAAAGCCAGAGAAGTCTCCAAAAGCCCTGGTTTCTGCCACTGTTGTTTAACTTTTATTGTGTGTCACTTCCATCATGGATTTCTCCATTCAAAGATGTGATCTCGAAAGGTACACAAGCCCTTGGGGAGGGTGATTCCTCACGAAGCGAAGGATTCCCTTCCCTTCACAAAGTGGGCTCCTCCAAGAGGGTGAGATGGTTTTCCTCCTCCTCCTGGGTGTGCAGTCCCTGTCAGCACAGGAAAACAGTCCACAGGAATTTCAGTGTTGTTGCAGTTGGTGTGAAGTAACTTGAGATTTACTTGCCTTGCTAAAGAAAAAGCCCTTTAAAAGGACAAGTGAGTATGTGAAGAGAGATAATGAATTTCTATATGCCTTGTATCCATAATTCAGCAAAAAATACTCAGTTCCAAACTAGCCACCATTCCTTCCTGATGTAATGTCATGGGATGCTTCATAGAAACTGAACCTGGGGAGCTAATGCTAAATGGTTAATTTTAAATTGTTCCAAGTAGTTGGTACAAAAAAAGAACCTGCTTTCCTTTAAGTTTCCTTCCAAGCTTGCAACCAGGAGGAGTGGTGCTGCTTTGGCTTCTCTCTGAGAGTGAAACGTGCCCAGATTGTTCTTCATTTGTCTCCCATGTTGACAGATCTCTGCAAAAAATAACTTCCTGGGGTGCCTCTGAGAAAAAATCCTGAGCAATGCTCATGAGCTCATCAAAGTTAAGATACATCAGCATCATGGATTTTGGTGCATTTATTTTTTTAAGTATGCTGTAGAGTTTTCATTTAACAGACGTTATAAAGTGCTATTGGCATGCAAGCTTGTCTGCAATGTCCTGAGGTGTCAGGGGGTTAGTCAAGAATGTGATGGACAAAAGAAAATTAAACTCCTTCCAGACTTCCTCAGATTTTCCTGGTACCCTCAAATCTATTCACAATTAATGGCTGTTTGAAGCTAGCAAAGTTCCAGCTCTCCTTATCCAACCTGAAAGTGTGGATGAGATTTTTTTTTAATCATATCATGCAGTTTGAATGAATCTTCTTGTACATTTCTTTAATATTACAACAACGCTGTGTGTGTTTGAAATGCACGTTTAACCTGAACCCAGTGGATGGGATAAAGCATCAGGGAAGGCAGTGCAAGTCCTGGCACTGGCTGCAAAGGAGAGACACAGTCCAGTGTCACCCTGATGACAAGAAATAGTTCTCCTAATGTGAAGCTGTTAATAACTGCAGCCTCCACCTAAACAGGAGAAACCGTTGCACTGGGAGGGATGTTTTCTTTCAAGTGCAAATGAATTTGATCACTGCACTTCCCTGAATGCACACAATGAGATTATGCCCATAAATTAGCCTAAGTCGGTCCTTGTAATAAACACATGGTACTTAGGTGGTGCAATAGCAGAACCTCGACAGAAATCTACCTCTGTACAGGAAGGGAGGCCACGAGTGGTGGAAAGACCTGTGTGGAGCTGGGACTGTGACAAATGTCTGCTGGGGAAACGGGGGTATCCTGTGACAGCTCGGAACAGAGTTCTCAGAGAAGCAACATGCACCTCCTGCAGAGTGGTTTTCTTTCTCTGCCATGCTTTCCTCCAGAAACTCCCAACAGAATTGCCACGTGCTGAAGTGTCCTGTTCTGTTTGTATAGGCCTGTTTCTGTATATATGGTTTGTAGCTGCCTGCATGTTTAAATTATATCACTTCTGCTTTTTGTACAGTGTGCTGGTTCTTTTCATGTGCACAGGCTGGCTGAGGTGCTACAAACAGGTTTGCTTTCCTGGTGAAATCTTCACTAAACAACACAAGAGCTGCCTTGAAAGGAGACTCCTGAAGTGTGTGTACAGTGGGACAAACCCTCCTCCGGAGTGGGTGGCACTTTGGCCACTGTGTTTGGCCCTGTGCCAGTGGGGAACCCCAGGAATGGGCTGGTCAGTGGGTGAAGGAAACCTGTGCTCTGCTCCCCCTACACAGGAAACTGGTGGTTCAGTGTGTAAAAGAAACTGTTCCAGTTGAATCCACCATTTCTTCCATCTGCTCCAGTGTTTTAACCTATTGAGGTGGTCACAGTGTAAGAGCTCTTGATAATTTGTCTGCTGCCAGTTAAAGACAAGGCAGGCATCTAACTGAGCTTGTAGTGGCTCCAGGGAATGTCCATTAGCAGTAGTGACCTGAATAACTGAGACTTGTATTTTTTTTGGTCATTTTTTATTTTTTAAGACTTTTTCGAGTAAAATATTTTATGTTTTTAAAGCCCTTTTCTTTGAAGTGCCAGTTTAAAAGGAGAGAAGTTTTTTTCCCTTAAGTCTTCCCTTTCTACCTGCTTTCATTGAAATTTGAACATACATCAGAAGACCTTGTTGCAGCTTTATATATAGTGAAATACTTGCCTAAGGTTTGATTCTGGCTTTTAAACCTGCACTTGGAAAGTGTTATTGTTGACAATACATGTTTCAAGCCACACTTGTGAAATACAGCACTATTTACTTCCCTGATTGGATTTTGGCAACTAGTAATTTCCATTGCTGCTGCCTTTCCAGCAACAGGAAAAGCTCCACAGTGCTTCCCCTCTCACTTGAATGTTGTGCTGAGACAATCTTGTCTCCAGAAGACTTTTAGAAAATTCTAAACTGGAGGGATTCTGGGAAAGGAACTGGAAATGCTAAATTAATTTGGATAATGTCTTGGAGTGTTCTTGGCTTGAGCCTGTCAAGTGCTGGGTCCCTGGGCTTGTAGAACTTTACTCCAGCAGGTTGTGAAGGCCCTTTGCCTTGTGCAGAGGATTTCCTGTGTGTGCTCAGTGCCCTGGGCTGTGCTGTCCCCAAGAATGCATCCACATGCAGCACTCCCAGCTGGGTTGTATTTGGACAACGTTCAGTTCCACAGACTTTGGTGCTTTGTTTTCCAATGGAGCATGACCATGGATTGTCCTGAATAAATCTTGATGCTCAGTTCTGCACTGATTCTGTGTTTAGTTCCACAAAGCCTCAGTACACTGGTGTGTGGGGCATGGAGCAGGAATGAATGCTGGGCACGTGTGTGGCACCAGCAGTGCATCAGCTGCTTGTGAGAGCTCTGGGTCACAGCTCCACCTCCAGCCCTCCGAAATGGAAGGACAAAGCTGCCAGATTGTGCTGTAGGAAATGTTAATGTGCTCTCTAGAACTGTAAATTAATATATTGGATGACTGCAAGGCAGACAAGCCTCTGTGGCTTTAAAGCTCCTGGATGAAACCAGGCTGTGAGGGCTGACCTGTGACACTGAAGTGACTGTGTAGAGTTCATTAAAACAGTGGTGCACATGGAACAGTAAAACCCCTATTTGAGTGCAGCCTCATCCAACAAACAGCGGGGGAAAGGAGGGAAATTAGCCCTGACACAGACAAGGGAGAGGTTTGCCATCAGTGGGTTGTGTGCAAATTTAACCTTCCCTGGAGCAGCTGGGACACAGACCTCACAAAATAACAACTCAGTGGGAAGGTGGTTTTTTTCAAGGGACAGTACGGAGGGGTCACCTGGCCAGAGGAGGAGCTGTTGGCACAGAGCCTGTTGCTGTGTAAAGAAGTGACTAGTGAGGGCAGGCTTGGAGGAGACAGGTGTTCAGATGGCCTTAGCTACTCTGGAAATGAAAAATAAATCCTGGGGCTTTGTGTCAGCAAAACACAGGGAATGCCCATATAAACTGCAGGCTTCAGTCTGTGAGATCAGCCCTGCTCTGAAATCACTGCGTTTCTGCCCCTGTTTTCCATGTGACTAGCTGGGGGGGGCATCTGAAAAGTAATGTCCAAATTCTGCACATTTACCTGCTGAAAATCAAAAGTGTAAATGCCTTTTTTTGACCCTTCCCCTTCCCCCCCCCCCAAGAAAAAGATACTGTAAAACAGTAAAATGTAATGGAATGTCTAATTAAAACATTGTTATGAATTATTTAAAGTCCGTTTTTGTCGTTCACCCCACTGAAGAAAGGCGGGAGTAGCGCGACAGCGCTCGGGCCAGGGAGACCGAACCCTCTGGCACCGAGAGCTCCCCGAGCACAACCCCGGGCTGGTCCCTCTGCGGGACGGGGAAAAATCGGGATATCCCGCAGGTTCTACCGAGATTTGAACTCGGATCGCTGGATTCAAAGTCCAGAGTGCTGACCATTACACCATAGAACCGGGCGGTGCCCGTTGATTTCGGCAGCCTGGGGAATAAATTCACGGCAAACCAATGCCCATGGGATAACCCTGTGGTGCCTCCTGCCGCCCGACTGCAATGACTGGCAGGGATGGAACACGACCTACGTATGTGTCTTCTGTGCTTCTGCAGGATTCGTTGTCTTCATAGAACCACAAAGTTGGTTTTGGGTTGTTTCGAAGGGACCTTGAAGCTCATCCCACCCCCTGCCATGGGGAGGGACACCTTCCACCAGCCCAGGTTGCTCCAAGCCCTGTCCAGCCTGGCCTTGGACACTTCCAGGGGTGGGGCAGTCACAGCTCCTCTGCCCAACCTGTGCCAGGGCCTGTCCACCCTCAGAGTAAGAAATATCTTCCTTATGCCTCTTCCAGTTTAAAACACCACCCCTTGTCCTGTGACTCCACACCCCTGCCCAAAGCTCCTCTGCTGCTCTCCTGGAGCCCTCTCGGGTACTGGAGGGCCACAATAAGGTCAGCACAGGATGGCAGAGAGCAAACCCAAACACTGAGAGAACATCTGCTCTTAGGGACACACTGAATCCTTGGACCTGCCCCGGAGCTCAGCATTGCTAATGCAGAATTTAGAACTGTGCTCTTACACAGCCTGGAACAAAAGCAACCACTGGGACACATCTGAGGTGCTTCAGATATTTTGTGTCAGAATACACCAAATACAGAAAAAAAATTATCAGGAAAATACTATGATTTGTCTCCTTCTCTTTCATTTTACATCTGCTTTCCCGGTAGTAGGGGCTGTCAATAACTCAGGGCACTTCAACAGTCCGTGAAAAATACTTTAAACCTCCCTTTCCATGGTTTTCCAGCAAAGAAATGTGCCCACGGTAAAAAACTAACAGGTTCCACCGAGATTTGAACTCGGATCGCTGGATTCAGAGTCCAGAGTGCTAACCATTACACCATGGAACCACACATTTGCTACTTCCCGGCGGCGCCTACTCGGGGAAATGCGGGGCAACGGCGCTTCCACACCCCAAAGACGGTTCCTTCAAACAAGGCATTCTAATTTAAAATACAGACCTTCAATAGTGCGCTGATTCTCACTTCGCGTTTGTGCTCTCGGGTTTCGTGCTGACCATCCACCTGCTGTACTTGAGAAGGGACAAGGACCATTGCCACAGCCACTGTCAGAGTTTGCCAGATTGTTTCCTCTCTTGGCACAGATTGACAGACGTAACTTTCCAACTAAACAGGGAAAAGCTACAAATGTATGAAACTAGTTAAACTACAAATGTATGCAGTGAGCTAAACTACAAATGTATGCAATGAGTTAATCTACAATGAGTTAAACTACAAACGTATGCAGCGAGCCACAGACCTGGTGCAGCGGATCCAGAAAAAGCCATGAGGATGTACCAGGGGCTGGAGCACTTCTCCTATAAGGAAAAGTTGGGAGAGCTACTCAGCCTGGAAAAGAAAAGAGAGACCTTATGGTGGCCTTTCAGTATATAAAGGGCCTTAGAAGAAAGATAAGGAAGAAACATTTTAGAGTGAGGATGGTGAGAACTGGCAGAGGGTGCACAGAGGTGGTGGTTGGATGCCCAACCCCTGCAGACATTGAAGGCCAGGTTGGACGGGACTCTGAGCCCACCACCATGGCAGGGTACGGGCCTGGATGGCCTTTAAGGATCCCTTCTGTAAGAAACAGAGCCTCAGACCCAGAATGGGTTTTAGAATGAAAAAAAAAAAAAAAAAAGTTTATTATATGGTGAAAGCAAACAGCACTGGATGCGGCAGAATTCTCGCTCCCCAAAAACTGCATCCCAAACACAGCATGGATTGGGGGTTTATCCAGTTACTTCATACCTATTCATTACATCATATAAATATACATTTTGCAGTGTGATACTACACGGTCTTCAACAGGTTTCTTTATTGTGTCAGTTCCATCCACTGTAATTCATGTATTCCCTGATAAGG
>VXAU01003917.1:239145-264738 GCA_013399695.1 Formicarius rufipectus | reverse complement strand
CTTCCCACCCAACCCACCCTGTGATGCCACGGAACTATCAAACCGCACTACAGAAGAGGGCTGTGGGCATCACAGTGTGCCGAGCTCTGTCCGTCCTCCACCGGCACTTTCACGCCGGTGGTTTGGGTTGGCAAAATAAGCTCCCACACCCATAAACAACCAGCACGGTCGCCAGGAGTCGGGGAAAAAAAATACAGCTAGCAGAGGATGGTTTCGATCCATCGACCTCTGGGTTATGGGCCCAGCACGCTTCCGCTGCGCCACTCTGCTGCTCCTGAAAAACCTCCGCACGGCCGGGCTGACGGCGCTGCCCTCACCCGCTCACACACCGCTCTGCCGGCCAAGGGCACCGCCCGCACCACCGGAGCTCCTCCCCGCCGGCAGGAAGGGCTGAGCCTGCCCAAGGGGTGCCGGAGGGTCGCTGTGTGGGGACACTCCGCTGCCACCAGCCCCGGCCGACCCTGCCCGGGGGATCCCCGCAGGGCCCTTCCAACCCCAGCGACAAACCCCTTCAGCCACCAGCGTGTCGCCCACACGAGCCGATTTAGGCACAAACCCCGGTGTATCGCCACACAACCCCACTCCGTGCCCGGCCGGCAGAGCCCCGACGTCCCCCACAGCCCGCCGGGGAGTGACTGAGGGGGGCCGGCCCCGGAGCACACCCGGCGCCGCGCCGCCCCACAGTGCTTCGCGTTTATTTGCATACACCGCCTCTATTTGCATAAATTGGGACGCCGATTTTTGGGCTCTGTTTCCACCCCCTTCCCACCGCTCTCCTCCCATCCCGACCCCACGCGCGGCCGGGGGGCGCTGCAAAGTCCCTCCCACCAGCTTCAGCGGAGCGTCCCCCACCCACGCGGGGTCGCCGTGACTTTGCAGGGCGCGCAGGACGGGGATATAAATAACGGCGAGGCCAAGGAGACGTTCGTGCTCGCTTCGGCAGCACATATACTAAAATTGGAACGATACAGAGAAGATTAGCATGGCCCCTGCGCAAGGATGACACGCAAATTCGTGAAGCGTTCCATATTTTTTCCCCCCCCTCATATTTTTTATTTTCATCGCCCCATCCGCTTCTTCCAGCTCCGGGAAAACCCCAGGCGAGGCTGCATCGCTCCCTGGAATCAGGTTGGAGGCCTCATCATTCCCTGGAATCCGGTTGGAGGTCTCATTTCTCCCTGCAACTGAGGTTGGAGCTGGGTAGGGGTCAGTCTTTTCTCTCAATATGTTTAGAGGGGATGGTCTTATGCTGCACCAGGGGAGGTTTAGGCTGGACATCAGGAAGAATTCCCTTATGGGAAGGTTGGTTAAACATTGGAATGGGCTGCCCAGGGAGGTGGTGGAGTCGCCATCCTCAGAAGTGTTTAAGATAAGACTGGACATGGCACTTAGTGCCATGGTCTGGTTGATGTGGTGGTGTTGGACTCGATGAGCTCAGAGTTTCCAACCCAATTGATTCTGCCATTCCATGAACCAACCCAGCCCCCCGACAGCTCCGGCATCTTGCAGGCACAGCCTTTCTCCTTCCACATCGCTCCAGTGCCAAGGTCCCCACTGGCCCTGGGATGGGCCCTGGGCACTGGGAGGGTGTCCAACCTGCCCAGCTCCTCCCTGCCCTGCATGTTCTCCCCAGGCTGAGCACCAGAGCCTCGGGGTTGTGCCCAGGCTGTGTCCACAAGTTTTCCTTAGCCCCAGCACTGCCTGCAATACCACATTCACCATGGTGCCCTTGCCAAATCCACTCGGGCTGCTGCACAGAATTGACTCACAAATGCAGAACTGCCATGAGCTTTATAGCCCTCCAGACATTTGCCCCAGGGCTCAGATTATTGTGCTGCCACTGGTTAGTACCTTTCTGTATTTTATCTCATTATCCCTTGCTTCCTCCAGGCACAGGGCAGGTTCTGGCACTACAGAGCTCTCCTGACGCTGCATGATACACATGTCTGTACAGTACATGTCTATTTCTCACTATTTCCTTCTAGGGTTGTCTCCCCAAAATGGTTTTATTTTTTATCTTAAGCAAAGCCAACCATTTTACTGGTTTGAGTCCTCACCCAGAAGTTCAGTGTGGTCAGCCAGGTAATCTCTGCTTGTACACAGAAACAGCTGAAATTGCTGCCTGTTCTGTAATTCACCTTCTTTCTCCACACTGCAGGATCTCACTCTGTGGGATTTAGTGCTGGTCAGCAAAAGAACAGGGGAAGACCTGTCAAAAACAGCAGCACTGAAGGTACAGGTACAATCCAGAGTTCCCAGGGGCTAAAAAGCTCCAATTCCTCAGTCTAGAGGGTGTGTGTAGAAAAGCAGTGAATTTATAGGGATCGTTTCTCTTGAAGACCTACAGCTATTGTAAGAAAAAGGAGGGTTATTTTTAGAAGGTCTTTTATGAAGAGGCACTGCTTTTGTGGCTTTGGCATTGGGAATTTTTTTTCTATTCAGCCTGAATCCTGTGATGGGCTGAGTGAAACTAAACGAGGTGGATGCTTTTTGAAAGAAAAAGCAGAAGAGAGGCAGATGGTGAGGGGGAGAAAGCAAGAATAGGAAACATGAAACAAATATACTGACAGAGATGATGTTTTTCTCTAGTAAAACTGCATTTGCTTACTGGTTTGATTGTCTGGCTCTTCCTTTCAACTTTTCTTTTTCCTTCATATTTTCTGTATGAAAGCATTTACTGATGGCTCTTGTAGCAACACAGGGCATTTTATATTGAAAATTACACTTCAGGAGGCAGAAAGCTCCTGCAGTTTGTAATGTACATTATTGCCATGCTTACATTTGGAAGCTAAACTCAGGAGCTCAAAGATATTTGCCCTGGAAACTGATGAAGCACAGTCAAATACTCCTCAGCAGAAAGGTGGCTGAATGGCCAGGAGTTTCAGCTGATGGAAGAGTGAGTCAAAGTAATGTAGTAGCAAGACTACTTAAACCTCTATAAATATACATAAACTATATAAACCTCTGGAATTCCCTCCTGTATGGCTGTAGTTGGGTCTGGGAGGAGGCAGCTCCTGCACCGGGTGCCCTCAGAACCACTGCTGGGCACGGCTGTGGATTACAAACCCCAAACTTTGCTGAGCCCAGGCTGTTTGTTGGTGCTGGAATTTCACTCCTGAGCAGCAGCTGCTGCTCTCCGACACACACTCTCTCTGCCAGGAATGCTCTTCACTCAGGGACCTGAGTGAAAGCCATCAGGCAAGTGGGAAAACCAGCATTCCTGGAAGTGGTGGTGGGGTTAAAACCATCCCCTTGCTGCCTTTGTGACACAGCAGGAATTAACCCTGGATGGCACATCTTAAACAGCGAAACACCCCATAAATATAGTAAATACACATTCACTTACAGCATTTGAATTTCTTTTTATTATGTATTAATTTTTGAGAACACAGACATGCACCTTTGTTTTTAAATGCTGGGTTTGATTTTACTAGCAGGTGTAACAGCAGTAGCTTGCCTCACTTAGTGGGCAGAAAAGATGAGCTGCTGTAAAATTGCTTTTATTTCCAAATTACTTTCTAGAAATGAATGTTGTCTGTACCTCGTTGCTTCTCCCAGCAGCTTTGTGATTTCAAGGCAAACAGGAACTTCAGACCACAACAGCTTTTGGTGGTTAACACAGTTCTGTTATTTGGAATGTGAACCAATTTATACAGATAATATTTGTGAAGGCAGTCAGAAGAAATAATAGTGAAAAGCCTCTTAATAATCCTATTTACTTGGAAACACTGTTACCCAGTAAGTGTTTTACAGAAATAATGGTGAATGAGGAGGAATTATCTCATGTTTTAATGGCAAGGATAAAATGCAAGGGATTATCTTTATGTACATGTATCACTAAGGATTTGGGCTGAGAGAGCTCGTAATTGTGCCACAATAATCTTTTAAAACTTACTTCTCTATTAACTCACAGTAAAATGTGCCACGACAATCTGCTCTCAGACTGCAGCTGCAAATAGCAGAAAGACCCAACAGATTCCAGGATGTGATGGCTTTTCTTGTTTATTTTCAGGTTAATGCAAATGTTGGACAACAAACAAAAAAAACTTTTCTGTTATTCAGCAGATTGAAAGAAATGCTTCTACCTTCTCGAGCCGACTTGGCACTGCGACTCCATCAAAACCGACAGCAGAATTTATTATTTTTATTGATTATTCTGACAGGCAAGTCACATTTCAAACCTTTTTTGCTGCAGCTTTGTTTCTGACCCAGCCTTTAAGTACACAGTATTTTGGGAACTACCACTGGGAACTGCTGCTTAAGAAAGCTCCAATTATTTATTTTTTATTGCGTGTAACGCACTTACTTCAGCTTATTAAATAAGTATCTAAAAATACATTCTGCGCTACCTCTTCCTCCGCTCCTCAGTGATTCTCAGAGAGCAACTTTTCCCTGCGCAGACGCGTCTGTTTAAACACTTTAAAAAGAGAAAACTCGGCTTTTTTAACCCATTTTCCTTAAAATCGGGGGTCGGGCCCGCCCCGCCCTCACGCGGCTTTGGCGCCATCAGCGCGCGCCGCCGGTCACGTGCGTCCCACTGAGGTCACGTGCCTCCCTTGGCGGTCACGTGTGTCCCGCTGAGGTCACGTGTCCCGTGTTTACCTCGGCGGGCACCGCTGTGGGGGAGGGACGGACGGACCGAGGGACTGACCGACCGACCCACCGACGGACCAACCAACCCACCCACCCACCGGCCGACTCACCCACCGACGGACCGCCCGGCCCCGGCGGGCTCCGTAGGCAGCGTGTGAGGCGGCTCGGGCTGGGGAGGAGCGGGAGGGGCGGGGTTTCGTCGCCCTCTGGGGGCGGTGTGAGGCAGGACTGTCGATCCCCAGGCGGCTAGAGGGGCTTTTCTACCCTGCATGAGAGACCTGGTGAGCGGCTCGTCCACGTCCTCAGGGGCGACTGAGTGAGGGGCTTTTCTGCCCCCTCAGGGATGGCGGTGTGAGAAGCTTTTCTGCCCACTCAGGGGTGGCAGTGTGAGGGGCTTTATTCCACCCTCAGCGGTGACTGGGTGGGAGCCTTCTCTTCCACCACAAGGAGGCCTTTTTCCCCCTGAGGCTAGGCTTTTTGAGGGGCTTTTTTTCCCCCTCAGTGGTGGTGGTGTGAGGGGCTTTTCTGCTCTCTCAAGGGTGGCTGTGTGAGTTTTTCTGCCCTCTAGGGGTGGCTGGGTAGGGGGCTTTTTTTCCCCCACAAGGAGGCCCTTTTTTTCTCCCCTGAGGATAGACTGTGTGAGGGGCTTTTCTCCCCCCTCAGGGTTGACCCTGTGAGGGGCTTTTCTCCCCCCTCAGGGACGACTGGGATGAGGGGGACTTTTCTTCCCTCTCAGGGGGGCTTTTCCTCACCCCTCAGGACTGGCTGTGTGAGGGACCTTTCCCCTTTCAGGGGTGGTGGCTTGAAGGGCTTTTCCCTCCCCTCAGGGGCAGTTGTTTTGACTTCCAGGGAGCCAAAGGTGTGTGGCCATCACCGCTCAGTCCCCTGAGGGACAGAATGCTAAGGTACCCCCTGCTGCTCTGAGGTGCCCCTCACTAAAACCTTTCCTTTATTTCCAGGCTCACCATGTCCCTGCCAGCAAAGAGGTGTGGAAGGCCCCCGGTGTTGTCTTTCCTGGAAAAGAAAAAGAGAAAGCAAAGTCTTGATAGAAGGAGGGGGAAAACGAGGATTTATGTGGGGAATCACATTGACCGGTGGCTGACACTGAAGGAGAAGTTGGATTTCAGGAATGATGCAGAAGTTGCTGGGTTTTTATTGGACTTGTGAGTAGTTTGTCACTGTACTGCTCTGTTGACTAGTACCAAGGAAATAGTTCTAGGTGTTGATAGCAATTGTGTATTTTCTTCCTAGGTATGACAGCTGCGATCCATTGTCAAAAGCCCCGCTCTGTCCCCTCCACAGGAGTGTCAGAAGGATCACTGTGAAGGAAGAGAGAGCATTGTCAGGCAGCACATCTTTAATAGCAGCAGATGGAACGTTAGTACTGTCCTCTCATTCCATGGGAAGGGTGGAGGAAATATTTTCCTTGGTAGTACTGGAAAGACTGTAGCTGATATTTAAATATAATGGGAGTCAAAGTTATCTATAAAAGGATGGAAGATTTTGAGTAGCCTTTGTAAAAGAGCTTCTGTCTTGTTGGTATTGTTGAGCACGTGACACTAGTGTAGATGAAACAGAGACAGAACTTTTTTGCATAAGTGTTTCAGTTAACAATTTGGGTTGTATTTGCAGGTATGACAACGCTGAGCAGCTGCCTAAAGAATCTGCTTGTTTTGGATTGGGAGATGTGGGAGTTGTGGCTGTGAAAGAGGAGCAGGAGATGCCACGGGACTGTGCCTTGGCAGAGACAGATGACATGTTAGTGACGCTGTGCTTTTTTTGCATGTCTTGCATGTGAAAGTATTTTGAATTTATTATCACACTTAATTTCATTAATTAGAAACTCGTTCATGTTCTGATTGGTTTTCTGAAAATGTCATGGTACATGATAGATGGTCCAGCCCTTCTGAGGGAAAAATATCAGAGATTTTGGAAAAGTTGTAAGACTTAAGGGAACACACAGCAAAAACACTTGTTCAGTGACTGCCTTCTGTAATTGTGTACCTGGTTCATGAGTGAACAGGGAAATAGCCAATGCTTTACGTGTATCCTCCTCAGCAATTAGGTGTTTACAGTAGTACAGTGTCCAGGCAAGTGCAACTGTGTGTGCTTTAACCCTTCTCAAATTAAAAATGTTTCATTGTTGACTGAGTGATGTTACACACTAAGTGATATGTTAAACTGTCTAGAAATAGTGCTGTTCTCAGCGAGGCCACCCCACCATCGACTACTGGTTTCTGTTACTTCAGTGTCTCCAGTAACTGAGGCATTCCCAGTTGAGATCAGAGGAACCTCCAATAGGTATGCTTGTCCATTACTCTTTATTTAGGTTTTGGCTATCCACAGCAGTGTTACTGAATAATTGTAATTTCATCCATGTCTTAGTTTTCTGACCTTTATACAACTGTGTTTTTTGACGTGTGCAGGGGGACACAGAGACCACAAGACATGGGCACTGGCATTGCATGGTGTGTCCAAACCCCTCGCTAAGATGGTGGAGTATGTCAAGCGCAATGTATGTCTGATTCTCATCTTCCACTGTGGTTTTGCTTGTGACTTTGCTAATTCTTACTTTTGATTTTAGTAGGTGAACAAGCTGGGGTTCTGAAACCAATGCTGTGGCACAGAAGAGTTCTTGGAAGCTAGGTCAGGAGCAAACAAATCCCCGTGCTGATGAAGCTGACAAATTCAAGTACATTCTTCAAAACAGCATTTTTCACTGGCAGTGTAACTTTTTAGTTTGGAGTGCTGCAATAATTGAATTCCTGGGACTGATTTGATACAGGTGAGACTGAAGGTTTGTGCTTAATTGGTTGCTTATTTTAGCCTTCTGAGATGTGAGAAATATTGTGAAAAATTGTTTGGTATGAGGAAAACCTTTCAGCTACTCTAAAAAGTAAGGTAATGAGGCTTTGGAACAGTCTCATGGTATCTATGTGAAGGTGCTGCATCACACTGATTACATGAAATGCTGTACAAATGATTAGCACATGCAGTGGTAATTGTGTAAAGCTAAAGAAAAACAGCTAAGGATGAGGAGATTCAAAAATAAGAAGGCTTTTATGGGACAAACATACTACAGCACACTGTGATTCTGGGGAGTATCTGCCTACCAGGAGTAGCTGTATAACCCCAGTATGAGGAAAATGGTTTATGTTTCAGCATCTGAACACCACATCACTGGTAACACAGTTGAGTTTGGTTTTCATTCACAGTAGAGCAGTGAGGCAGATGATGATGTTTTTGAGGTTCTCACTGGCTGTGGGATCTCCTTACAGAGTCAAGTGACTTGCTCCGAGTCATGTTGGTACCTGAACGTGGGTTTGAAAAGTAAGACCAAACTCAGTTCCTAACTCAGTGTTTTTACAAATCTGGGCAAAATTATTAATTGCACATTCTCATGATAGAACTGCCCGTGGTGGGGATTGGAATGAGATGACCTTTAAAGGTCCCTTCCAACCCAGACCTTCTGTGATTCCATGAACTGACTTTCCTGGGATTTGATTATGGACTGTATCTTTTTTGGCCTTGATTCAGTAAAAAACGGAACAATACAAATACAAAATAGTTACTTAGAACTGGCACAGCAGTTTGATGAGGAAGACTGAAACTCGTAGGATGAGTGGGTGTCAGTCAGTAGTAAAGGTTGAGTTGGGAAGCCCCAGCTTTGAAGGGAGGCTTCAGCTTCAGTCTCTGGCTCTCCTGAGGAGGCAGTGGCAGCTCCCTTTACACTTTTTGCTGCACAGCTTTTCTCACAGTCGTGGGATCTTGCCAGACTGTATTGTAGAACTCCTCTTTATCTTGAATAATGTTTTCTCTGGAAATCTGTACAGTTACTGTCCAGACAGGGCAGTTGTAAAGTGTAATTCCCTTGGAAAGCCAGTAAACAATCTTGAGGGGAAGTCCAGTGAGCTCTTAATGCTGAAGACTTACCATGCCATGACACTGGCATAAACAGCTGAGGAGTTTCTTAGCAAGCAGGAAAGAAAAACTTAAATTTCATTTGCAGGATAAATAGGAGCAAAAAAAAGGGCCTGATAAGAATAACCTGCTTAGGAGAACAGCTTTCTATGCTCTCCCAACAAAATGATTTCCAATGCTTTGCTTTTACTAGTAGCAATTTTTAACTGAACTAAAAGATTCTGTGTTTTGATCTTCAGTGTTTATACTTTGTTTTTAATTAAAAAAAAAAGATGAAAAAAACCCAAACCAACCAACCCCACCCCAACAAACCACAGTTTGTGGTTATCTTGCTAATGTAACTCGAAAGTGAACGTGGAACACTGCTTTTCCATACAGAAAAGGGAGTGGTTAGTCTGAGACAATAAAATTATTGTCATGCTAAATGTTGGTCTGTATTCCACTGTAGTGAAACCTCTGTTTATGCATCATAAAACATCAGATGTTGGTCTGTTCATATGTATTGTACATAAAGCACAAATGGAATTATTGTCATATTTTCTATTATTTCCCAGTTATTTTTTTAGGAGAATGCACTTGCCTAGACAGACTTAGTGAAACAATGCAAACCTATTTCATATTTAGGTATTTGAATGTCATCTTGTAACTGTTATCATTGTGTTACTTTTCAGGGTGAGCAGCAAGAAGAAAATCGAGCTCTTGCATAACAATACGGGGGCAGTTTTTGGTCTGTTTTGATTTTGCTGTGAGGGTATTGTGAACTGTAAAAGGATTACTGTAAGTTGTATGAAATTCCATGTTATGTGTTGAACAGCACATTAAACTTACATACCTCAAGTTTTATTGTGTTCATGTTAATAAAATGTGTGGAGTGGATTATTTCCCTGTGAGAGTCTCTGCATAGTTCTCTGAGAGGCAGCAAGAAAGAGCAAGCCAAAATGCTCATGCTATTGCTCAAACTTAGCCAGAATTCATTAACTTTCTGTAGATTGTGTTAATGAGTAAGATTCTCACATTTTATTTGAAACTCAAAAGGTTTAAGATAAAAACAGTATTCTAGTGGCAGTTGCAGCATCAAGCATGCCTCCATCTGAATGGGTGTCTTGGGATGCTGCTTCTTAGGGAGCAAATTTAACATGTTACCTGTATTGGAAGGTGTTTCTGCAGTTTATTAATTATACCCTTAAACAGGATGGGTAAAAACACTGGACTATACAGTGTGTTGTGTGTGCCTTTGAAAAAACAAGTAACTGAGATCAGCTACTGTGTATCTAAATATATTTTGTTACTGAATAATTTGATCTCTTGCTTTGGCTTTTGATAGTACGAAAGCTGATACGTGAGCTGATAGATGACACCTCTTAATTATTTTCGTCTCTAACAGAGATGAAATAAGTGTGGAGTACTTTCAGTAACTGAAGTTCAACAGAACAGCGTTGGCAGTTCTGAATTTGTTTTGTAGTTACCAGGTATGAGTAATCCTGGAAAGGTTTTTAACTGAGAAACTGAGGTTAGTAGTGTGTGTTTGTCAGAAGGACAGAAACTTCCAGTCTTCTGATGATAATCTTCTTCAACCTCACACTTGCATAAGCATTCAGGTCCTGATCTTACAGTATTGAAACCAGCTGGGTTTTCCCAGCAACTTACACTAGAACAGCCTCTCTCTGGGGAGAAATTCTCCTAATTAGGTCATTACACTCCACATTCAGGGTTTTTAAATGAGCTGCTTGACTGGCTGTAAGAAACTTGCTCTGAAATTCTATCTTGGTGCTTTTGAAGTGTCCAAATCCAGTGTTGCCTAATGAACAATAGATCTTTTGCCACATGTTGCACAGACAGCTCTTTCAAAAAAACAAAAGTTGAGAATGCATTTGTTTTTTCTCAAAAGTGCGACTTCCTCTATATTTGTGTTCTCTTTCTGTTCTGTACCTTTCCAATGGTTCTTTGACTGCCAGACATTCATTCATGTAAATAACTCAGTTTGGGTCACAGAAAAAATACGATTAGTGACACTTGTTCTCAGTGAAGTGTCTTTTAGTGCTCTCAGGGTTTCAGTTGCCTGTGACATCTGAGTAAGAAGGGAAGAAGACTCAGCTGTCAGTTATGTTTTCCCCCAAAGTCTTCAAGATCAGAAGAATCTGTGCAGTGAGGAGCTTTGCCCTTCTGGGGCACGTGGACACCACATTCTTGGCCTGTTCAGTCTTGCCCTTGTGCCTTTATAAAAGCACACTGCAAATGTGTGTATTGTTTAATGACTTACTGAAGTAGATTAATACTGCAAGTGTGTGATGCATTGAGGGGCACTCACTACACAAATTAGAATGGTAGACTGGATATTCTGGCTCCTAGTACATGAATATAGTACAATTCAGCCTTATAATGTTTCCCCCAAACCTCCCATTAGACTGGCAGTTCATGCTGAACTAAAATCAAGAGTTAGTAGACTTAAAAACTTCCTTTGTAATGTTACAATGTCATGGATGATATATTTGGGTTGCTATATCAACATATGTGCTAGAATATCTGACTTCTGTAGAGCAGAATATTATGATTAGTATTTTCCAGTACAGTTTGCAGAGTGGTGAAAGGAAATTATTCTGAAAGGAGATTCCTACTTCTGCCAAGAATGTGACAAGAACAATGCCTCTGCTTTTGTCAGAGTGAGGTTTTCTGCACCTGTGGGTCTGTGGGAATTGTGGAACTTGACTGTGTTCAAATGTCAGAACTAAATCTAAAGGAATTATTTACACTCGTTCCAGTGATACATTAAAAATGTGCTTGTAGAAGAATTAAGCAACATAGTAAGTTGTGTTCTTGGCAGTAGTGAGTATTTAGGGCAAAAAAGTACAATGTGAAAATGAGAAAAAATTCTATATAGGCTTGTAGTGAAAGACCAACAGTGGCTGTAAAACCAGTGAATTACAGTTCTGTGTTTGTAAAGTGGATAGACTGTGTCGGTTTCCTCAGAACTGCATTTATCAAACCTGAAATGTGAGTGTTTAAGTATGGAAACTGGGGAACTTCCATCCAAGAAAGGACAGGTTCAATGCTGAACTTCAATTTCCAACCATTAGATAAAGAATTGAAGTTAGTGCACCAGTTTTCATAGTGTTAACTTTGTTTTCCATTGTTCTGCCTTTAGAATAAATTATTTTTAACCTTGCAATAATTACAGTTGTGCTCTTAGCTCCAGTAACTTAGTATCACATGAAAACTTAATGTTTCTTGGTGAGGAAAGGTGGTCTGGCCTACACTGTGATTTACTTTTGTAGTAAAAATACCTACAAAACATGAGAAAAAAATATTTAAAATAGCTCTTGCAGCTTTCTTGGTGAAATAAGGAGTCTGGTAGATTATCTCAGACACTGCTGGAGAGAGGAGTAGAACTGAGGTGGGAAGCTGGAAGAGGTTACTTGGAAAAAATGGCATTTCAGTACCCTGTTTTCTTACCATTTCAAATGGCTGTTTAATTCTTTGTCTTTTCTCTTATTCTGAGTGCCTGTCTGTAAGGCTGGCTCATACAGTTGAGGAGAATGCTGCCCCTGGACACCTTATTTAAGGTTATAAGAGGGATGCAGGAGCCTGGATTTACTCTGAATTCTTCAGGCTCAGTATATCATCTTCGGTTTTACCTTGTGGTAAAATAGGAATAAATTTGAAATGTAACTTTTTATAGGGCATGAGCATTTATCTGATTTCACAGTATGAAATACCACCAGCAGTGTGATGATGCTTGTTACTACTTTTGCTAGAGATTTTTCCTGTCCTGTGCTGTTCAGTGACATGTCTTTTGGGCTTCTGAATCAAGGCAGCCTGAATGAGTTCCAGCCATGTGTCATGTGAAGTGTGTTCTCATGAGTCACTACAGAAAATGCTGAGTAGTGGATGGCAGGAGGGGAAATGCATCAAAGGAGGAATTCCAAAGGTAGGAGTAGTGGAGTTTCAGTTTGAGAAGTGCAAATGAAATGTGGGTTAGAGAGGACTGGTGCAGCTGAGCGTTTAGTGTGGTTTGAGTGGTCACCTCTGTCAAGACAAGCCTGCTTCCTCTCCTTTCTTGTGTGTCAGCAGAAGCAATTAATGTAATTTATAATTCCAGAGAGGCTCCTCAGCAGTACAGGAGCTGCAGCTCTGGCAGTGGGGATTGTGTTTCTGTCATGCTGAGCATTCAGCAGATAAATCAGACACTTCTGAGATCAGGTAGAGCTGATAAGAAGTCTTACATCTTCACCACCTCACGTAGGTCAATACTTTTTTCTGTAGTTCTCGTGCACAAATCTAAAACTGATGTGTACTTAAGATGCCAAAATCAGACTGCCCCCCTCAGTGCTGTCTGTAGTCCTGCTCTGCATGCAGTGTTCTGTGTAGTTGTATCTGCAGACTGCTCAGGGTGTCTGGAAAGGAAGAGGACAAGTGTTTGTGTGTACAAACACTCTCACTCTCCAGTTTATTTTATGAGATCTTTGACTAACATGGGTTGGGAGGGATTTCTGAAGGTCATCTCATCCACCCTGCTCCAAGCAGAGCTGACTTCAGGTTTAGGTCTGGCTGCTTGGGGCCTTGACTAGCTGAGTTCTGAAAATAACTATTTTACAGACTTTTGAAATGTGTTGTAAAACACAGGACCAGGATGCTGGGTTCATCTTGCATTGCTGTTTTCCTTTTTTCTTTTTTTTTTTTTTTACTGTTATTTTAGTCAGAATCCTACTTTCATGTTTTTTATGATATGTGACCTGACAGTATGGGAATGCTTAAAATGCATTTATGTGGACACCTAAATTATACAGCTACAGTTCCTGATTTGAATAGCTTTGTCTGTGCCAGGTAACAGTGTGTGCATGTGGAGATGCTTTAAGGTGTATCCCAAAGACCTTTCTTTGGCTTTAGGAGAGGATATGTTCTTAACTGAGATGACCACAGATACTGTGCTAGGCATTCTTTCTTATATGATTGCTATTATTTGGAGTGTTTATAATTATCTTGTGTTTATAGGGGCAAAAATACTTGGGTAAAGGAGTGTGCAGTAGGTAGAGACACTGAACAAAGTCAGGGTATCTTGTATGGACATTCAGTGCTATTTAATTTAGTTCACATTGCTTTATTGGTTTCAGTCAGATTAAGTGAAAAACTGCATATACTTTCCTAGAAAAAATGGGGAGGTTTAGATATTTGTAAGCTGTTTTTCAAGATACTCTTCTCCTTTTCTGATGTTAGTGTGTATTCTTGCTCTTTGTCTCCACACCCTTGGGAGGTCTGTGAAGTCTCATTCTTGCTCTTCCTGGTTCTCTTCACACATTTCTTTGCTTTCCTGTATGCTCCTTCTTGGACAATCAGCCTTCGTGCAGACATTAGAAGACATTCCAGCAGAAGAATTTTATCTGTGTTTGTAAGCTTTGTTTAAACAATCATTTCAAAGGAGTTCTTGATGTGACCTATTTTTCAAATGAAAACACTCGGTAGCACTAAGACAAGAAGTGTTATGTTCAGTGGCAAAAAAATAAAATCCTGTTTTAGTAGGATTTTATTGGACTTCAAAAAATTCATCATAGGATAAACTCAGCCTGGCTTTGGTATATTACAGGAGTGTTTAGCTTTTAATTCAGCTGTTGATCTGAATCTCTACAGAGCAGCTCTGATACTTCTTGTGCTGTTTTAAAACCCAAATTAGATAAAACTACTTGTGGATAATATTTGTTTTACAATATATTTACTATATCCAAATGACTTGTCCTTCCTTTTCATTTTCTAAAGGGCAGCTGAAACTACAGGTTGCAGAGGATGATTCTCTTAAGTAGAAGTATTTCCTGCCTTTAGCATCCTGATTCTGTGTGTTAGTGTGGGCTCACAACTTTGAACTTGGGCAAGATCTGAGCACAAATACCTCAACAGGTTGTACTGTGTGAACTTGGTCATAAATTAAGACAACTCTTGCTGTGTTTTATGAATGTGTACAAGAAGTAACTGGTGAGTCATGTAGCTGTTTCCTACTTATACTTAAAGTAGTCCTAAGTCAGCATTTTTTAAAAGTCTGGTCTTAAGGTAAAGATTTGCATAACTTTATTTCAAGACTGGTGGATTATAAAGAAATACAGGAATAAGCTACTTTTTTTTTAGGATAGCTTCCAAAAGCCCTAGCCAGAAGAGGATCCCCAATCAGTCTAAAAATGCTCTGTGCATGTGCACAGTGTTCCTGTCAGCCCTTCATTCCAAGACTGGTCGGGACTGCCAGTCTGGCTATTCAGGGAAGGGAGCCTGGGGTCCTGGGGGTGTGATGGGACACCAGGGCTCGTGTTCCAGCTCCCACAGCTGCTGCCCTCCCTTCTCCTGGCAGTGTGCTCCAGCCTCACCACGGCCTCTCAGAGCACAGCACAGCTCCAGGAGCTCACCTGGCTGCAGAAATTCCCCCTCAGGAGGGTGGTGTCCCTGCTCTTTATTCCTGCCTTTGCCTTCATGTGGTTTGTGCTCAGTCACATGGGCATCTGCTGGCAGCAGGGAGGTGCTGGGAACCGGTGGCAAGCCCAGGAAATGACAGCACCACTGCGAGCTTGTGGTTGAGCCGTTGGCTAAATATTTGTCTGTGACGTGAGGTACCTTTTCACCTTGTAGTCATTCATAAAAGCGTGGAGGAAAAGGCTGATCCAGTTACTTAAATTACAATGTCAAGTTATTCTGGGATCTTAAGCAAATAATACCTACTTTTAGTGACACATTTAAAGCCTGTTTAGCACTAGAAAGAGGATATTAAAGGTTTAATTTAAAATGATGAGCTTCCAGAATGCTGTTTTTAAGCACTTTTTTTTCTTTATTTGCCCATTCTGCCTCATCTCTTTCCAAAAAAACTCCAAACAAAACAACCCCAAACCCACAAACTGGTAATAAGAGTGGGGAAAAAAGAGGTTCATGAGAATACTTACTGGGTGTTTTAAATTCACCTGATTCAAATGTTGATTACTTTTTGATATCAGATCTTTGTATAAAATGGCAGAGGTGAGTTCCACACTGCAGTGCACTGTGTTGTCCTGTGACACCATGTGTTCTCCTCTGTACTAAAACCCTGCCTCAAGAATTGCTGCTAACTCTTTTATTGGGAATAGTACCTTTCAGTCTTTTCCTACAAAGGAGGAAGGTTAGTGGATGGAGACTGTTAGCTGCATTTACACGTTCAGGTTTGTGCAAAGATGGACAGAATCACAGCTGTCTGATTTTCAGAAAAAGCTGAAAATCTGTGAGTGAAAATGGTATCTGTGGAATTTATTGAAGACTGTTACTGAAAGCATGTTCTTATATATATTTGCTTTTTTCTTTAATCAAAATGGAGAAATCAATGAGAACGTACGAATTGTATTATGACATTATAGAAACTCACTTTGGTTGTAGAGGGGCTCTTAGAGACTTTGAAAGCCTCTGAGGCAGTACTTGAGGTATTATCCTACTAATCCAAACTAAATTCACAATGCTGCCTTCAAAGCTTGTCCAACCTGAGAATGGGCCAGAGTTTCCCCTTATAATTTAAGATCCCTTTACATTGATCAGGATTCCTATTAAAAGCTGCAAGAACTAAAACACACGCAAACAACTCTTGGCCAAAGGGCAGGTGAGCAGGAGACCAGAAAGTGCCCCCAGAAAAGACCATCAGTGCCCCCAAACTTGCAAATAAAATAACTGGAGAGCTCTGCGCCAGCATATACAGAGGAAATGCACTGAGTCATATGTCACAGGCCAGTTTGCAGAACTGTGCTTGCATCAGTAATCAAATTGGTTCTTGCAAGTAGCTTCTTACTAAGAGTTTTCTGAGGAGGAAGAAACCCCAGCTTTATTTCGTAAAAGAAAGGCAATTTGAGTGAAAAGTGCCATTAGGGATGTGATGAGGGCCAACACAAATAGTCCCTTGAAAGTGATTAGCAGAAAGTTCAAAATTCATTAGAATCCTTGGAACCTGCCAACACACTAATTAAGCTGTTGAGTTGCTGGTTTGTTTGGCTGAACTCCCCCAGTCATCCCCAGCACTGACCAGCCCCAGGGCAGGGACAGCAGTCTGCAGGGCAGGGCTTGTGTGGCAGCTCTGTTTACCCACAGCTTCTAACATTAATCTTCTCATGGGGAGAAGTGTTTTGCAAGAATATTCTGAATTAGAAAAGCTTTGCATAATATTTAAGTTTCATGGTTACTGTTTTAGCATATTGTATTTTCAGGAGTAAACTGCAAAACTTTTGTACTCAGCAGGTTTCAGGTGGCATAAACAGCTTACGAGAAGTGGAAAAAGTCCTGTAGCTGGTGCTGTGGAATATGTTCTGCTGGGTAGTTGATGCATGTTACAGTTTTTCTCTAATGCTGTAATCACTCCTCAGGAAAGCTTTAAATGTACTTTGATATTTATTATTGTGTGTGCATATATATATATTACATATATAGAAATGCTTCTGTTCACGTTAGCTTTCCATGATTTTTGCAGAGAAAAAAATTTTTGTTTATTGTTTTGTTTTTTTAGTGAGCAACACGTTCAGGGGAGGTTTAGGTTGGATGGCAGGAAAAGGCTCTTCCCCAGACGGTGGTGGGCATTGTCCAGGCTCCCCAGGGCAGTGGGCACAGCCCCGAGGCTGCCAGAGCTCCGGGAGGGTTTGGGCAACGGGACAGGGAGGGATTGTTGGGGTGTCTGTGCAGGGACAAGGGTTGGACTCTGATCCTTGTGGGTCCCTTCCAGCTGAGGGTATTCTGTAATTCCTTGTCCCGTTGTGCCCCCCACTCGGTGGATGGTAACAAGCGATGAAGAACTGTGTGTTGCTGCCTGTGACACGTGAATTGTTTGCCGTTCCTCTCGTGCTCGGCGGTGTCCCGATCCAGGCGGGCAGTTCCCATGGCAGCAGGGCTCGGGAAGGGATGGCCCTCGGGAACACCCGGGAGAAACTCGGGCTCCTCACTGCCGGGCAGGTTGGTTGGTTGCTGGTTGGAATACAGTCTGACTGCATCATTCCTTTTCTGAGACTGAAATGAAAATAGAATAGATTCTTAAATTAACCACAAGGCTAATTCAATTTGCAAAATAAATTGAGGTGGAGGAGATGAGCTTTGAAAAACGCGAGTCCTCAGCAGAGAGAGATTTATTTTTCTGTCTTTGGACATCTGTCAGCAATTACTGTCTGTGAGCATCAGTGGCTTCTGGTCTCAGCCTGTGCTGGCTGTTCCCTGACACAGCCCCTGGTGGCCTTTGCCGAGGCTCAGCAGCGCTTGTGTGCTCCTGGTGTGGCACTGCAGTGTCTGGCGGTGTTCCGACACCCGCAGAAGGGACCCGTTTGCTCGGTGTCCTTCCCTTTCTGCCCGAGGGACTGACCTCTGCAGTGCTTATCATGCATCCCCCAGGGCAATGTGTAGAACTAAGTGACATCTTTCTGCCTCAAGATTCTTTTCTATTTGCAGTAGATATAAATTGGGTTTTATTGATTTTCCTCCCTCCCTTTCTTTCTTTCCCATGTCAAAAGGACTAGTCTGTGCTGTCCTCTCTGTATCGTGAGACGAATTAACACGAGTATGACTCTTGAAAAGACTCCTGTCTGTCCCATCAGAAATGGTTGTAGTTCTCCCCTCTGCCCTTTGGAGGTTGCCTGAACGCCTCGTGATTTGCACAGGACTCAAACACAATCTGTCCAGCGCACCATTTCTTTGTGTGTTTTGTTGTTGTTGTTTTGTTTGTTTGTTTTCCCTAGAGCAGTTTAAAGTGCTTTTCGTTGTTATTTAGGTTATTTGCTAAGTCTTAGTTTTCGTCTCGTCACCCACTTGGGGAGAAAAGCAGATTCTCAGGCAGCTCCATCCTAAGCCTGTGTTAAAAATGCAGTTGGGGGCTGATTCTTGGTGCGTTGTGTCTAAACACAGAGCAGAGGTTGGTCCTTTAACAAGGATGGAACATTTCCTCTTTTAAGTTGCTCATGCTTTGGCTACACGATAAAAAATACATAAAAAATATGGATGTGGAAAATAGTGCTGCTGTCATCATATTCCTTACAAGATCTTTCTTTATGTGCTTTGAATTCAGACAGTTTTCCTATAGGAACCTTAAAAACATGAGGTTGGTCTCGCTGTGCTTTTGCTTGTTCCATTTTTTTCAGTAACATTTGTCTCTCCTGAAAACAATTGCCATTTCTTAACCTTTGTGTAATAGTTTTTCATACCTCAACATCTCAGTAACTCTTGTCTGAAGTTTGTTTAGTTTTGTAGTTACCCTGTTAGACAGAGGAAGAAATATTTCAGAGACAGACATAAAGAAAAATACCTCTGGTTTTTTATTGTTCCTTTCCTTTTGGCTTTTTGGCTGAGCAACTGGCACTGATTTTAAAACAAACAAAAAAAACCCCAAACGAAACTGATTTTGAAAAAAGTTTCATTTCTCTCCTCCTGAAATGACAACTTTCAATTAGAACTCTGTCATGAAAATAATTATTTTCAAGCCCATTTTTCTTATGGATTCTTATTAGTTTACACTTGATACTGGATTTAATTTCCATTTGTTTATCTGTTTCATATAGTTTATTCACATTTCTATGATTCCTGTCTGGTTTAGATTAATGTAAATAATTTACTCATTGGTCTACCCTATCTTCCAGTCCCCACTCCCTCTCACCTGCTTTTTCCTGTCAACCAAACTGCAACTTCTGTCCCTATTTTTGCAGACCCTGCTGTGCCATGTGTCATGGTGCTGCTGCAGTCACCTCCTTCCGATGCCTGAAACATCTGTGCCAGATAAGCTGGGCCTTGGCAGCTCAATCTGCTGCCTTCTGTTTACTTTTTTGCATGGTTTAGTTTGTTTATGGTACCATATCATAAAGGTATGTGATGTAGGGGTGCTAAAAGGAGACTGAAAAAAAATCAGCTCAAGATTAAGGAGGAGTAAAAATGCTTCTGTGGTGGTGAATAGACTCGATGTGTTCTGGTGGGGCTGTTCCTCTAAAAGAGAAATGTCATTTCCTGCAAAAACTAAGAATGGTTGGCATCATTTTATTCAAACATGTACGGTTGGGTATGCATAGAAAATATTCTATACAACCTGAACTCCCAAAGAATTTAGGAACCATAAAGATGCTTTCCATGGGGATGTCACAGGACTGACCAATTCTGACAGCAAAAGTGGAAAAGGTGTCCATTTGGTCTCAGGCTTTGACAGGTACCATGAACTGTTTACTTAAAACCAAGGTGCTGTACATTTCTTGATCCAGCAAAGAGGTTGGATGAATGTACTGTGGCAAAAAAAGGCAAATGAAGAGAAATCTTACAGTGGAATTGTGTGTCATAACTCATGGCAGTAACTAATGATCAGCCTTCAATACAGTGAGTGTTTCAGCTGATGAGGTTTGGTCCTGATTATGCTTCAGGATTTCATCCTGGTAGAACTCTTGGCTATAAGTAGTTAACAAAACTGCTTTGGAATCATCAGGTCAAATTTTCTCTGTGGTGCCAAAATTTTAAATATGAAACAGAAGCTTGAAGATTAATTAACTATTTATTTGGCAAAGATCTGCATCATGCAAGGCTGGGTTGCAAAGCAGGTGGGGGGTTTGCATTTCCAGTTACCAGAGAGATGCTGCTGTGGCTTCTAAAAATCACTTTGTGGTGTTGGGATGGAGAGTTCCTTCCTGAGTGATGACCTGGGAGGGGATGGGATGCTCTGTGTTCAAGGCATGGATTTTATTTTTTGTTGTGTGCTGTTGCTCACAACACACCAGGTGTCAGGGCTGTGACTTTGTCCTTTGGTCACTCAGAGTTACGGGGCGAGCTGACTGCTGGCCTTCCCAAACCACTTAAGGTCATTTGTGTAATTGCTCTTTGCAGATCAGAATTAATTAGCCTGGTTATTAGTTTTTGGATGGGTTCCCCACCTGGAGGAAAGCAATTCCTCTACGTCACTGACTGATTGCTGAGCCAGAAGTTCTCTGCCTTGCACTTGTAAGAAATGCTGACTTGTTCTTTGGGTCATGTTAGGGACCAGGCAGATTGTGGTCAGAATGCACGGGATAATTAAGCATTTCTACAAACGAGCTGGCTGGTCCAGTGAGCCACTGGGTGGTAGTGGCTTGTCCAGTGCTCACTTCCCTTCCCTCCCAGGTCAGTGGCACACTAACAAGTGACAGGTCAGGTGGCTACATTCACCTTCCTTCCTGTTCCTCTCACAAACACACATTCTTTTGGATGTCTTAGGCTTTTTAAGAGTATGACACTTTCCAGATTTATTACTTAAAGAGACCTGAAAGTCATCCATAAAGGAAAACACCAAAATAACATTTGCAGTACAGGTCTTGATTTTCTCCTTTTAAAGTCACCTCAGGAACCAGCTGTGTTCCTGGGGAGCTCCTCAGCATCCCCACCACTTGCTGGTTTCAGTATTTTGCAGGAATTCCACTATGCTTTTCTAATACTTTCCCCTTGACTAAAATGCATTTGTGAGGAAATGACTAAATCTCACACAAGTCCTGCCTTACACACCTCGTTAAATTTAAGCATGTGAGGAGCTCCAGGATGGTTTTTGGGATTATTGAAAAATGTGGCAGTGGGTTTGAGGCTGGTTTTACTGCTTACAAGGGCCTTCTCACCTAGGGAGTGGGAAAAAATGTGCTTGTCAGGTGCAGGGATATGAATCAGGGAAATCTTCATTCGCTTGTGCAGGGTCTGGTATCTGAAGGGTTTATTTTGTTCCATCACACGTGAATGTTCCTGAGAAGTGGTCTTGCCAATTAACTTTGTAGGATTTTGTTTAACAAAAATCAAATCTCACTGGAAGCTTGTGACACTTGCTGTAATAAAAAGATTATGGATAGCTCCTAATGGCTTGTAAAAGCTGTTTAATGCTCGTTGTGTCAAAGTAAGCAATTAGGGTCACTTAATCTACTTGATTATTCATCATGTCCCTCTAATAGTATTCCATGCTTTGGATATGTGGAAATGTGCATCTTGAGAAGCTTCCTTGCCCTCAATATATGTAATAAGAAAACTCAAGAAATTTGGTTCTATGACTTTTTAGTTCCCTCAAGCACAAGCGGTCTATAAATGAACACCCTTGTGTTGCTACAGCATGAGCTTAAATAAAAAATGAGAAAGTCTAAAAATACAGAGTCATTTAAGGGAAGCTTGGTCAAATAAAACAGTATTAATGGATTAGACATGACATGGTACTTACCAATCTCTGTTAAGCTCAGGGCAGATTGTTCCGAGGTTAGGGGATGCAGACAGGGTCTGCAGATCCAAAGGTGCTGTTCTGCAGGCAGGTGCTGCTGCACAATCCCATGGGGCTGGAAAACTACTTGGCATGAAGTGCGGGGTGTGCTTCAAGACCTTGTTCATTGTCAGTGGCAGAAATTCAGTGAGAGGATTAAGCTTTGGTCAGTAACTTGGTTCTTGTCCTGGATAGTTAAAGTTGGGTGCAAGGCAGACAGAGAAAAAGGCCTTTTGCTTCCACTGAAATGGCAGGGGGAAAACAGTGTGGAATAGGATGGATCTGCTGTGCAACTCCAACATCAGCACTTTTGTTGTGTTCAAGGATGGATTTCTGGGGAACTCAGACACCCAGAACAGTGCTGGAGAGCTGTGTGTAAGTGGCTCACCACGTGCACCTGCTCTGGTTTCTGCCTTACACAGCAGGGCCCAGACCTGCACGTGGGCAGGTCGGGGTGACCTGTACCTCTGGCATTGTGTGGTCACAAAGGAAGTGACTAACTCTGCACCAGTTTATAAAAACCTGGGCAGAAAGATCTCAGCTGTCCTCTTGAAATGAGTGGAGCCCCTGACAATGGGATCTGGTGTTTGCTCTGCAGTGCTGGTCACAGAAAAGCAAACAGCCCTTCTGCTGGTGTTAAGTCCTGTCTCACAGAGCAGCTTAGTGGTGGTGGGACCCTTGGAAAAGAATTCCAGTGTAGATTGCAAAACTCCATGTCAATGGCTGTGTTTTGTGCTGTTCTCTTAGGAGCAGGACAGGAGTTATATCAGCGTGGTGAATTTAGTACTGGATGTTATTAATGAATTAATACCAATTAACCAACTGTGATTCACATAATGGAAAACACTGAAGTAGCAGCAATGCCTTTAAGTTCTGTGAACTGAGCAGCCATAGGGGTGGTGAAAAGTGCTGCTGGCCTGATGGGAATTCACCTGGCTGCTCTCCCAGTCTGCTGGTTTTCTCTCTCTGAGGCCATGGGGGTGTGTTTAGGAGATGGCAATCCATGGGTAATCTCAGCCAGCAGAGCCCTCAGGATCCCAAAGCAATTGTTAGGCAAGCAGGCACAACATTTCTGTAGCCAGCAGAGCCCAAGGATAAAAACAAGCTGAGAATCAGGGAGTCATAACTGGCTCCCTGATGCTCCACGTTTTCTGTGCCAGACATATGTTGGTAGAGAAGAAAGTCTGATTCTAAATACCAAAGTGTGGGCAAGACTTAACTAAAGTTTTCTGCAAAAGAAACCAAAGCTTTAAACTGTTGCTATATTTTACTGCATCTGATGCGCTTATGGGATTGTATAAACAGACTGAAGCAGGATGGAATTGTGTTGTAGCTCCTGTAAGAAGTGCTGGTACAATCCCAAGGGTACCACTAAGGTTTGCAGTCACTTTGCAGAGAGCAGGCACTGTGTTCTGTTCCTCAGCATACATGAAATAGTTCTGCACTTGAAGGGCTGTTGACTCAAATCTGCAAAACCCAAAGTTTCAATTTCAAATCTTCTGCTGGATGTTTTTTACAAGTTGATTGGTTTTGTCCGGAGCGTAAAAATGTTTGATGTCTTCTGAGTTCATAGAATGGGTTGGGTTGGGAGGGACCTTAAGCTCATCTTGTTCCAGCCCCTGCCTTGGTTGCTCCAAGCCCCATCCGACCTGGCCTTGGACACTTCCAGGGATGGGGCAGCCACAGCTTCTCTGGGTGATAATCTTTTTTTAATAAACAACAGTGAGCTTCAGTACTTGAAAAAAGCCCAAATAAACAACACCATGAGTCCCTTTCTCAGCAACCGTGCTGGCGACATGGGCTGTCACTGTTTCCACAGTAGTTATGATGGTGCATGGGCATGAACCCATTTTAGCACCCTCCTCACAGTTTATAGCCAAAAGTGTTTCTTGATTTTTACTTCACAATTCTGACAGCACCTGGTGAGGGTTTGGATCAGGTTAAACCCTTTCATTGCAGATGGTTGATGAGCTGAGTACAATCAATGCTGTGTGTTTGGTAGCGTGTGTTGTTACCAAGTGAAGCCCCTGGACTCTGGCTCGGTATCACCTGTGCCAGGCCCTGCCCTGGCAGTGGGGACAGACAGGCACAGCCCTCGGGTATGTGTCGGGTCACTTGGGTCAGGTTTTGTGCCCAGTTCCTCTGAGAAAACTGGGACTCAGCCGAGCAAGGTGTGTGCACTGACCCAGCCCCACTTACCTGGGGGGGACTTACCTGGGGGTGTAAATCGACCCTCTGTGAGGTGTGTATGGAGGATGGAAAATACTGTTACTATTATCACCCCTGTCAGTTGTGTATGAGGGATCCAAAGTATTATTATTAGTAATATTATTTCTGTCAGGTGGGCAGGAAGGGTCACAAGTATTATCATCATTACCTTTGTCAGATGTGTGTGAAGGATCAATGATGATATTATTATTATTGATAGTAGTATTGCATTTAAAGGCTGGATATGAGAAGTCACCTAGCACTCTATTATTATTATAATTATTATTATTGATATTATTATTATTATTGCATTTTAAGGCTGAATGTGAGAAGTCATACAGCACTCATTATTGATATTATTTTATTATTATCGATATTATTATTATTATTATTACATTTGAAGGCTGCGTGTGAGGTCACCCAGCAGGTGGTTCTTGCCCATCCTTTAGCTCTGTGTATTTGGATTTGTTCTCCTCTCTCCTCTCCCCCTGTGCCGTCCCCGTGTGCTCTGCTGGCGGTGGGGCCGGTGTGGGGCGGGGGTCACACCGCCCATCGGGGATGCGGGCGGGTCCCGGCGGTGCCCGCGGCCCCGGGGGGGACACATGGATGGACGGTGGGATGGAAGGGTGGACTGCTGGATGGAGAGAGGGAGGGATGGAAGGTTGGATGGACGGATGGACAGACAGAGGGACAGTTGGATAGGTGGAGGGATGGATGTTTGGAGGGATGGACAGGTGGTTGGATGTTTGGATGGACGGAGGGATGTTTGGATGGACAGATGGATAGAGGGACGGACTGATAGATGGAGGGATGTTTGGATGGAGAGATGTTTGGATGGATGGAGGGATGGACAGATGGTTGGACAGAGGGACAGACAGATGGTTGGATGGAGGGAATTTTGAATGGATGGAGGGATGGACAGACGGTTGCATGGAGGGATGTTTGGATGGACGGATAGATGGAGGGATGTTTGGATGGACAGATGGTTGGACGGAGGGACAGACAGATGGTTGGATGGAGGGATGTTTGGATGGACGGATGGATGGTTGGAGGAACAGATGGATGGAGGGATGTTTGGATGGACAGATGGATAGAGGGACGGACTGATAGATGGAGGGATGTTTGGATGNAGGGATGGACAGACGGTTGCATGGAGGGATGTTTGGATGGACGGATAGATGGAGGGATGTTTGGATGGACAGATGGTTGGACGGAGGGACAGACAGATGGTTGGATGGAGGGATGTTTGGATGGACGGATGGATGGTGGGATGGACAGACGGATAGATGGATGTTTGGGTGGACGGACGGACGGAGGGCGTTGCTGTGCCGGGCGGTGCCAGCTCTCCCAGCCCCGCCCCGTCCCGTCCCGTCCCATCCGGTCCGCTCTTCCCGGCGCTCCGCTCCGCGTTTTGCGGGCGGCTCGGGGCGCGGGGCGAGCCNCAGACAGATGGTTGGATTGAGGGATGTTTGGATGGACGGATGGATGGTGGGATGGACAGACGGATAGATGGATGTTTGGGTGGACGGACGGACGGAGGGCGTTGCTGTGCCGGGCGGTGCCAGCTCTACCAGCCCCGCCCCGTCCCGTCCCGTCCCATCCGGTCCGCTCTTCCCGGCGCTCCGCTCCGCGTTTTGCGGGCGGCTCGGGGCGCGGGGCGAGCCCCGCCCCTTCCCCCC
>VXAU01003917.1:215683-239076 GCA_013399695.1 Formicarius rufipectus | reverse complement strand
GGCCGGCGCGGACGGGCCAACGCCGCCGCCGCCTCAGGGGGACCCCGCAGGCGGCGCCGGCGGCGACTTCTACCTGCGCTGCCTCGGCAAGAACGGCGTGTTCGTGGACGGCGTGTTCCAGCGGCGCGGGGCGCCGCCGCTGCAGCTGCCGCGGGTGTGAGTACGCGGGGCCCGCCCGAGGCCGTGGGGACACATGGCGGGGGTGACAGCCGGCCCCGCCCGGCACTGCCGGGGCGCTCCCGGAGCCCTCCCGGGGTGCCCCGCACACCCCCCATTCCCCGGGGCTCGGGCACTGTGTGGGGTTGCTCCGCACAGCCCCCCATCCCCCGGGGCTCGGTCACTGTGCGGGGGCACTGCTTTGCTGTCCTCCTGGAGCTGCCGCCCTGCCCTGCCCCATCCCCGTGGGCGACAGCGAGCCGTCCACGTGAAATGCCTCTGCTGGCCCCAGCGATTTGGAATGTTTTCCTTACGTGACAGCAAATGTGTTCGGGGGTTTCAGGCGGCGATGCGTTCCTTTGCCTTTAGCAAACATTAACTGTGTGTGTAGAATGGTTTTCCAGGGCAATACGCGAGGCCTGCCCACGGCATGTAAGGGTGTGCTGAGCTGTACATGAGTGATCCCTGCTCTGAGCAGTCACATGGAGGAAAAGTGAAAGTGTGTCGGTTTAGTGTATTTTAGCTGCCTTGACTAAGAAATGCCGACAAGGTTACGAGTGCTATGCCTTTATAAAGCACATGCTACCAGTGACACAGCCGTAATGCCTTGAGAGCTTTTAAACCGTGTTTGGGGCATTGAGGGTGTATATTTTCTGCTTTGTTGGCTTCATGTTAGTGTCCCCACCTGGTTCCTCTGTGAAAAACAAATTGTCTTACCTTGCTGCTTTCTAGGAAATGCTCGTTCTGGGCTTTCACAGTGCCAGTGTCTGGAGAGTTGTATAATCCTGGGTGTATAGTTGGAGGACTTGTCTGACCTTTAGCTGTCACTTCTGTTTTTGCTTTCTGTTTTTTAATATTAATAATTACTTGGCATGTGGTTAACCTGTATTTTAATCTAACACATTTATGAAGTGCAGATCAAATACTTTCATTCTTTATAAACAGTTTGGTATAATACAGTAATTGTAAGCACAATTGTGCATGATATATGTTGATTGCAAATAGCCTAGAATGAGTTGGACTAATTTAATCAGTAGCATTCTCTTAAATGCCCCAGACCTCAGGAAAAAAGACCTACTTCTTTGTGCTGTCCCCTGCCTTGTGATTTATTCTAGTCCTTTCCATCAGTGTCAGTTTTCTAGTGGAAAGAAAATTGGACAGGATTTTTTGTGTGCCACTTTTTAATGTAACACCAGTGGGAAGTTGTGTGTAGTTAACATTTCTTCCCCAGTGCCCATGGGTGGTGGTCCAGGAAGGGGCGTTTGCTCAGAGGTGACACCGTTCCTTGGGCTGGGCACACACACAGAGCCCATTCCCAGGGCTGTGGGCCTGGTGGATGTGGTGACAGTGTAGGTGTGATGGTCCATTCAGTGCAGTCCATCAATGTGCTGTGCCTTCAACCCGGGCTGGGAGTGGTGAACGAGGGGCTCGAGTCACCAGGCAGGGCATTGAGCTTCACCTTGAAGGGCAGGAGGAGTCTGCGGGGTCATAACTAGATCGGTGGTTAAGAGCAAATGCTGCTTTGTTGCTTATAAACAGAAGTCTGGCTGGAGTTGAATGGGGAAATAGTAGTTTCATTATTTGCAAAGGTTTTTTTTGTTTCAAACAGGAGTCTTCAGGCAAATTCAGAGTACTGTCTGCTCCTAGCAAGTCCTTACTGTGAATTGCTGATGACTAATATTGTTTGTAGCTGTGCTCTTGAGTTTCCTTGTAGATTGAACTGGTCATGCTGAAGGTGGTCTCCTGGATTTTAAGAATCAAACTTAATTGCTTCAGTATAATGTAAACATTAATTAACAGTTGAAATGTGATTGGGAAGAAAGTAGTTTTGGTGTGAGTTCAAGATTGATGATTGCCAGCCTCCAGCTGAAGTAATCACCAGATCTATTTTTGTTGTTGTTTAATCCTCCTCTGTTGCCAGTAATAAATATGCTTTGCCTGTGACTACACAATCATCGGAAATTTAATGGCAGGTGAAGTTTAAAGAATTCTGGGTGGCCTGTTCCTTCTGTTTGTTTTTAAGTGATCCTGGAAACCAAGAATGGAGGGTCCATTTCTGTTGTCTAATTAACAATGACTTACAATTTCACAAAGTAAAATACTGCTGCAGACTTGAAATGTCTTATTCACTTCTCACTAATAATTGTATGTAGTTCCAGTGTCCTTGGTCTTTTTTGTTTGAGCACAGTGTTTAAATATGACTGCATTAATGGTGCTATTGGACCTTCCTGTTTTTGAAAGGGAAAAACAGAAATATAACTTTGTGGTCTCCTGCAAAACACACATTCTTAACATCTGGGGAAATTATAAATTATTAATGTTGGAGTATGCACTTACCTGTAATAAAGGCATCTTTCTTTCTACAGATAGGATTGTCACGAAACATGGAATTACTGTGCATTAAAATAAGTGTTCTGGTTGCTATTTTTAATGCTTCCCTGGAAGCCTCACTCACAATTCAAATGTTGAAGTTATCAAGCAGGAGGTAATAGCAGTGGGAAGTGTGTTTTTGTTTTTCCAGCTCTTGACAGACTCACTTACCTACTTGTGTGTGTACAAACCAGCTGTCGTCTTGTGAGATGAATCAGCTGGGGGTGGGGAGAAAAGAGCGATTTTTCTGTGTCCAGCAAGGAACTCTCCTGTCCCTGTCATGGCACACATGGGATGAAGGAAGCTCCAGTCTCCTCCTGAAGACACCTGAGCCAAAGCAGTGCAGTTATTCTTCTACATCTGCCTTTGAGATGTGCAGACTGTCCCTCCCCTGTTCATAAAGTTCATGTTTTTGAACTGGTTTCATTTGCTGCTTGTGGAATTTCCCCTGCCTTCAGGGAAGGCATTGATTGGATATATTGCCAGGTAAATCATAACATCAATATTTGACTTTTGAGGTACTTGGCTGGAAAATTACCTTTTGTGCTGGGCAGAGCAGGGGTTGTTGCCAGAGCTGTTGTGTACAGCTCTTGGAGAGGCAGCATTCCAGACAGATGTAACTGATACAGCTGGAAAAACACACGGACTTCTGGGTACAACTTTGCTCTGAAGGAGTGCTTTTGTTTTGTTTGTGTTTTTGGCTTTCATGGATGTGCTTTGTGTATTGGCATTGGAATTCACAGAAATCCTGCCATCTCGGGCCTGACTGTTCCAAGGCAGGGCCTTATGCATTTTGATAAACCCAGAGATTTTGTACTTTAGTCATTGCTTTTGGTTTTGCTTTTGTGGAGGTAGGTTTGTGATTCATGAACAAGGTACCATGAACATAAGGACAGCATTTCTAAGTCAGAGCAGAGACACATCTAGTCCAAGACCTGCCTCCAGGAGTGGTCGGTAGCAGATGCCCAGGAGGAGCACGGAAATGGATCATGACAAATGGTTGTGGTTCCCTTGGTTTTCCTTTTGGATCCAGAGTCAGAGCTCATTTATTTTTGAGTTAGAATCATTTAATGCTTGCATTTTTTTCTCTTTTTTTTTTCAGTAGTTGAGTTTAGGTTTGTTTGTTTTTATAATTTATTTATCTGTCCCTGTAAACCACAGTGTCCTTGGGCAGTGAGTTCTGCAACATAACCAGAGCCTTCATTGGAAAAAGCAATCTCTTTTTGCTGAGGTTTTTGAACTTGATGCCTGGTAATTTCATTTGATGCAACTGAAGCTCTTCTAGTAAGAGACAGTAAATAACTCTCCCATTCTGTCATTCATTCTGCAGACTTCTTTACATTACTAGGTGTGGGCGCTCTTACCACCTTGAGTACATTTTATTTCAGTTTAACATTTACTGAAAAATTTACTGTATGGCTAAAAACTAAAATTTTGTTTGTATTCCCCTGCTTTTCCTCCCTGTACACAGAGGGTTGAACCAGTATTTTTACTCTGGTGTTGTGGTCTGCAGCTACAAACTGGGGCTACTGGTGCCTTCTAAGGAGTAGAAGTTTTCTGCTGCTGAAAGCCAGTCAATACTGAACAAGGACCAAGTATTCAAGATCCCTTGGAAGTTTGCTATTATATTCCACGTTGCCTGAGCAGGAAATAGTGCAGCAGATTTTAGAGAACTTCTTATGTATCAGTGCACTTCTATCTGTCGTCTAATTGCAGTAGCTTTATTTACATACAAGGCTGCAGTAGCTGTGTGGTTGGAGCTGTGACTGCATGTGCTCCATGGAAATTTCTCCCTGGAAACAGCTGCATTTTGGCTTGACAGTGGAGGCGAAGAGACCACAAATGTGTCCTTAGCTAGTGCTCCTTGCTACCTGTGCAACAACATGCTTTGCTTAGCTTTGGGTTGTGATTCATGTTTTGAAGCTTTTCTTACAAATATAAGTGTTAGATACTTTAAGAAATTGAACAGAACACATTTCCCAAGGAATTTGTGTTAATATATCCTTGCAGTGTATTGCAGTCTGTACTCAAAACGTCTCAGGAGTCCCTCAGGCTGGTGGAGCACCTGCTTTTTCCCTTCCTTGACACCACTTGTGACAGAGCCAGAGGCTCCTGAGCACGACAGCTGGGTGCAGCCTTTGGGAGCCCTTGTGGTGGGTTGGTGTTCAGAGTTGGATCTGGGGGCTCCACAGTGCCTGTGTTGAAACTCCCAACCCCTCAGCCATTAGAGTGTGTAACTGAGAAGGGCCGGGCATGGTGGTGACTTCAGAGGATCAGACTGCAGCACCTTGCCTCGGCTGTCTCTGGCAGAGCTGGTCTGTGCCTCGGGGACTAACAGGTCAGCTGGGCTGTGCTTGCAGCTGGGTGTGGGCTCCTTCAGGGTTGGATTTGCACATGTCAAGCTCAGTAGCCAGTGGTGTTCTCACTGCAGCAGGTCCATCGGAAAGCAGCGTGGCAGGACAAAGGCAGAGCACATCTGATTTGAGATGAAAACAGAGAGGAGCGGCAAGTTTCTGTAGGAATAATTGGTGTTACAGTTGTTTGTCACCTTTTTGTATTTCCCTCTCAATTGCACACACCTTAGGAGTGATTTTTTTTTTTTACTTTTTATTTTGTTAATAAAGCAGAGTTGTTAATTATCAGACACCAGTTGGTTGATGGGGGTGAAGCCTAAACAGTTTATATTTGGATTAATTCACACTTGGTTTGCATTTTCTGTTGGTATCATTGATATGTGTATCAAACCCAGTTCTGTGGCGTTACTGATCTTACAAATGGCTTTACATCTCTACTTAGCTATAGAAGTACATTCTGTAGCATATTCTGTAGTCATACAAAGTACTATAAAATGGGAAATCATCTTAAAAATTTATGGTTTCTTTATCATCTGTAAAGTTGCAACTCTGTGACAGAAGCAGGATGAGTGTTGTATTGGTTTAAAGGTGTACAGTTGGTATTAGAACTGTCTCAAGAATCTGCACTTGCAAGAGAGTTTGGAGATTCTTACCTTCAGGTATAGTAATGAGGTAGGAGATATGTAAATTAAATCACTCTTTGCATTGATTAAATCAAAATACAATACTGCTCTCCTGTTGTGAAATGTGCCCTGTTTGAGTAGGAAGATACACTTAGCTAATAGCAAAAGTAGTAAGTTAAATGAGCTAATAAAGAAAATAAGTTAATCTTTCACCCTCGCTTTTCAAAATAAATGTGTTTGATTAATTTCCTTATAATTAGGTAAGAACACTCTCATGTAAATATTACTCCTTCATGAAGGTAGGTGTGTTTTAGAGAGTAATTCTTCTGTGGAGGAATTCTGCTGCTGTTGGGGTTTTTTTGGTTTGGGTTTTTTTTTTGAGCATGTGTAATTCTCGTGCACACAGTAAAAGACTTATTCACAGTCGTGGCTGAACTGTTCAAAATATGATTGTGCATCTGATTTGCTGTATTTTTCAGTAAGTGCAGCAGTGCCTCAAGACCTCATTAACTTACATAAAATTATGTAAAACATAGGAAACAACAATATTTCAAAGAAAATTAGGACTCTGTCGTGTGGTGGTGTGAGGCCATGGCTTCTGCAGCTCTAAGGAGTTTTCCCAGCAGTTCTCTAAGAAGCTGCTGTCTGTGCTGGAACCCTGGGAAGGTGGTGGGTTTATCTGCTGCCTTGCTTGTTTTCAGGATCAAAAGTTGATGTGTAGTGACATTTGTTTCCTGCGACTTCCTGCCTTTAAGGAGTTTTCTGACCTAGATAAAGCAGTCGAGGGGAGGAACCATATTTATTCTGCAGCTCTTCCACAGTGATGGTGAGAGGAATAACCACTCAGTGCTCAGCCCAGGCTCAGCCACTGCTGTTCTGTCACTGAAGGGAGCCCAGGGTTTAGTGAGGTGCTGACAGAGCTGGTGCAAATCTTGGTCGTTCTGTGCCCTGTCCTTTTTTACAGGGTGAGGGAAGGTCTGTCTCTGGCTGGAGTCTTTGTTCCTTCCCCTTGCAGTGATTCTGCTGCAGCCCCTGCACGTGCTGCTGTGCAGCTCTGTCCTCTTAGGTATTGCCAGGCAGGAACTTGGACAGAGCATCACATCCATGTGTGCTGGGGGGAGGAAAATTGCCAGTATTCAGAGTTTCAGAGAGTCTCAGTGACTGTTGGTGTGAATGCATCATTGTTGTGTTTGTCCACGTGCACCAAATGAAATAACAACTGTGAGCACTTGACAAGCAGTTCTGTCTGTCCTGATCCAAACATTCCTGGTGGCTTCAGCCAGGAGCTCATGTGGGTCAGGATGTCATGGAACTGAGCATTTGGAGAACTGGAGCTGGGAAGTCAAAAAGCCAGAGACCTGTCGTCATCAGGGTGTTATGCAGCAGAACAAAATTAGTATAAAGTTGACTGGAATTAATTTTAATTCAGTGCTAATTTAAGGTTTTAAGAATTACAGAAGAGAGCTCCTGCCAAATGCAGAAATGACTTCATCATAAGATTGGACTGCTCAGCACCTTGTCCATTCGGATTATCCAGGGATGGGGATGGCTATAACTGTATAAAGTGCTTCATGGAACTACAACCCCATACTGAAAAAAATGCCGTCTGTATTCCCAATAGCAGAATTTCTGCAATGCACACCCTGGTTAGCATAACGTGCAGCTTATTGCTGAATCATGATAAGAAAATACTTGATCACTGTTTAATACTTCTGCTTAATTCTGTTGTTGTTGAACTCGAGTAAATGCAGTTGCTGATAAATATTTACAGATTGTGTCAGTGTTGGTAAACATATGATGGCAGTGTGGAAATAGAGTGGTGAGCAGTGCTGGAACTTCACATCATTCTGGAATCGAATTTGTACTAAAGAATCTCCCAAAAGTGCAAGGATTTAAGGGGATGATTGCTAAAATGAATTGGGGACTGGAGGAAGTCCCAAATGGTGAGGGACTTAAGGGTTTCAGAGTGTTTGTTTTACCCAAAGGGAGCACAAGGTGGCTGGGCTGGTGTAAGTCCACTTTTGTGGGACTGAAGGCTCGCAAATGGATCACACACAGATGTGAAACCCCAGAGGCTGCAAACTGACCTGTCAGGGTTTGAAGTGAGCAGTGTTGGAGTAGTTCACTTGTAAGAGTGGTGGGATCTCTACTTCACCATCTTCCCTTGATAGAAAGTAGCCCTTTCTGTAGTGGGGTCTGGTCATGAGGTGTGGTTGGGGAAATGTCATGGCTTAGGGTTAGGACAGGTACAGATGAGGTTTCTTTACTGCTCTGTAAGTCTTTTCTAATGATCTGTCATAGGGATGTAGCAAGAGACAGACCTTTTTAGTATGTGTTTTAGCAAGAGGCACTATTTGGCTTGGTTTTTCATTAAAGCTCCTCTAAAGCATTACACATCTAGTTGGGCATTTGTGTATTTACACTTGCCAGCCATGTTCTCACATGCAGATGATTTTGATGCTTTTGCTCATTATTATTGTCGTTTTTGTGTTGGCGTGCCTTGTACAGTTCAGAAGGTAATTTTGTGTAATATGCAATGATTCTGTGAAAATTCTTGTGCTGCAAGGAAGCCTTAGGTACAGCTCATGAAGCATAAGCAGCTTGGTTCTTGTGTTGATACGAAGTCAGGTTAGCATGTCACAGAAAAGTAGTTACACTTTGTGCTGAACTTTAACTCAGGTTTTCTAAATCATTTCAAGAAAGGAAGATAAACGTGGATTTGATTCAGAAGTTATATGGACAAATTAATGTAAGTAAGTAATGATTTTTCACTGTGTTGCAGTATGGGAGATGATATTTTGCTTACCTTTTTCCTTCTTTTGTCCTTCCTTTTTTTCCTGTCACAGCTGGGAAAAAGTAGTTTAGCTTCCATTGGGGCATCAGTTTTCTCCAGAAGATATATACCCAAAGTGTTGGTGTCTTAGCCCAGTGTACAGTACATTGTTTCACTACATATGAGGTGAAAGTCTGATTGTGAAGACACAAACAGCTGCCTGGCTTATTTGTTTTGATGGTCTCTCTGTTGTTTTCTAAGATTGAGAATATATGAAAAATTTGATTTATCACTTAGCACTGCCCTGTGGACATATTTGGGTGTTCTAGGCACAATATAACTTTGGCAGACAAGGCCTGGACGTGCAGTTCATGTATTTCAGTAGTGGACAGGCTTGTTGGTTACAATCAGAGCAGTGTAAGCACACAAGAATGGTAGTTGGGGAGGATTCCTGGTGGAGTCTGGCTCTTACAGAAGAGACTTTCCCTGCTGGGCTGAAACTGTGATCTTCTGGCTTTTCCTGTCAGGCGAAAGCCTGCAAAACAGTGAGAGGGACAGAGAGAAAAGATTAAAAGTGTAAGGCTTAGAGAAGAGAAGGGTAAGTGTCATCAAGGGAGATTCTGTGTGGGATAAGTTCAAATTTGAACCAGAGCAAGCTGATTATTTAAACAAGTAAAAGAGCCTATAAAAATAACAGTAAAGATTATGAGCACTGCTCAGGCACAAGGGAGGCTCTTGGATTGTCCCATGCAGGGGCAGGAGCTGGACCTGGTGATCCATGTGAGTCCCTTACAGCTCAGGATATTCCACGACTGAGTTTAGCTCTGTGCAGATCAGAAAAATGGAAAAAGAGAGTTCACTTACAGCATGGGAAGGATGAGGACACAGGGTTAGAATATGGCCAGGATATTTGTGGGGTTTGTAGTTGTGTGAGGAGCAATGCCTGCTGGAAGCCCTGGAAAAGGATTGGAAGAAGCTGAAGCTCATCTCAAGTTTAAGAGCTGAGGTAGAGAAGCAAAACAGTTGTTACCGTTACACAGTGTAAGGAGGTTCTGGCTTGGATATTTAATTGAGAAAAGCCAGTGCAGGAAAATCTGGGGTCTCCCTTTTTAGAAACATGCTTTGGTGAGCATCTGAGCTATTCCAGTGCTTCGCTGCAGCTGAAATGGAGCAGGGGAGGGAAGGTCCTGTTCTCTGCAGTGCTCCTGACTGCAGGTTGGGCAGGCCTTGGAGCTCATCAGATGTTCCCTGAGCCACTGCTGTCTTCTTTCTTTGCTATTTTTAGGTCTTTGCTGTTGCATTGAAGTGGCTCCCACAGAGCTCTGGCAAGCAGTTGAGCTGGCATGGAGTGTGTGGTGGGCCTGCACAGGCTTTGGGCAGCAGTCAGCTGGCTGGGTCTTGTGGAATTGCACATTAAGGAATTGCAGTTATAGGAGCTGTTACACTATATGAAATAAAAGGAAAGGAAAAGAAAGATCCAAAACAGTGTAAGACCAAAACTAACTTCGATGTGTTTAAAAAAGCACTTGCAATGTAATGTAAAAATGTTTAAATCCTCAAAGTTCTTGTGACACCATGCTTTTTGATAGAGGGGTGTGCTATTTGTTCTGAGTTAAAAATTTTTGAAAAAGGTGAATCTAGATAGACTGGATGGTGAGATGGCTCAGTTGTGTCATACCTTTGGCTGACATGTGCTTTCTGGCTCGTCTTTGATTCTCTCCATAAATACGAATACATAGAGAAGACCAGGAGAGAAAAAGGGGTGCATGTTCCTTGGCTGTGGATCATCTTGTAGCAGAGGACAGTTAATGTATGTTCTGCATTCCATATGCTGCCTCATCCCCTGTCCTGCCTAAAGCCAGGCCTTGCTCCCCAGAGCACAGGCAGTAGGGAAAATGGAACATTAGGAAACAGTGGTGGTAGATGGCCCTTTTAAAAAATGTATGTGTGTTTCTGTTTGTAGTGTGTGTATGTGTCCCAAAATACCCCTTTTATCTGGGAAAACAAACCTCCATACCTGTAAGGCACATGAGTGAGTAGAGTTTGTGCAGCTTTCTACTGACTACCTGGAAGAAAAGCATTCTTTTGAAGATGGTTGCAAAAACCTGTCTGATTTTTCCATGTCCTTCCTTGCAGGGGCTGCATATATCCATAGTGTATTTTTTGAGGACACATGTAAATCTGCTTGACAGGTAGATCAGATGTGATTTGTATTTCCCGTGCTGTCCAGAACTCCTGGAAGTGCTGCATTATCCTCCTGCTCTGGTTGAGCTGCCTGCTCACTCCAGGCCTTTCTCTGGGGGTATGAGGTGCAGCTTTTCTGTGAAACCATCGCTTGGAGGAGGAGCCGATGATAACAAACCCCACCCTTCATCTCCAGTGCAGTGTTTGGGGCACTTGGATGCTGACAGGAATTAGTAGGAGTGAGTTTCATAAATGCTCAAAAATCAACCCCCTGTCTATCACTTGTACAGGTGTAAGCAGTAAGGAACAGCACTGAGCAAAGAGGTGCTAAAGGAAGGGAGTTGTTTCCTCTCCTTACAGGGTGGATGCCCTGTGTGTGGCTGAACTGGGCTCAGGTTGGGTTTATGGGACTCACTGATGTGCCTCGTTTGGGCTGGTCTGTCTGTGTGGGGGGTATGGTTGAGCACTTGCTTTGGGGAAACCAGCCAAGCACTGGTGTACAGAGCTGACCCAGGATGCTCTGTCAGAGGGGTTGGTGGCTTTGCTCCTCTCTGCTCTTTCATCTTACTGAATGTTTTTGCTTTTAGTAGCATGAGGTGCTGCCAGCCCAGCACTGAGCTGTTAGGCTGTTCAAAGGCCATGAAAATGCTGCTTTGAAGAGTGCAATATATTCTGAAGTAACTTTATTAAAATTACTAGATTGGGTAATAAGATTCTCACAGAATGATGAAATTCATCTTCCTGCAGCCCTGCTTCCAGTGGTCCCATCGGGATCAGAGGACAGCCTTTTTGCTGGCACCACTTGTGCATCTGCGCTGCTGAGTGGGCAAGTGCAGCAGTTCAAGGTGGTTCCCCTGTGCTGGGAATGTGGGTTCTGAAATGAGTGCAGAGCTGAATTCTGAATGTAGGGTGGGCTCTGCAGTTTGAGGTTGGGTAGAGTATTATTCATTCAGCTTTCTAGATATTGATAATTGCTACAAACCCTCTGCACAGTGTGTGGCAGTTGAAATGCTCAGATGACACAGGCGCCTGTGGCAACTCCAGAAAGAGATGCAATAGGTGAAAACCACAGGAGAAGTTCAGTTGTTTGTTTATCCTCTTCAATTGAAATTCTAGCCTTTGTTTTTAAAACCTTTTCCTGGTATTGGTCTATCCATAAAGCTGAGAAATGCAGCTAGTTTGTATGATCAGCAAATTCCAGAACCCTTGAGCAGTGCTGAATGCCTTGTGAGCCCTGGCAAGGCAGAACTCCCCTCTGCAGTGCGAGGTGCAGAGCTGTGCCCTTCCTTGCCAGTTCCATTGCTTAGTTCTCCACTCACTGCATCTCTTCTGTGTTCTGCTGCCTCCTGAAGGATTGCTGGGCTCTGAGGAGTGCTGCTGTTGAAGAGCAGGGGCATGGAGGGGCTGCAGGAGGTCTTGGGTGCTGAGCTGTGCAGGGTTCTGTGAGTGGTGAAGAAGAGGAGTGGGGTGAGATGGAGGTGACCACAAAGTAGACTTTTCCAGAAGTGTTTCACCTTTATTTGTCTTTGCTTGACTACCCAGTTCTGTGAATGTCCAGGCTTTCTGTAGCAAAACTTTCTTTATTGTAACAGAGATTCTGCCAGAATTCTCTTAAAAGAGAAAAAATCTATTTTCCTAGCTGTTTTCTATTTTGAACATTTTCCTGTGACTTGAAGTGCCATAGTTTTTCTTTAACTGCATCATAGGATGTAGAGAATATTACCTTGTTGAGGCAGAAAAATTTGGCACTAATTGTTAAACTTGTGTGAAGATAAGCTGTAAAACCTCATTCCCAGCTGGAAGAAGAACTCTGATCCTCTCACCTTGCTCTGTTTTAACCAGGCACATTAAATCCAAAGCAGTTTGTGATGGGGATTTGGAATGCCTTTCCTGAATTCTGGCCTTTGTTGTGCCCTGCAGTGCAGGCAGCCTGAGCTCCTCTGCCTGCACCCCCCAGTACACAGATGTTGACTCTGTTGTCAGGAGTGAAACAGCCCTGCTTGTTTTATGGGTTGGTTAGTCTGAGGTTGGAAGATTGTTCATCCTGGGAGAGATCACTAACCCCAGCTTGCTGCTTGGCTGTAAATAAGTTTGGTCTGCTGTGGAGTTGTACTCAAGATTCTTACGTGAGGTTATTCACTATTATCTAGGGCTATGGGCAGGCTGGGTGGTTTGAAGCCTTTAAAGAAAAGAAGCATGAAAGCCATGCAAAATAATCAAAGAAGCATCTGAATATAAATAATTCAGCCCTCAGTCAGAAGGATAAAATAAAATTCTCTAAAAGTTTTAAGTTTGGGGTTAGCGTTTTAAAGATACTTTGGCTTAATAGTAGCTGAAGGAAAGATTATTCATATTTGTGGATGTGTGTGTTCTTTGTGTCAGCTGAAATGTTGCTGAAAATTGTGACATAAAATAATTGAACTGCATCTGAAGAGCTTGAAAGCTTGGTTATATAGAATACAAAATAACCATAGTGTGGGAGAGTGTGATTTTGACTATTTGGAGAAATAACAGGGAGAAGAAACTGAGGAAAGTGGTTTAATAAAATGTTGGTTGTAAAAATCAGGCTTTTTCACCGATTTTGAAATGAAGATAAAAATCCTGCTGTTGTGGAGGTGAACCTGGGAGACAGCAGTGTAGGAATGTGTTGTCCAAGCCTTTGTCTGGGAGGCTTGAGAAGGCAGGGGGTGTTTTTGGTAATTCTCATAATAGTCCTCTGATTCCATTATTTTGCTGAAAGGTGTTGATGTGCCTCATCCCCAAGGTAAATTCCCACGGCTGCAACTTTTGCAACAACATTTGCTCTTGCAGGGCTTGGTGATTTTCTTGTTCCTCCAGTTAAATTCCTTATCTGAAAGGTCTAAGCAGTTTAGGGTTAATTACTCTCAGATAAATATAGGTAAGTCCTGGGGGGGTTGGGAGGCTGTTGCACTGACATTGCACTTGAGCTGGGACATCCCTGGGTGAGGGAACTGCTGGTTACTGCCTGTGTTTCTACAGCACACTTTTGTCCTTCTTGTGACTCTTTCGGTTTTGTGGGAGCTGCTTGTTCAAACTTTGCCCAGGAGGTTTGGTGAAGCGAAAATACACAACTGCCCAATGTTTTTATAGGGATGGTTGTGGTAAATAAATTGCTGAGTGAGAACATACTGACTGGGTGTGATACAGGAGTTGGGCTGTTGAAGGGAAGGAGGCTTTTATTTTTAAATCCAAAAGGTCCTTAGATACTTGTGGTGGTTCACACCACCTTTCAGTCATTAGAATAACCCTCTTAAAGATGTTCTAAATGGAGATAGGATTTGACTTGTGCAGGTAATGATTTAATACAAAAATGCAGAGGAAAGAGCAATCGCTCTGAGGGATTTAAAATGGAAATACTACAGGATGGGTATTGGAAAGGAAGTAAAATAGATCTAATAGTAGGCACTGCTTTGGGTGCAGAAGGGGCAGATTCAGGTCAGAGAGGAACAACCAGCAGAGGTAATGATCCTTCCTCAAAGGATCTGTGTGTCAGCATGAGAAACAACCTTGTTGGTACGACTTTGACAGAAATGGAGATGACAGTGGAGTGGGGAAGCTGAGCTGGCTGCTGCAGGGAGCAGGCATTTGAAGTTGCATGTTTGAACTCCATCTGAATGAGGTTATTTCCCCCTGTGTTTTGACATCCTGGAACTACCCCAGTGCCCTTCAGTGTCGTGTGGGCCACGGGTGGCACCACATTGCTGTGTCTGGGCGCGTGGCTGTGCACTCTGAAGGTGTGCCCAGCCCAGCCACAGCCTGGATGAGGCATGGGGTGGGCTGGGGGAGCCACAGGCACCCCCGCAGTCACTGCAGGAACCTGAGACACGCTGGGGCTGCGCCTTTGGAAAGGTGCTTCACACTGGTTATGTTTAATGGGAGCTCGTGAAACGAGTCTGTGCCAAGCAGAGCTTTGTGTGGAGTGTGGAGAAATAACCTGGGAGCCAAAATTAGCCATGTTCATGTGGAGTGAGTGGTGTGTGTTTCGTCAGGGCTGCCCAGAGTGTGTGCTCCCTGAAGGCAGCCCATTTCAGCTGGAGATGTTTGAGCTGTTACACCATGGAACATGCTGCTGAGTGGGGCCAGTAACATACGCTGCACATGTGACCAGCACTTGCCCCCCCTCCAGTCTAGCCCAGGAATTATTTACTTTTTGATACAAGCTATTTATTTTTGAGAGGTTTTTCCCCCCCTCTGTCAGTGTCAAGCACTGAACTTTTTGTTTTGATGTCCCCCCACCCCCCTTCTTTCCTACTCTTGCTATTGATTCTGTATTTCAGAAATTCTCTACTGTGTTTCCTCTCCCCCCCTATTTTGTGCTTGTTTTGTCAGGATGCCATCCCTGGTGCCTCCTGTGGTAGTGTCACTGAAACTGTGGAGAGCAGAGGGATTATTTTCAACTTGAAATTGAGAGATAAAATGACCTTGTGCTTAATCTTTTGGGGCTTGGTCTATATTTATTAGTTAGCTGTGATACCTCTTTGTGTAAACTTTTTACTGTTAGGCTTCACTTCTATGAAATGGCAGGTTTTTCCCCCCTCATCCTGTGCCATCTTTGCTCAGATAAATGCTCTGAAGCAGACGCTCACAGGCCTCTTCTGGTTTTTGATGTCAGCTCAAGTTCCCAGCCTCTTTACTTGCAGCAGCTCTGGATTCTTTGGATTCTGGTGCCAGACCTCTGGTACTGACCCAGACTGACGGGCTGGGGAGCTCTGGAGAGCAACAGGAGATACAACTTTAAGGTACAAACAAATATATTGCATCTCTGGTGTGTGTTTCATAACATTTTAGGGAGTGTTACCTCTTGGATGGGATCAGGCTTGACACAAAATTAATTGGACTTGGTGAGCTTTTCAGAATGAATCATCTCGTAGTTATTTGTGTGCACTGTAGGTAACAGGCTTAGCATTGCATACTTCTTTATATAGATTATTCTTTTAACTGCAGTTTCCTCCTGAAAGTGCACTGAGTTAAAGGATATGCTGTTACAGAAGGCTTTTGCTTCTCATCTGAAGTATATTGGTAGACTTAATTTTACAAGCATGTGCAGTAATTAAAAGTACCCTTCTCGTGGTTCCTGTTTTTAGAAGCTTTTTTTTTAATCTGCACATTAGATTTATACAGTAGTCCAGGTTCACTAAAGCATTAATGTTTTAAAAGCATTTAGAGCGAGATTCAGACCCTGTAGAGAAACTGTAACTAACCCTTTGGTTTCAAACAAGCTAATTGGGAGTTAAAACTGAAAGGACTGTCTTGTCCTGTCCTGTGTGTGAGCTCTGGTGTTCACATTGTGTGCTCAAGTCAGATTAGTTTACTGGTGGGCCTGAAAAACAATCCCTGGGAAGAGAAGGGGAGAGGCAGGTTTGGGATTACTTTCCTGTCAAGTCAGAAGTGCAGCTTTTTCCATTACCAGATGGGAAGATCTTAATAAGATTGATAAAGCAGTTTTATCAGCATTTCATAGAACTATATTTTTAGTTGGAAAGGGCCCAGCACTGCCAGGGCCACCACTAATCCATGTCCTCAAGGGCCACATCTACCCAGTTTTAAATCCCTGCAGGGATGGGGACTCCAGCACTGCCCTGGGCAACTCTGCCAGGGCTGGGCAGCTCTTCCAGTGAAGGAATTTTTCCCAACATCCAACCTAAACTACCCTGTCCCAGCCCGAGGCCGTTCCCTTTCCTCCTGTGCCTGTTCCCTGGAGCAGAGCCCGACCCACCCCGGCTCCCCGCTCCTGGCAGGGACTTGCAGAGCCAGAAGGTCCCCCCTGAGCCTCCTTTTCTCCAGGCTGAGCCCCCCCAGCTCCTTCAGCCCCTCCTGCTGCTCCAGCCCCTTCCCAGCTCCATTCCTTTCCCTGGACACCTCCAGCCCCTCCGTGTCTCCCTTGTCATGAGGGTCCCACAGACCAGATGTCACTGCCTGCCCACCCGGGCTCGTGTCCAGCCACTGCCACCACCCTGGAGCACTGCAGGGGCTTGTGGGCACCCCAGAGCAGGACCTGGCACTTGGCCCTGTGGAACCTCACACTGTTGGCCTTGGCCCATCAGTCCAGGTTGATCCAGAGATCCCTCTGCAGAGCCTTCCTGCCCTCCAGCAGGCAGCACTCCCACCCAGCTGGTGTCACCTGCAAACTGCCTGGGGTGCCCTCGGTCCCCTCCACCAGAGCACTGATAAAGGCATTAAACACGGGCAGATGGGCAAGTGTTCTGCTCGTGGAAGGTCTTAGTCATTCTCTGTGGTTCCTGATCCTGTCTCCAGGGTCCAGCTGCCTCCTTATGCTGGCTCTGGCACCACTACATCCCTTGTGAGCTGATTCTCACACTAACCACAGAGAATACTCCTTTCTTTTTGAAAAACGTAGTTTTGCTGGGTCAGTGGAGTCACTGAGGGGTTTAACAGCCAGAGGTGTCCTTGGCCACCCCCTCCCCAGGCAGGAGGATGCACAGTGCTCCTGGTTGCTGCCTCTGCGGGGTCACAGATGTGACCCACAGACCTTGGAATAAGAGGAAAACAGAAATAAAAGGAGGCCACTGTGGACAATGAAGTTGGAGTGGAAAAGCAACAAAACCGTGCTGGTGCTATTTTTAGTAGGTCCAGACTGTGATTGATGGTGCTCAGTTTGCACTTCCCCACAGATGCATCTTCAGACAGATACTTGTAACCAGTTTCTGCAGTCTCTGTGGCACTTGGTGGTTTGTTTTCTGAGCAGGGATGAAGGATTGAAGGTTTCATGCGTTTCAAGTTCTGTGCAGCAGGTGAAGGTGTCCTGTCCCATTACCTGTATGCTTCTTAGGGAAAAGTCCCTGATTCTTCTGGCACTTTCATGCAAACTGAGTGGTGTTTTCTCAGGAGAGAAAGCAAAACCTGAGTGTAGGAGACAATTTTATAATTGAACTAATTAGTGCTCATAAGGTCTTTCTCCTGCAATTCCCTGTGATGATTAGAGGAGTGGTAGTTTAAAAATATCTAATGCACCTTTTTGACTCTCCAGAAAACATGACAAGCCTGTGCACTGAAGACACCATTTAATGAACAATCTGTAATATGTGGGGGGGAAATCATGATTATTTCTTATTTTGGGGTAGGATCTTAAAGACCTCTAGGTTTATAGAGACTGTTTTTAATCATCTGAAATGTCTGTTGTCTCAGTTTTTAGCTTTTTTTACTTAAAGCCTTTACATTGCATTCTGGGAAGCTGTTCATGTTATTAGAGTGCAGGTTAAGGCCATGGGTGTGCTCTCCAGTGTTGTTAAAATGTCTCTTAAATCTTTATATTTTAATCATTATCATCTCTATTTTTGCTTTGATTTTTTTAAATAGAATTTAAAATCTTAGTATTTTACTTTCTTCCCAGATGGATGTTTCTAAGATCATAAAATAATTAGATGTATGAGTTAAAAAAGAGATGTAGTATTTGTTGCTACATCTGTATTTATGATAACTTTAACTCGGAGGCCACCTTGGATGTTAATGGTAAATGCCACATTTTTTGTGGTGCTTCCAAAGGGATTTAAGAATGTCTATATTCTCAGGATAAAAGTATTTTTTGTCGTTACTGACAGAACTATAGTATAATGCTGTGCACATACAGGAAATTAGGAAACACTTGCTGTAACTAGGGATTAACATTTCACTTCACCACATCTTTCTGAAAGTCAAACTCTTTCAAAAGTCACTTGGTTTTTAAGAGTAAATGGAAACATGTTAATTTAAGTGCTCTGAAAATTAGTGTTTGCTGTTGTCTTTATGCTGCAGCATATGCATGGAGCTCATTTGCATCTCTTCAGCTCTGCCAGACAAGTGGATTCTGCAGTGGAATTTTGAAGAAATCCTATGACTGATGAAATTGTTCAATATGCAATCCTGTGTTCCAGTTTCACTGCAGAAATGTCTGATGTTGTAGCAATCAGTACCTGAGCATGACAGAAATTGGAGAGCAGCACAAATGGCCTTCAGATAGAGGGAAGGTCCAACAGGCAGATCTGGGGGGGGTTTGTGGTGGATAACGTGGAGGAGTCTGTGCTGTGATGGTTTGCACAGTTCCACTGAGGGAACATGCTCAGCTGACAAACTGGGGAAACCTGACTTAAACAAGTGCCACTTATGTTTCCAGGAGGTAAAAGTAAGGCATGTTACTTTATCTAGATCTGGGAAAGCTTTGGAAATTTCTGCTTATCCAGGAAAGTTTAAGAGTTTGGGCAAAATTTTCCTCTGTCCAGGAACCTCTCTGGAGCTGATTGCAGCTTGCTTCTCATTCAGCATTTCAGTTGTTTTATAAACTGAGCTACATCAGTTTGGCTGCTCAAGAGGAAGAGAAGACTCAGTACTAACTTTTATTCTGGAAGTCACTAATAATGTGTCAGTCACTACCTACAACATGGCTTTGGCTCTGGCATGTCTAAGTTCAAAGCAGAGGGAAACAGAGTATTATGCACTGGGACAATTTTTTTTCTGATTAGATGGTCTGTTTTTAGAAAATTTAATGCTCTGGGAAAGCTAAATCACAGAATAACAATAAAAGAAAGGTCTGGAATTTGAAGCTAAACCAAAAGAAACTACTCTCAAGACATGGTTTATGATGAGAAGACCTCAGATTGGGTTTGGTTCACAGAACCAAACGAGATGCTTTTGTCATCCCTCTCCATAGCACGTTCTTTGTGCTGTGGGGTTGGTGTGGTTATTGTGGATGGCAGTGCCTGACTGCAGGAATGCAGTCACAGTAGGACCAGGCTGGGGGGGGTCAGCAGGGCCCTTGGTTTACACGGGACAAAGAATAAACCCCTGCCCTTCACCAAAACACTTTGGTTATTGCCAAGCCCCCCTCTGCCCTAACAATCTGGCTTCTTTGGCCAGTGGAAGTTTTTTGCATTTTCATTCCATTGGTAGGGGCAGGATTAGAGTGTGTATAATTAAAACATAGATAAACAAAACTGAAGTGAGTCTTTCAGTGTCCCCAGGGGGTGAGATGTGCCTTTGCTGTTGAGCAGTGCCTTGTGGGACATGGGCAGGTGGTTCTGCCCAGGACAAGTGACAGGAGTGAGGAACACTTGTAGTAACCTGACAGCTGCTTGTCATCTGCAGTGAGGAGCTCTTCCTTTGCTTTCCTTTACTAATAAAGAAGAGTCCTGTTCAATACTGATGGTATAAATTTTAGCTTTTTCTTAATTACTTGAAATACTGTTTTAATTTTCTTCAGTTTGATAATGGGAAAAAATCCTGCCTCTCACAGATGCATAGGTTTGTGTAGCTTGGCATCTTGGAAGGTAACTGTAGTTCTTAAATAGAATGTATGCATTTAATGTGCAGTTTTCATGATGTAATAGTGAAGTACTGATGAAATGAAAATCCCTGTAGCTCTCATTGGGGGGAATATGATGTATTTCTTAAGATATGTGCCTGTGTGTTACTTTTTGCCATTCCACTTCTTCCCTGCCACTACTTCTGTGCTCCTTAAGCAGCTCCTCTTGTGCAACAAATTGATTAAAATACTTCAGTCTTATTGAATAAAATAACCTCCCTTTTCTGAAGATGTCTCTCGCCTGATGTTTTGCCTCTTAAAGTGGTTGTAGAAGGAGGACTTGGGGGACGAGTCAGTGGTTTAAACAGAGATTGAGTGTTGGGGAAAAATATGTTCTGTTCCCAGCTCTGTCACACACTTGCCAAAATGGCTTGGCCAAGTCACAAATCTGTTTAATCTGTTTTTGAAAATGGGGATAGTGCTTCATGGGTGGGAGCAGAGGGATGATGATGAAATTTCAGCGCTCTTTTCCAACTCTTTTTGTCAGGAGCTCTGCCTCGTCTTTCAAAATGATCCCTTGGGTTTTTCAAGGGATTACTTGGTCTGCAGGGTGAACTCCCCAGCCCTCTCCTTGCTCCCTGTTTTTGAGGACTACTGATGCTGGTTTTCCTGATGCTCCAGGCTCTCTTGTGCACACTGTTCCTGTGGGAATGCTGCTATCCCTACCCCTTGGTGGTGGCTGGGCTCTCTGGAGCTGATGTGTATGCAGTATGTCAGTGTGTTCTAGTGGAAGGTGTTAAAGAAAGGAGGACAGTGGCTTTAGTTGAGACCTTGGAAGTAGCACATATGGGAACACATAAATTAGTTCTGGGAGCTTATTTCTCTATATTGGTTCAAATTCCAACCTTTCAAAGAGAGTGGTTTGGACAGTTCTGTACTGGGAGCGTTTCCTTGTGTGGCAGGTACAATACAGCTTTTAAATTCAGGTGTGATGATGGTTTTACTTTACCTTTTTGAAACAAGATTAGGCTGAGATGACTTAAACTTCCTAAAATACCGTCAGACTTGACAGTTCAGCTAGAGTAGTTTTCTGCTGCAACAGTAAATTAGCTGGAGGTACCAGTGGCTCCTGATAGCAGGTAAGTGGAGTTCTTGTGGCTGGCACCAGAGCTGGTGCAGGAGACAGGAAGGAGCCTTTCATGTCCCTTGGAACCATCCCTGAGGTCAGGCTTTTATTGCTGAGAGCCTGGTTGGTACCTGTGCTAGAGGAATCTTGGTTTATATTGCTCATCACCTTCCTAGGTGTTTTTTGGAGTGGGTTTCATTTTGCTTGATATTGTAAGGGGGATGAATGAGAGAATGTGTGTGTGTGTCTGTGTCTAGACCTGAACTCCCTTTAAATCAATGCAAAACAGCCACTCCTGGACCTGATTTCTCCAAACCACACAAGGCTTTCCCTTTCTGTGGGATCAGCACCTTTAGGTGCCTGTCCACTCTGACTCACTGTGGAGACAGATGAAGAGCATGGGGCCAAATTTACACTTGGAGACATCAATCCCAGGCTTCATGTTTCTGTGCTGTCCTCTTTCTGTGCCTGTACTGCTGCTCCTTCAGCAGTGCAGTGGCAATGCTGGCCTGGATTCTCCTGCAGACTTTTATTGAGTCTGTTTTTTCATTCCTGACCGCATTTCTACTGTCGTGACTCTCTGACCGGTTAAATCATGTCTGTTGGTTTTATTCACTTTTATCCTTCTACCCGTTTCTGCTGCCCCTTCCACAGCCCTTGATTTGAGAACTTGGCATGGTCTCAGAAAAGCTCAGGAGGAGGAGGAGGAGTGCTTCTTGAGGGATATTTTCCGATAGCAACGTGCTTGTTGTAGATTAAATAGTTTCTTTACTTTGTGGCTTTTCAGACTCTTTGGCGTCTTGATTGGTTCTTGATTGCCCCCCTTGATTGCCCAAGGAGACAAAATTTGTGGGACACTGTGGAGCAGTCAGTGCATAGAGTGTTCCTGGAGGGTGTACACATTGGCTGGAAAAGTTTTGGGGAGTTTGCAAGTAGAGGAAAAAGTGAAAAGAATTTTGAACAAACAGTGTGCAAAGTGCAGTTGGTTTAAAGAAAAATAAATCTCAGAATATCATCAAACCTTGATTTGTTCTGAGATGCCCAGGCCAGCAGTGTCACCACAGTGAAGCAAGTATGGAATGGCTCTTGAACACCAGGCATCTTTAGGTAACTCTGAAATTTAGTTAATGCCCATAGCTGTGTGAGAGGAGGCTGAAAAAAGCCTGTTCTTTGGCCAGACAGGCAGATTTAGGGGGGAAATTAAACACTGCTGTCTGCTCAGAGTTCAAGTGGTAGGAAGCAGTTTTTGTCACTCTTCAGTGGCCTGAGTTAGTCATGGATTTCTGTGTCAAATGAAGGACTGTGCTGCTCTTGGAAGCGGAGATCTGCCTCGCAAAACCTATCGAAAATAGGCTTTGCTTCCTGGATTCAGGAATAGTGTGAGTGTGTGCAGCCGTGCCTCGATGAGTAGCTGCTCTCTTGGTAACCACTAGGAAGTTTGGGCACAATTTTGCAATGGCATGCACGTCTCTGATGAGGTAATAAATGAAGGCCTTTGTTACTAAAGTAATGTATGAGTCACAAGTGCCTTTTTTATGGTTATGCTTGCGTCAAAACACATCATGACAGCACTTGTTCACTGTACTCCTCCTCCTGCCTTAATTGTAAGGACTGTGAGATGCCAAGAGCTCGACTCCCAGCAGTTTGCTCTGCTTAAAGCTTCTCCTTTAACATAAGATACTCTTATGATACTCCCGGAAGTGCAGTGTTTCCACAGGAGCCCCACGAGTACCCCGGGGCTGAGGGCACCTCCAAGTACCCAACTTGGTGGTGAAGGGTGGAGCGGGTTTGGCTGCTCTGCCTCAGCTCAGCTGTGGGTGGAAATCCTCTGCCTTGTGGGAAGTTTTGTTGTGGCCTTTGCTTTGGTGAAAGTCGGAGCTTGCATGTCTGGTCATAGGAAACCATTGTTAAATGCGGTTAGCTGGAAGGAAGAAGAAAGGATAATTGATTTTTGCTTTCCTGTTGCAAGTGTTTTGTTTCTGTTTTTTCAGCAGGAAACTGTTGTGTTACAGAGCAGTGTATGTAAGCTGTGTTGGGACTCGAAATAGCTGTTTGCAGTTTGGCAAAGATACAGGCTCACAGTCTTTTGGACAAATTTGAAGTTGTTTTTATAGTTTAGAAGGAAATGCAGAGATTGAGACCACACAACCTGGCTCTGCATACGGCTTTTGTGTACAGAGATGCTAAACACCCGAAAATGCAGTGTTTCCATAGGCGGAGTTTCTTTTCTATTCACAAGCCGGGGAGCCTCAAATTCCAGAGGCATTACATGAGCAGTTTTAATGAATTAGTGTCTGGTTTTCCTGCAGCAGATGTGACAAGCAGCTTTATAAGCTGCTTCCCATCGATCGCTGTTTTCCAGCTCTTTTGTGTCTTTCTTTTGCTCGGAGGAAAGCAGGGAAGAGCTCGGTTTCTACAGTAACTGCTGCCTACACTCCTGCCTGCAGGCCAAGAGCTTTCCCAGTCCTGCAGCCTCTGCAGGGCTCCTGCATTCAATTTCTGCAGGTTTTGTTTGGGTTTCTCTCTTCTTTTTTTTTTTTCTTTTTTTTTT
>VXAU01003917.1:165178-215614 GCA_013399695.1 Formicarius rufipectus | reverse complement strand
TTTTTTTTTTTTTCTTGTTGGTTTGAGTATTTTGCCCTTTAAGAAAAGAGGAGAATGAAGCGGGGATTGGTGATTTTGAGATGGGTACTTTTAATTAACCACAGCTCATTGCCAGGAGTGGAAGATAACCTCAGTGGTTTTGTTGCTGATCGATACCACTGTTTGTGTGGTTGGTGTGTAAAGAAAAAGAGGTACTGGCTGCTAAAACAAGAACCTTGGAACATTTGTGGTGGCACTTTGTAATGCCTGTTTCTGTAGCATATTAATGCCAGGGTGGGCTGAGATCAGTTCCGTAATAGAGCCCTTCAGAGTGGCAGCAGAATTTGCTGTAGTGGAACAACTTCAGCACACGTTATTTCAGCCTGAACACTTAAATGCACTTAGAGAAACTGTTGTGATGACAGGGTTAAAAATACCCAGCTTCTCATGACGTGAGCTCTGAGTGGGGACGAGCTGAGCACCGTTTCAGACAAGGTCATGTGTTTATTACTCAGTTTGTATTTGCTGCTGGTGGCTCAGGAATGTTTCCCTTGTCGTCATCAATATTCTGCTGTCACAGGATCATTTTTTGACGCAGCCAGGCTTGTTCCAGACCCTTCTGAAGGCAGGTCAGCACCATTCCTGTAAGGAATACCAACCAGCAACTTCACATATTACTCATTCACTTGCTCAAACATGAGCAGGGCAGTCTGTAACAGAGGTTTCCCATGGGGGAGCCATTAATTTACAGCTAGATCATATTTCCAGCCTTTGCTCACAATTTGGTACAAGTGTTTATTGGCCAGCTTGAATTAACATGAGGCTACAGCGATATTTCATCCCTCCTGATGCTGCAGAGATCTTTGCCTTTGAATCTTAAGACATCTGAGAGTGTAGATAGATCAGTGATCTTTCTCTTTAGAGTGTTCTCCACCCTGCTTGATGGCACACCTGGAGAAAACACACAAATCCTTGTGAAAAGTGTGCCCAGCACTCAGAAATAAAAGTCAAATGTCTAGTTTAAAAATGAGAGAGTGTTTTGTTCCTACTGACATTGGAGGTGGAGCAGAGCCCTGCCCCTGTGTGTGTACAGGACATGCTGTGCAGCTATTGATCCTTGCTCCACAGCAGTCAGTAGCACAGGGTACAGAGGAGCAGCTCAGCATTTGCTCCCCGCACGAAAGAGCTGCTGCTCTTTAAAGGGCACTTGGTTTTTGGGTGACCTCTGGAAGGGTCCTGACTAGTGATGGCCAAAGCTAATTGAATGTGTATTTAGGGTGACTTAGCCACATCAGGACTTGGTTTCAGAGCAGGGAGGAGGAACAGCCAGTGCTGCCACAATGGGATGTGAGCGTGGACCTGCAGGAAGAGATGCCATGTCCTGGCAGGGGTGGCTTCTCACGGTTGGCACAGGCTGTGGTCAGCAGAAGGACAGCAAAACCTTCCTTCCTAAAACCTGCAGGGGTTGGGCTTGGTGTGACATCAGAAAAACCTTACTTATCCTACTTATATTAATTACCATCAGTAGAGAAAAAAAGATACTCTTGGAGAAGGTTTTACAAATGCCATGTTGAAGTTGAAATCTCTGACAGGAGCACAAGGTTGTAAGTCATAGAGGTGAATGAGCACTGGCATGAGAAAAAGGGCCCATGGAGAATGTTCTCCCTGTTTAGGACAATAAGAAAATAATTGTAGTCTGATTAGTATTGTAATATACTGGGTTATGTTAATATATTTGTTATTGTTAATATACTGAGTACAGTCTTTTGGTGTATCCATGATAAAATTCTTACACACTTAGCATTTTTCTTACTATTGGCTAAGTAGCACTTCTCTTAATGTAATCCTACAAAAGACTTTGTAACATGAATATCTGAACAGTTATTTCTGTTTAAAGAGTCTAGACAATGCCTACTGTGAAGAAACACGGGATTTTTTTCTAGTAACCCATACTTTATTAGTAACCATTTAGTGGTGGGAGTTTTCAGGTGGCTAATCAATGTATGACTGTTTGGATGAATTTATAGATCCACTTTTATTGTTAGCTTGGAAGCCCAGATTTTTAACTGTTGGGTACTTTTAGATTAACTTGAAATAAGGACTGCAGTTCAGTTCAGTTTGTCTTCTTAAGAAGTTTTGGTTTTGTTGATTCTTTCACATCTAAAGGTGATGACTCTATTCAGGAAGTTGACTGTGGTATTGACTTTCAGTTCAATTAAACACAGCCCAAAGTCTTAAAAATAAATTCTAGATGTGAATAATTAATGCCTTCTCCTGGTATTGAGCAATCAGAAAGCTTTTGGTATGAAATCCAGAAGATGAGGAAGTTAGGAAGTGTAATTGTGTATGTTTTGAAAAGAGTAGGCCAAGTGAAGCAGCCACTTTCTCCCTGCTGTGGGAATTGTTGCGTTGCCAAGTTAAGTGAAGTTCCTTCTCTCAGGTACCTCCAAGACAGAGTCTCCTCCCTTCTTACATGTTTCTGAGTGTTCCTGGGTTGGTTTGATGGGTGAGAGGAACTGAGCTCAGCTCCCTTAGAGATGCACCTTTTTCCAGGGCATGAAGGCACCTTACACAGGCTTTACAAGGATTGAAATTACATGTCATTGTACTTCAGCTTCTTGAGCTTTTTTTAGTCCCATTGCATTCCAGTTGTATTTGTTAAGACTCATCTTTTAAGCCTTGTTTGGTTAAAAACCATAGCTGCATATTGTTTAATGCATAATTAATTTCCTAATAATCCATTGTGATGGAATAAATAATAAATGAAGCAGCAAATGGAGGAAAGATGAAATTTGGGTCCTTGTGTTTTCAGACTGAAAGGGGCCTTTGAAACTGGGGGGGCCTGGCCCTGTACTGGGGGGTAACAGTGGGCACCCAGCACTGGTGACACTTGATGCTCAGGGACCTGGCACACAGTGGGGATGAGGCTGAAGGACCTTGATTTAATCTTGGTTTTTCCCTGGAAAAGCCCAGAAGTGACTCTTGTTTGCAGCCTTCCTCTTCCTAAAGGGGAGTTGTAGAAAAGCTGGTGCCAGGCTGTGCCAGCAGGCTCACAGTTTGGGCACAGGCAGTTATAGCAAATTGCAACCAAGAAATCATACCTGAAATTACACAAATGAGCAAAACCCTCCACCAGCTGAGAGTTTAATTACAGGAATGAGTTGCCCACCTCTGTCCTTGGCAGGCTTCAAAATTCAGTGAGACAAGGCCCTGAGCAACCTGTTCTAACTGCTTTGAGCAGGAGGTTGGGCTGAACACCCTCAGAGACCCCTTCCAAACTCAGTTTCTCTGAAAGATGCAAAAACCCAAATTTTGCTTGACTTCTAAACCACAAATATATGCCAGGTAGACCTGGAATTGTGCACTGGAGTACAGGTGTGTACAGTGGCGGTGTGCACATCTACCAGCAGAATGAATGAATGAATGAATGGGCTGTGAGAGTCATTTTTACTGGTGTGAGGGCAAAGACCAGTTGGGAAGTGGGTCATAAGTAGGTAGGTAAGAGGAATTAGAAAAGGGATTAGCTTCAAATCTCCCTCCCATGGAAGGAAGGCCATACTAAAGGTGCAGTGGTTTCCATGCTTTTGGTTAGTTCACTGCTCAGAATAGCAGAAGGAGGTACAAATAGCTGCTGTATTGTCAGAGAAGACTGAAGTGGGAAAGCTGTGGTGGTGGTGGTGCAGATGCTGGTAATGACCTTTGTTTCTCCTTGGGGAGTTACACCACAGCCCTGCTCGCCCTGGAAGTGTTTGAAGTCAAAAATCGACCAGAGCAATCTCCCCGATGGCTGGCTGGGTTCTTTTGAGTGTCTCAGTTTTTTAATGTGAAAAGTTGAAGCTGTCCTTGCTCTCAGTAAATCAGTAAGAGTGCAAAAACCTTGCACCTTGTTACTCTTTTAGATCTACTTAAATCTCAGGGGATCCTTAAGTTACCTGAGGTTCAGTATCACAGCGTGAAGGAATTGAACTGTGCAGCCATAACTGCCATGGCTGGGGGAGGTTCTTAGGGCTGAGCCCTTTTAATTCAGTGGAATTGAAAATCTGGAGGTGCTCAGAAAAGAGCAGTGGGATGGCAGCTGCTGTCCAGTTTTGGTCCTAGTTCTTGCATGGCAATTCAGCTGCAGTAATTCAAAGGATAGTGAGGCACTGGGTGTCACAGCAGGGCTTTTGCATGGGGAGGAAAGTGAATCCCTACTGCTGTGTTTTGGTTTCCCAGATGAAGACAGGATGAAGGTCTTCGCTTTCAGTCAGATTTTCACACAGGTGTATCATTAGGCTTTCCCTGCAGTACAGACAGAACTGCTGAGGTAACATGCCAGAATACTAGAAATACAGGTGTGACAAAGCCAGGCTTTGCACGTTTTCCCCTGAGACATTTCTCTGACACCCTGGCAAAGTGGAGGTCCTGCCTGGATCAGCATTGCTGTGCCTGGCTGGGAGCTGCAGGGACACTGCAGGTTCCCTGGGGAAGAGTTCGGTGCTTCGTGTCTGTTTTCCAGTAGCTGACCCAGAATGAACTTTTTTTTTTTTAATTAGAAAAGAATAATTAAGGCAATGAGTTGCATTTTAGTTGTGACAGCTCCACTGTGGCTCCCTGGATCACACAGTGGCCTCTGTTGTGATGCTCTGGAGGAAGCACAGTAAAGGCAAGGACTCGTTGTCAGGAAAGACACAGAATTACTTAATTGCAGATACTGTGAATAGTTGTTTGAAATACATAAAATACAGTGCTGGTGTCTCTGCTAACTAGTGTTATGTGTGTTTATCACACAGATACCTGGTACTCCATAGAACTGCTTGAACATGGATGGTTTGCAGACATTTGGGTTTAGGAATCTCTTGGTGGCTCTGTTTGATTTCCTGCTCCGAATGGCATCGTCCTGTAAAGAAAGGCAGGATAGTAGTTAGAGGAGGTATAGAGTGACAGCCTGAAAAATAACCCAAAAGGAAAGGAAAAAAGCAGTTTTGTAAGTGGGCTGGCTGGATGAGTTTCTCCTCCAGCTGCCATCCTATGGTAGCACATTGTGAGACTACTGTGAGCGCTTTAAACAGTGAGTAAAATCCACTTCGGCGTGTTGAGCTCTAAATGTTTGATGAGGTCTCTCCCTGTGGGTGTGCTGTGGTTTTTGTTTAGTTCATTGTATAACTAAAGAATATGCCAAACCCAGCTTGATTCTGATCAAATTAGAACACGTTCTGTACTTTGGTTTTGGAAGTAAATGTAATACATTTGCATAAATGGAATTTATTCAGGAATTCTCTTGGATAGTATAGATGCTTTATTCTGCTTTTTGGCTGAATTCCAGCTATAAAAATAAGCTTCTATTAAAAAAACTGTTTACAAATATGAATCAATTGACAGATGTGGTCTTTTGATACTACTCAGGTGTTTGCATGCACTAACCAGCTGGGGATTTGTAAGTAATTCTGTCTTCCTTGCTAACACTGTCCTTTCAGGCTCGGCATGGGAAGTGCAAACTGCCCTGGTGATACCTTTGGCTTTCCATGGAGCTCCTGCCTGTTTGTGTGGCACAGTTATGACCTGTGGAATACCCCTGCACGCTCAAAACTCCTGGATTGAGGTTGCCTTTTGTGAATGGGGTTTTTTCCAACCTTAATGAACCTTTGAGAGCCCCAGATCTGTGCTGTGCTTTGGAACCTGTTCTTCTCAGAGAGCTGCCCTTGCCTGGTCTGCCAGAGGTGCCCACAGGGAGATGATGCACCCAGAGGGGGCTGTAGTAAGAAGGGAGGTGTTTTGATATGTGTGCCTACATGGAATTGTGGAGGGACATGTTTTCTGCCTCTCCACGTTCTGGTGCTTGTGTCAAGTGGTGAAGATGCACCTCCTCCCCATCCTCATCCCGCTCTGGCACTGTAGGACTCGGGTTGCTCAGTGCTACGTGCAGGGATTTTTCCCAGGCAGTGAGAACTTGGACCAGGGAGTGAGCACCTAAAGTGGCATCTGGTTGATCCCACGGGTTTTTTTGGAGTTGAGATAAGTTTGGTGTGAAAATAATTAGGGTCCATTTTTCAGCCATGAAATACATAGGACAGGTGACTAAAATTTGCATTTGTCTCTCTGTCAGAGATGATGTTGTTCACCTTCTCACAAGGATTTTTCCTTAATCCTTGGCTGCTGTCTTTGCATGCACTTGAGCGTTGTCATTATTGCTGATTAACTGAAACGCTTAGAGAATAGTTTTATTAGCAAAACACCCGAGCCCTCTTTCCATTGTCGTTAACGCACTATAAACCCAAAGCACATCCTACTGGAAAAGGCACAGAAATGAGTTGCCCCTGAAGATACTAAAAAGCCCCCCAGGCCAGCCCAGAAAGAGGCCCCCTTAAGTTCCTCGGCAAGTTGTGAGTGGCGGGTTTGGCACAGATTCCGTTGCTAATTTAGCACACGGAGCGGGGTGCAGAAATAGGTCGCTGTTAAAGGCAGCACAGGCTGCACACAGGGACGGGCACTCTCCATCCTCGGGCTCCTTCCTGAGCCCTGGCTGTCTGTTGGAGGGCAGGAGAATCGCTGCAGTGCGTGTGGCAGGGGACACTGAACATCAAATGCTGCCTTTGTTCTATAAACATCCTTGGATTCGTTTGATGGAATAAAAGCCAAGGCACATGAGAGTTCATGTTTTCAAGGCTGCTCCGCAGCCCAGTGTTCCTTCCAATTCTTACATCACTTTTATGTTTAATATATTTTTCCAGAGAAATGAGCACTTTTATTTACAGTCTGTGTTTTGCATTCATAGCTCATTTCTTTCCCTGGTTCCAGCATGCTCTTCTGTCCTTTCTGTGTAAAACTAGATCTACCTAGAAGCACTTAAAAAAACCCCAGCCCAAACCCCAGCATTTTGTGAGGTTTGTTTCTGGGGATGGTGTCGTTGGAAAGTCCTTTTCATCACGTGGGAGGTGTGTAAATGTCATTGTGGGTTTAGTGTAGTCTAACAGCTTAAGAATGAGGAGATAGCCAAGTTGTTTGAACTGTATTTTTATAGATGCTTTTGTTGAAAGAAAATTAAGCTTCTTGTTTGCTCAATCTGTTTATTTACTGAGAAGTTACAAACAGCTTGTCCTCTTTAATTGGGTTCAATTCTAAACGCTGTGGACAGGGATGTAGAAAGGTGCATTAATTGTGGTTTATTTTCAAATTTCTAAACAATTGCACATTGTTAATTTATTGTTAGTCATTAAATTTGGGCATGTAGTTCCTGGCAATGTATGAAAATGGGCAGTTTACTGAAATTGGGTATTAAATTCATCTCTGAAAAAAATATATTCAAATGTAGTACTACAGCAGCAATGTACTCTGTAAATGGGCAGAACTGGAATTATATATATTTAATAGGTATTTTAAAAGAAAGCTCCTAGGCCAGCCCTGTGAAAATGGGTAACCTTAAATTGGCCAACGTTTATGCTCCTGGTTAATTTTGCTTTCATGGACCTGCTTGTTTACTTGCCAAAGCCATTCTTTGGCACCATAAAATAATGGGCTTTTGTCTTGAAAACAGCACTGCTTTTGGGGGTAGTGCAAGATCAGGATGAACCTCAAGAAATCTGGAGACAGCACAGAAACTGCCCTTGTTACAAAGAGCTGCATTTGCCCGTGTTCCTTTCCAGATGTCAAGGTTGCTGACTTGGAGATCTGTTTCTAGTCACATTGATCTGTCTGTGATCTGTAAATTGAAGATGGTTGTGGATAATTACATAAGATACCATAGCTTTTCAGTTCTAAATGAGCTTAGGTGATACGTGCAAGTTATGCAGAAAGTCTGACATTGTGTAAACAAGTGGCTCATATATTTGTTTTCTTTATTTTTCAGCTGTACTTTCAGGTTTCCCAGCACAAACATCAAGATAACATTCACAGCTCTGTCCAATGAAAAGAGGGAAAAACAGGAGGCCCCAGAGTCCCCAGTGAAGCCTGTGCAACCCCAGATCTCTCCCTTAACAATAAACATTCCAGACAACATGGCTCACCTGATCAGCCCTCTCCCTTCTCCCACGGGAACTATCAGGTATTTAAACCCTGCAGGTGGGATGCAGGGCCATGGACACAGCTCCTCATTCAGTACTTTGCTTTTGAGGGCAAAGTTTGGTTGAAGCTCAGTGCTACCTGCCCTGGAGAAACCACCTTTCTGCTGACTAGTAACCACAGTTGCATGAACAGTCTGTAATATTCTAATTGAACATGTTGAATGTGTAACAGGCTGCTCTGGAGCTTGGCATTCTCAGCACAGCAAGACAGCAGATCTTTTTCTTGCATTGCAGCTGATTGAGATTGCTTTTTGCTCTTGCATGCTTATGGCAGCACTTCAGATGAGCTAAGTTTAAATCACACCATTTTTAAACATTCTCGTTTGTCGCTGTGGCCTCGGGTTCCTCCTCAGAAAAAATTGTGTTTTAGGTTATCAGTAGTGTGGAAAATGGCCTTATCTCTTACTCCTGAAGCTTTGTTATTGCTTAGTCACTGCTGGGAGTAAAGAGGCATTGTACTTAAAATCCAGGTGAGGTGCAGGGTCCATGCAGTGCCCCAGGGGAGGGTGGTCTGGGATTTTCCTTGCCCTGCCACCTCATTTGGGAATTGTAGCCACTGACCAACCTGTTCCTTGGGACCAAACTCAACCACAAGCAACCTCACAAACTGGTACAATCAGTTCAGATGGAATTTTTGAAATTCTTGGAACGCTCAGGAGCAAAGCTTTGGTGTGAGGGCACTGCCAGTTGTCTCAGAGTCACGTCCGTGCTTTTGGAGGCGTCTCTGTCCCCTCTCACTTCCTGTGCCTTCACTGCACCAAAGGACTGTTTGTGCTGGCTGCTTAAAAATGTACAGCCTGTTAATGAAATCTGAATGTAAGGATAATTGAGGTCTTTCATGCTTGCCAAGTTCTTGGGTTCAATATTGGAGGGTCTAATGACATCTGTATAAATGAGAGAACAGAGAGTAAAGAGATCTGGACTTGACTGTGTAACAGGTTTGCTTTCTTACAGAAACACAGGGAAAATGCATCCTGCCCAAGAAATGACAGAGCAGGTCACAGATTTTCAGATAATGTCCCATCTATCACACAGTCTGTGCCTCACTGTGAATTTTGTAATTCTCTTCAGGCCTTTCATGCACCTGTTGAGTAGTTTATTACAGACAAAAAAAGACAACAGTTCTGAGTCTATTTTGAGAGCGAAGCTTGACAGTTTCTGTGCAAATCACCCTGTTCTGGAGGAGACTTGTAAACTTGCTTTGATTATACCATATGTGTCGCTTTGTCAATATATGCTGAAGTGAGCAGAGCAGAGGGATGTTGTCAGCTGATACGTGAAAACACAGAGCAGCACTGACCTATATTGAAAAAATAAATTGACTGCACGTCTTGGCTCTAAGCAGGGATCCTTCTGTACAACACTTTAAAAACCCAGTCTCCCTCTTACAGTGAGTATATCACTAGTAGCAAATTGTTGGTGGATTGCTTGTGATGTGAAGCTTGAAGAATATTTTTGGTATATATATGTGTTGCCCAATCTGCACTGCTTGCCTCTTTCCATACGTAAAAAGGGAGGTAGCAAAAAAACTTGGGCAGTCAGGCAGACAAACAAACCTTGGCAGATGTAAAACTGTTAAAGCTTTAGTGTATAAATCTAAATAACATTGTCTAGATTCATTTATTGCTGACAGTTTGAACCATAGATTCAAGTTAGGCTGGAGGTTGTCTTTGGAGGTGAGACTGGTTCTGGGGACACTGCAGCTGCTGCCATTGGGGTCTGTAGTTTTTGGAGTCTCTGAGTGCTGCACTTAAAGGAGTTTCAGCATGAATTGCAGAGAGTGTGTCCTTGCAGAGAGCTGCCAGAGTTATTTTGGGGAAGGGGACAGACATCACCCACTGACTGTGCCTTTCCTCTCAGCTAAATGGATACCACAGAAGAAAACCAGCCTTGTGCAGCTGCAGTTCTGAGGGCTGGGCAAGGCAGGGGCACGGAGAGATCTCATAGTGGAATTACATACAGTTTTATCTCTGTTTCTCTGTGGTGGGTGGCAGAGTGGGAAGTACTGGGAGATACTCTTGTGTGTGTTTGGCATCATCTCTTGCTTTCTAACAGTGTGTCTGCTCTGTTGGCCTAATGCTGCATTAAATTAGCTGAATCAGTGCTGATGCATCCCATTTACAGATGAGTGCATGACTTTTATACATGTGTGTGTAAGCATATGCACATACCTGTGAACACTTAAGTCAGTATTGGTTGAGATGTAAATAAGAACCAAACTTAGTTTTTTTCCTCACTACTTGCTGTATTTTCTGACATGTTCAAAAACACTGCACAGGAGAGGTGATTAGTTTTTCCCGAGCAGACTGAATACAGGCATATGGCAGAAATTCCATGCAAGATGTGTGTGTTGCTTTCAATGAGTGTCTGAAAATTGGTGGTGGCTGATGTAGCTAAAGTGGACTTTAGTGTTGGCAAATCTTACACAAATAGAGTACAGCCTAATAAATCAGTTGATCCTTGTTCTTTGAGGGGAAAAGCCTGAGCTGCACCTGACAGGATTCTGATTCCCATGGCTGAGTTAGCCAGGCTTGGAAGGTGGGGTTTGGATGGAAAGCCCTGACAACCTCGGAGCTCTGATAGTGGCTTTGCTGCAGCAAGAGCTTTTTGATGAGACACAGTGTGGTGATAAACTGTATAACAAAATAGTAGGATCTTCTTTCTGTGCTCTACAGTGCTGCAAACTCGTGCCCCTCGAGCCCCCGTGGCGCAGGCTCCTCGGGGTACAAGATGAGCCGGGGGATCCCTTCTGACCTGCATCTGATGGCAGACAATTCCCAGTCAGAAAACGACAAGGAGGCCTCGGGGGGAGACAGCCCAAAGGTAACCCTGGCTTGGAATCCATCTCAGAAGTGACACCTGCAGGGAATGTAAGACTGGGGGGGGTTTGTTTGCTGAAGTGTGTGCACTGAATCATGATTTAGCATTAAGGTCTTTAAAACAGTGTGTTGGGTTTTGTGATCAGGAGTGAGATTGATTAATTGATTGATGTACTCCTGTCTGCTTTGGGGGAGGGTCTGTGCAGTCTCAGTTAGAGATCTGTTCATAGGCCACTGAAAATTCTTTGCACTTATCTGTATCTCCAAAATCTCTGTCATCTTAAAATTGCTAACAACAAAGTTATCTTGGTTTCTCTTTGACTTCAGATTTTGGTCATCCAAGAGTGCCTTAAGTTAATTATGTTCTGTGACTTTTGAAGTAGGAAGGAGTGTGTGTGTCTTTGCAATCTGTTGATGAAGGCTTTCTTCCTCCCATGCAGGACGACTCTAAGCCACCCTACTCCTATGCACAGTTAATAGTCCAAGCAATTACAATGGCCCCGGATAAGCAGCTTACACTAAATGGAATTTACACGCACATAACTAAAAATTATCCCTACTACAGGACAGCAGACAAGGGCTGGCAGGTGAGTTTGATTTCTGGAATAGTTCTTTTTCAGTTGTGAGCAGTATTGACAGCTGTAAATGGTTGGTGAGCCTCAGAGCCCTTCAGAAACAGAATTTGTCAAATGACTCTGTTGTCTTTCTCCTGATTGTAAGTCCTCCAACAAAGTGAGCAGTTTACATTAGTCTGTATTTGAAGCATTGCTTTTTTCATTGGAATGGTGTTCTCTCAACCTCTAGTAGGGATACAGGCAGACTTTGGGGGGAGGAAAGTACATTTGGCACTGGATTTGAATACCATCTGCTATCTAGGAATGGTGGTGTGTTCTGTAGCTTACAGTTGTGTAAACATCGTACTGCTATCTTGAGATAAAATTAAGATACTAAATGGTACAAATTCAGTTTTATGGGAGAACAGGGATCTTGGACGTGCTGTAAGTGAAGGAACAGGTGTGTTATCTGCTGTTATCTCACCCTGTTTTATTTTTGAACTTGCCCATTTCTGCACCGAGTTACCCCAAACCCTTCAACCCTGCAGAATTATTTTCTGCTCTCTTTTCACTTTTGAAAGACCAAGCCCAGCATGTGCCAGGATGACTGAGTACAAATCAGTCTGGCAGAGTCTTCCCAGGTGCACAGGATGGTTCAGAGCCTTTGGGGCTGTTCTGTGTGTCTCAGAGGGGGGAAGCACAGTTTGCAGACCCTCTGCCCCTCCAAGGCCTTGGCCACACTGGGGCATCAGTGCCACTGGTTGCTGCCCACTCCGCAGCAGAGTCATGTCTGGAGTTACCTCAGGGAGGTGAAATGTGGAGAGACTGGGGAGGGGAACAGTTAGGAAGGGTTAGTGCTGGCTGTACAAGTGGAAGACTGAAGAATACAGTAGAGGAAGAGATTTTTGAATATTAATCACATATTTATTTGCCATAAGGGCTCCACGAAGGTTGGATCACTTTCCCAAGATTAGCAGGAATGTAGCTGTTCCTGGCTGTTTGCTAAGGGTTTGGCTAGTCCAGGACTTGGCTGTTGTTGTGGCTGGGAAGTCTCTTTTGTTTCCCTTTCCCACATCACAGTGCAGTATCCTGGCTGCAGACATGCTGACAGATCTGTTTTAGCAACAAGACTGTTTATAAAACATTGGGGTGTGTCTGGCTTCCTATTTTGCAGCACCTTGAGTGTCTGTGTGTGTGGTGCTGCTTTACCTGAGCATCATGAACCCAACATACACACACTGCCATGTTCAGGTGAAGAGTTCTGCCACAGAACAAGGTGTTTGGGGATATGATGCTCCACAAAGCCAGGGTGATAGACACAGCACTTCCTGGAGTCATTAATTAGCACCTATTCATAGAAACAATTGGAAAAGCTGAAAATCAGATGCTGCTCGGTCACTGCTCTGCCAGCTTCTATCCATCAGGAGTTGGATTACATCTTAGGATGACTTAGGGTAGGTGTTTGAAATAATTTTTGAGACTATATATGCCCATATTATTCAAAACATAGAGTACACACTCATGTGTAGTGTCCCAGTCCTGTACCTTAATAAATAGCCGAGGTGTTTATCTCCTTTATCAGACAAAGGTCTCATTTTGTTGAGCACTTGAGGACTCTCTGTGAACTTAGTTTAGCAGGTACATTTGGATCGACCCTTTTATTCTAACATATGGAGAAATAAATACAATTTCTGAACATGTTCTTGGCACCTTTCTAGTTATGTCTCAATTTTTGGCAGAGAGAACCATCTCTGGTTTCATCAGTTTGCATTTAAGAAACCATACATGGTTATTGTTGCTTTAGGTTTTCCAAACTTGCCATCAGGGTCATGAACTCAGATATTTGAGCAAGATTTACATTTGATATTGCAAAGTTTTAGGGGCTTTTGTTAACATAAAGCTTTTCCTCCATTTGCCCCTGTTCCCCCACAAGTATTTCAGTATGAACATTTAGCATCAGTTTCTTCTTGTTCAGTGATAATATTGAGAGAGATTTTGGGGTTTGTGTATCTTAAAAATAAAAACAAAACAAAACAAAAATTAAAAATTGTGTGCAAAGCCAAGCACAGACAGAGCCCCCTGAGGGTGTCAACAGTTCTGTACATCACTTTGATGCCAGAGAGGGGGGGGATGTTGCACCAAAGTGAGGATCCAGGAATGTGCAAGGAGAGCACGGGAACGAGGATCTATGGCAAACCTGGTTCAGGACCTGCTGCCACTTGGTGTTATTTCAGACACACGAAATCCTTGGCTCTTTAGTGAGACAGACTGGACTGGGGGTGAACTCCCAACAATCCAGCTGCCTTTGGAACTTGTGTAATTCAGCCTTTTGTTTCTGAACTGTGGAACAGTAACAGGGTTACGATACAGCATCAAAATCAGGATGTGCTGTGTTCCGCTGGCCCTCCTAGAAGGAGCTGGCACTGTGACACCTGGGGAAGGGTTGTGTATGAACGCTGATGATTTTTCTTTATTTTAACACTGCATTCTGCACAAGTATTTGTGGTGTCCTAACAGTTGGTTTCTCATGAGAGATTTAAGTGGGATTCCTGTTATTTCCAATTAGCATACTGGGTTTTTAATTGGTGGGAAAGATTTGACAAATGCAAGAGTGCTTTCAGGTTTTATGGCACTGCCTTGGCAGTGCCCTGAGTTCTGTTGAATTAAGGAATTAAAAGAGCTGAACCCCCAGTCTCCTGTAGTACAAACTGCTGCACTAGGCCACATTCTGACTTGGAAAAGTTATATGAATTCTACATATTTTTTTATGTTCCATAGAATTCAATACGTCACAATCTCTCTCTGAATCGTTATTTCATCAAAGTACCACGTTCCCAGGAAGAACCAGGCAAAGGCTCATTCTGGAGGATAGACCCTGCCTCTGAAAGCAAATTAATAGAGCAGGCTTTTAGGAAAAGGCGGCCTAGGGGAGTACCTTGCTTTAGAACCCCTCTGGGACCACTCTCTTCTAGGTAAGGAAAAACAGATGAACAAAAAGACTATGGCTGTTGTTTAATCTTCAGGCTGATACAGACTTGGATACAGTCACGAGTTTAGTAATTTAATTTCATCCAGACTCAGTGTTTGAATTCTGTGTGACTCGTTAGGAGGCTGCCCCATACACCAGGCTTGTGTTTACTGCTTGTTTTTAGCGTTAAAGACCTCGGTTTGCATAACTAACTATCAGATTGTTAACATAAGCAAGCCTTGCTGTACCTTTGGTGGGTTTTACAGAATTACAACTTTAATTTCTAACTGCCATCTATTGGAGTTTAAAACTGTTGGCAAAGAAAATTCTCAGAGACGGGCTACCATTCTTTTGACCTTAGAGATGTCAATTGTGTCTTCAGTTTGATAATGTTTGAGCAGAATTCATGATGGGGAGAGTCCTGGGTTTAAATTACTCCCTCTGTAAAGTTACGGCCTTTCTGCTGGTGCAGATCTCTTACCACTTGCCCTGTAGCCTGAGATTTGCTCATCGTTCTTCTCCACCAGAAGAAACGTTCATGTTTCACAGACTGTTTAGAGTCTCCCTAAGAAGGCATCCAGCCACGTCTTCTCTGTTAACTGCACCTGGAGTTTGCTTTTAAATCCTGTCCCTGTTGAACAGAAGCTTTCTGAAAGGTCCTGGGAGCTGGGTTGGAACTGCGAGGTGCCCTCCCCTCCTGTGGGCTGCGTGTTACGGTCTCCTGAGAGAAAGGTTAAAACACATCAGCTGCTCCTTTCCTTTCTGACTGCAGAAGTGCCCCAGCCTCTCCTAACCACTCTGGAGTGTTGTCTGCACACTCCAGCGGCGTGCAGACCCCCGAGAGCCTGTCCAGGGAGGGGTCTCCTGTCCCCATGGAGCCTGAGCCCAGCACTATCCAGCCAAAACTCGCCGTCATACAAGAAGCTCGCTTTGCACAGAGTGCCCCAGGTGAGGGGGCTGGGCTGGGCTGGGGGATGGTGGAGAGGGCTCAGGCACAGACATTGCCAGGACTTCATGTGGACACTAGGAGAGGGTGTGTATTTAACCTCTTCTGTGTGAGAAACTCAGAAACAGGCCAGGGCCGGTCTGTTGGCAGAGCCAGGCTGTATCCTGGGCACTGCTCCTGCACCCTGGGTCTCGTTGTGAGGAGAGGTGGTGGCTCTGCCCTGTGTGGGACTGTGCTGTCTTGTAACAGTTGTCACTTGCTTTCAAAGTGTATTCTCTCTGATTTATTAAAAAAACCCAAAATGTAAAGGTTGCATGAGTTAAAGAAGTAAGGAAATGCCATTCACAGCTCTGTGGTGATCTTTTGAAAGTGGGGGGTAAAGGAATACAAAGGATAAAGGGAGATAAGAAATTTCCTATTTAAAACCAGAAGAGCGTAAGAAGTGAAGGGATAAGGATGTGTTTGTTTACTTAGTTTATAAATGTTTGCCATCAGTTTTCTTGGTGATGTTGTGGCACTGCAGAGGTGCCAGTGACCATCCAGTGGTGAGGGCAAAGAGGGACACCAGGATGTCCCAGCCTGGGGTGTGGAGAATGTTGCTGATGCAGACGTGCTCCACACCACACTTGGACCTCAGACATGCTTCCATCTGTGGAAGGGGGATTTTCTTGGTTGGTGTAGCTGCACTGGGGGTGCCCACATGGAGGATGGGTTTTCCTGAGCTAATACAGCCCTTAGCCCAAGCCTGGGGCTTGGAGTGCCCACTTGTCATGGTCTTCATTGCCCAGCATTACCTTTTGGATCATCAGTGAAGGAGGTCGTGAATCCTCTGAGGCTTTAGTGTTAAGTTTAAAAACAAAACTAGCTTAAAAGATAAAATGAAAATTGACAGCCTGATTTTGATGTCTGTCTTGGTAGGATCACCTCTCTCTAGCCAACCAGTTTTAATTACTGTACAACGGCAGCTACAACAAGCTATGAAACCCGTCACCTACACTGTTGCAACTCCCGTGACAACCTCGACCCCCCAGCAGCCTGTAGTGCAAACAGTCCACGTTGTCCACCAGATCCCAGCTGTGTCAGTCACCAACGTGACTGGGTTAGCACCAGCAAACACTTACACTGTCGCGGGACAGGCCGTTGTCACGCAAGCGGCGATGGTCGCCCAGCCCAAGGTAGAACCTCAAGAGAATGGAGACCACAAGGAAGTCAAAGGTGAGGACCTTGGAGGGGGGGGGGGGGTTTTGGGGCCTCTTTTTATAGAGGGATCGGTATTTGGAACCTAAAATCACAGAGCCATAGAATGGTTTGGGTTGGAAGGGACCTTAAAGGTCATCTTGTTCCAACCCTGTGCCATGGGTAGGGATGCCACATACTAGGCCAGGTTGCGCCAAGACCTACCCAGCCTGGCCTTGAACATTTTCAGGGATGGGGCATCAACACTTCCAGGTGAATGCTTGAAATATTTGGCCAAATTGAGGATTTTGCAGCATCATTTCTCAGATACGCCAAAGCAAGTAATGAAACGATAGCTACACTTTCCCCCTGAGGGCTGACTGTGGACCTTCACCCCTGGCCAAAGGCCAAGCATCCAGAGGCCCAAAACAAAAGCCTCCCTCCCAGCTGATAGCAGGGAGAAAGGGGGAGAGGAAAACAAAACACCACGCTGGGGAAGTCAGTTTTAACACTACTGAAGCAGTATGAATTTATATATATATATACACACAGAAAAGAAAAGGAAACTTAGTGTTACTGTATGCACATGTGACATAGTAAGGAACAAATAAACAAAGTTTGCTTCCCAGAAACAGGCATGCTGCCCTTCCCCAGAGACAACAAGGGCCAAAACCAATGCCTTTCACTGCTGGGAAAGGACTGACTAAAACTTATGTCTGTCCCTTCTTATATCTAAGGTGACCTAAAAGAGGGTGGAATAGTTCCCTGGATACTGCAGTCCATGTGTGACCCGCCTCCCGGGAAGGCCTAAAGTCAAACCATTACACTGAAACACAGTGGTTGCTCCCCACGCGTTGTTTTGAGCCGTGTTGTGTGTGCTGTGTTGCAGTGAAGGTGGAGCCCGTCCCTGCCCTCGGGCACGCTGCCCTCGGAGCCTCCAGCCGCATCCTGCAGCCGCCGCAGCCCAGCCCGCTGCCCACTGTCACCATCGTGCAGCCCGCGCCGCTGGGGCAGCACCAGCTGCCCATCAAAGCTGTGACCCAGAACGGCACGCACATCGTGCCCATCGGCGCGGCCCTGCCGGGGCCGGGCATCGCGGGTACGTACGGGCTGGGGCAGCCCAGCACCCTGCGGGCTCCTCCTGCTGCTGCCCTGCCCCGCCTGGCCGGGCTGCAGATGGAGCTCTGGTGTAGCTCTGCTCTTGCTCGCAGCCCTGCGAGGGCTTGGTCCCTCCCTCGTGGTAAGGAGGAGTTTCTCCTCGCTGAGCATCACCTGAACATCTTGTTACTCTGTGGTTGGAGGGGTGTTGTAAGTGGTGACAACCCGTGCTCTCTCCTGATTAAGCTGAGATAGGGCACCTTCCACCAGCCCAGGTTGCTCCAAGCTCTGTCTAGCCTGGCCTTGGACACTCCCAGAGATGGGGCAGCCACAGAGCTTCTCTGACCAGCCTCTGCCAGGGCCTGGCCACCCTCCCAGGGAAGGATTTCTTCCTAACATCTAATCTAAACCTACTCTGTCAGAGTAAGGCCACTCCCTCTTGTCCTGTCACTACATGTTCCTGTAAAGAGTCTCATCTCCAGGCCTGTGGCACCAAGGTCCCTATCCCTTTTCCTGTGTAGCCTCAGTGACTTCAGTGCTGTCACCACTGAATTACCCAGACAGAAACAAGTTTTAAAGGAAGTTCCTGTAAAACAAAGCCATTCAAATGATCCCATGTGGTTTGTTGGGAACCCACCAACAGAAAAAGCAGAACTTGCTTGTGGGTTGGCTGTTTGAACTGTTCCTTTTTACTCTGATTTTATTGAACCTGTGTAAAAAATGGTGAAAATTTTGTAAGATTTTGAGCTGATTGTTGTCTGAATCCCATCATTCCCCCTGGAAATGGGCAGGGTGTGCTTTGTCATCATTCCACACATTCCTTGCATTCACACTTGCTCAGGGGCAGGTTTGCTTTGCTTTGCTTTGCAGGGGCACACAGCTGGTTCTTACAGGTCTGCTTTGAACATTATCTGATTCTGATACTGAAGGAGATTTTTTGTCATAAAATACGTTTACAGAAATACTTTAGGACTATCAGTTTATTACCTGCATTTCTTCTCTGAAGTCTTTCTAGTGGAGTGAATTATCTGCTTAGTTTCACTCCTCTGCCTTCACTGACATTTATAGGTCACTGTTCTGGCTGCTGCCACTTCACTTCCAGCTTAAGAGAAGCAAAAGCAATCACAGTCAGACTTGAGGTGCACTTTCTGTGTCAGAAGGGATGTGTGAATTGAACTGAGAGCCATGTGAAATACACTGAAAAGTTATTTTTAAATGTAAGAAATAAGTCCCTTTGTGTCTTTCCTGGATTCTTGAAACTCAGCTCATCTCAGCCTGTTCCTTGACAGGGCAGCTGGTGGCTGCTGGGTGTGTGCAGGGAATGTGGCTGCACGTAGGAGTGGAGTTGTGGTGCTTCCCACTGTGTGTGACAGGGCTGGGAGATTCCTGGGATTTAAATACCTCCTGAGGTGCTCACACAGTGAACAGCAAGTGAGGAGTACTCCAGGTCCTGGTCTTTCTGTTCCGGTAACTCCCAAGACCAGCAGGAAACCAGGTAATTGTCAGGCAAAGCATCCAGAGGAGGAACTGGTCCCCTAGAGCACAGGTCTGTTTGCGTGGGTGCAGGTGTCTGTGTTAACATGGACACATCTCCTGACACACATTGTTGTGTTTGTCGTTGGAGAATGAAGATTTGTGCCATCTGAAAGCAAATCCAGAGCAGCTCTTGTTCCATATTCCATGTGCAGGAGGCTGGTGCTGTCAGACCCTGCTCTGAGCAGAGCTTGGCAGCTCTGCCTGGTGCCTGTGAGTCAGCTGAAGGCCCCGGGCTCCAGACGACACTTGGGTTTCCTACTGCACAAAGACATTTTGTAACTGGGTGTTCTGTAGCTCAGCTTTCAGTGCAGATTTCAAACATCTTCCTTCTCTTGTGTTTCCTACTCCCACATCTGAGCTGTGGTTACAGTCAGTGGGTCTCTTGCTCCTCACCGGACCCCAAAGGGAAGAATCTCACAATGGTTTGGGTTGGGAGAGACCTTAAATCTCATCTAGTTCCACCCCCTGCCTTGGGCAGGGACACCTGCCACTGGAGAGTCAAACAGAACAATGCAATGGCAGTCCTAATGTGTGTTTGAAGGTGAGGAGCGAACTTCTTTTTATTTAAGCAAGAATAAATTTGCAGCAAGGCATTTTATTCAGAAGGTACATCTTCATGACCTCTGTTGAGAAATGGTACAAGAAGTAGCTTTTCTCCTGGGACCTGAATGACTGCTGAGATACAAGAACAAATTGATTTTACAGGTTGGTTCATGCAGAGGTGATATTCAGGCATTCTCTAGGATAGCTTACTAAGAACAAATGACAAGTTTAGCACGTAATAATTTCTCATGGACTTGATGTTTCAGCTTCACGGGCAGGGAATGCTGTGATAATGTCAACAAAGTGGTGAGGGAAGGGAGCAGGGAAAACAGGTGGTCTGATAATGTTTAGATAAATTTTCATAAAATGCAGTGAATGAGTAAATCTGTGATTAGTATTTGGTGTTCTTTGCAAAGACATTGAATAGCTGATTTAGTAAAGTCAGGGTTGACATTGAGGAAGGGTCTGGTTGTGGGCAGAGGCAGGAACCTCTGCGTGTCTTAGGGTTGAAAGACCTGTACTGTCCCATCCATGGAGTGAGACTCAGACCCAGTGTAGGATATTGGAGCTGTGTGTTTCTGTCCATCCAGTGCTCCTGTGGCTCTGAATCTGGTGAGGTGGGTGGTTCCTGAGCACTGGTGCTTGTTCCAGCCCTGCCCTTACGGTGTCGAAGGCCTCATGACCCATCACAGGGGAGTTGCTGCTTGTGCCATGAGCATCTCCTAGCTCTGCATTCCAGAGCTTTCCTGCAGTAACTTCACCCCCAGCTGGAACAGGTCTGGCATGTGGTGCTCTCCTTCCAGGCCATGCCCCACATCTGCAGCCATCGGAGACGTGGCCAGAACCTGCCAGAGAGTTCTGTCAAAAGTTAGGGTGTTGATTTGCTTCCAGTCACTGAATCCTTCCCTGGGACTCAGTGGAGCCACTTCCCTGTTCTCCTGCCTGTGTCCAAATCTGTGAGAATGTGGCGTGATTGGGGAAAACGTCCTTCAGGTTCGTGCAGAGATTGTTCAATCCCCCCAAATCTCACCCAGGCTTGTCCGTACCCCATGTGGAGCCAGTAAGGGAATTGAGCACTCAGGGTTGTGTCCTGTATCCTCTGCTCTGACAGGGATTGGGGTGCTGAAGTTCCTGCTCTCTCTCCTTCCAGCTGCTGCCAGTCCTCTGCACATGTTGGCAACCCACGCGTCGGCATCGGCGTCGCTGCCCACCAAGCGGCAGAACGGAGACCAGTCGGAACAGCAGGAACTCAAACGCATCAAAACAGAGGATGGGGAGAGCATAGTCATAGCTGTGAACGTGGACACCCCGCCCGTGGCAGTGAGTGACAAAGGCAGCCAGAACTAGAAAAACTTAGGGGAGTTTTCTTTTTTTTCTTTTTTTTTTTTTTTCCTTAAAAAAAAAAAAAAAAACAAAACAAACACAAACTCCGTGGTGCCAAAAGGAGACACTTAAATCTAACACCTAAAACATTGGAACATGTTCTCACGCAGTGGGGAAAGGGGCCCTGTGATCAGACTTCGACTTTCAGCACTGAAACAAAACCCAACACAGGTGGCCTTAAAACTTGGTAAAGTGTCCAGTGAAACTGCAGAGCCGTGTTGTGCAGAGGCTGCTGCCCCTCTCCCCTCACCCCCTGTGTGTGCTGGGGAGCACAGCCCTGGGGCTGGCAGAGGGTCTGCAGGCCGGGGGCTCAGTGACGGCAGCACAGAGCGCTTGGTGTGACTGGATCGCCGATTGTAAATTCCTAAAGGGAACAGAGGCAGGAGCCATCCCGACACCGTGGCAGCTACGCCTTTCCGAACCACCCACCCATGCAGTCGTTGGTAGATAATGCAGTATTTTGTTGTTCACACGTGGAATTAGAAATTCTTGAGGTGTATTTTCATTTCTTTGCAAAACGATGGGGTCTTTGACATTTCAAATCACTCCATTTCTACTCTGGAAACTTTGGAATCACACAAATGCTTTTCATGTGAAATTTTGTTTGGTAAAAAACTGAATGTAGGGGTTTTTTAACCAACGGAATGATTTACTTTTGTCTGTCCTGTTCAAGTTCAGATAAAGCTACTTTATTACATCTGCAAATTTTCATATTTTAGCAGTTGCCTGATAAATTTAATCAAATTTTATTACCATGTGTAGTGATCAAACGCTTCTTTGGGCTTGCATGTAACTGATTAGAAACTGATGTAAATGAGCCGTTAACTGACGTAAAGAACTGCTATGGATTTGACCAGAGCTGCACTTACCTGTTTCTCTCTCTGCTACCTTTTGCTGTTTGTTACTTTGTGTTGACTTTGACTGTCCCTGGCATATTTTTCCAGTCTAAAGTAAAACAAGAGTCTCGCTTAATATTGTGTATGTTTAAGATAACAGACTGTTCTTCATTTAGAAAGAGGAAATTCTTTATCACGAGTCCTTTTAAAAAGAGTAAAATTATCTTGTCAGAGGTATATTCGATATTTTTAAGCTTAAGCACCCTCGAGTAGAAGTTAATCTGCCCCATTTCTCCGTAACACTTCGCTGTCAGACACTGACCTCCGGGCTCTCCATGACCAGTAGCTCTTGTGGGTTTCTAACAGTGGCTACCAGATTATGGTAATAATTATTTTTTTTTTTTTCCTTTTTTTAAGTGTGTGTTCTGCAGTTGAACATTTTAAAACGTATCGGTAATTTCTCACTTTAATGTGGTAATAGGTTCCACTTTACATTTCCAAACCCAGTTGCAAGAGGGCTGCTGTTCAGTCTCAGCTCCCACACGCCTCAGTTCCTCCTGCAGCAGGTGAGTGGGTGAGTGGAGTTGGAGCCTTGGCTTCGTGGCACTCTGGTTTTTGTCCTCTTCTGGAATAAAGATGCTTTATTTATATTTCCTTTCCCACTGCGAAAGGAAAAACTGTATATTCACGATGGACTGAACAGTTTGGAGTGGTTATTTTAGGCAGCTTTTGGAAACTATTTACCTAAAGACCAAATACGAGAAATCTGTACAAGTTTTGTGTTCATCCACACAATGGAACTGTTACAATGTCTCTGCAGATAATACATATTAAAAAACTATGAAAAAGAAAAAAACTCTACACAAGCTGGATTTATAACAGGCATTTTAAAAAAAAAGGCATAACCTGAAAAGAAGCATTTCTGTACAATTGCAACATTTTCTTTAGAGGTTTTAAAAATAATAAAAAAAAAGTAAAGTTTTAACATACTTTTTTTAAGAAAAAAAATCCAGTACTAGTAATTTAATTTGGTGTTGAATGATTTGACTAGAATGTGGTTTATTTTCAGAAGTGAGAATCTGTTCACAACTAGGGCTAGGTGAATAATAGTGTATAAGATTTTTTAAATAAAATTAAATTTTATTCAGCAAATTAACTAAGTTGAAATTACTCCACAAGCGTGTTTGAACTCCTGCTGTATCTTTTGGGGCCCCTAAAGCAGTTCCTGCTGGCGGTGTCACGGGGCAGTGCCAGGCCCAGCAAGCCCAGGTGTCCCGAGGCCACAGAGGGGGCAGGGACTGGATCCTGCCTATGGATTTGGGGCAGGGCCTGTCTGTGCTCCCCTCCCCGCACTGCAGGAGGAGTCACCTCCTGCAATCACTGCCATGACCCCCTTTCCCCACAGCACTGACATTCCCTTTGTTCACCCTCAGTTAGGGAGATGCTTTGGACCAACAGCCAGGAAAGCTCTGCTGGGACTCGGGGAGGGTTTTCGTGTCAGTGCCTGCAGGAGTGGGGGAGATGCTGCAGGAGGGCTGTGGGGCTGCTGGGAAGGGCAGGGAGAGAGCAGCACTTGTGCCTGTAACAAAGCAAGGTCTGAATGGTCTGTGGTGTGAAATTCCCCTGCTCTCCTGGGGGTCAGACCAGTGTTATTTGTTCAAACATAATCTTTGGGGAAGAGTGAAAAATACGTTTTAAGGAGGCAATGAAATGGTTCAGTTCCTACTGTGCCACAGAGGGAGCAGTTCCAAGGCCTGTCATTCCATGGCCCTTCTGTCCCCCCAGCCCCTGTCTGTGAGAACTGCTCGTGTCTCACATTTGCCAACTGTACTGATTAATCTGCATTTTCTGCTTCAGTGTTGACTACCCAAAGGTCCTGAAAGAAAGCTTCATATTCTGTGGTTTGTGCTGGCAAGTACCTGGCATTACCATGGAATTTGTTGCACTGGCTCATTGTTTTCCTGTCAGCATTTTGAACTGTGACACAGGTACTGTGGAAAGAGGCAGCAAAATGGGGAGAGAAGGAAAAGAAATGCATAATCTGTGTACTTTAACAGCAGTGTGGTGGGAATACAGGATGGTTCAGGAATGGTTGTCTTTTAGACTTACTGTGCAAATCCAGGTGATCCCAGCCTGCACCTCTGCAGCCACGTGTGCCATCAGTCAGTCAAACAGGGGGCTGGAACCGTGAAAGGAGTTTATTTTCCAGAAAAATGACTGACTAAATGCTGTTCCCTTTGATTGTAGAGCGGGTTAAGCTCACCTCTGGAGCCACGTGATGAAGTGCTGGCACAGCAGCCTGGAGCCAGAGCCAGGTGGGAAGACATCCTTTGCTGCATTTGGATTCCTGTAGAATAGCCCATGTGCTGGTTGACACAGATTTGCAGGTACCAGAAGAAGGAATCTGAGGTCCAAGCCATGTGGTGGTATGAGGGGATTCCATGGTTAGTGCAGCACTGCTGGCTGCCCACACAGGTGTTTCTGTTCCTGCTGCCACACCAGGGCAGATGTTCAGAAGAAGTTTCACAAGTTCAGTAGAGTTCAAATCTCCCAAGACAGTCTGTAGGCTCTTGGCAGCCTCAGGATAACTGGGATGGGAGTGCAGGAGTTCCCGTGCTCTTCCCAGCAAGTCCCACTGATGGGATCACCAACACCAGTGAGAGGGGGTTTCCAGCCCTTCCCACACATCCTTCTCTGGGCAGACAGTTCCAGTCAACTCCTGCTGCTGACAGAGCTGTGACAAGGTGAGGAGCCTCAGCCCAGCAGCTCTGGTGAGGGGCAAGTGCTGAGCAGCAGCTGCTCTGGGCTTAGTGTGGGGTAAACACCAAGACAGTGGTCTGTGTGCTCCTGCCCTGCACCAGCCACCATTCCTGCCTCCCTCAGGTGTTTATTCCCCAAGCCTGGAGCAATGGAAGCTTTGGCTGTGACCATCAGTGAATACAGCAAAGTTAGTCACTTTTATTTAAAAGAAATAGCATATTACAAATAAGTGTGCAAAACAATTCCTGTGGTTAAATACACATAAAAGCAACATGCAACCTTGACATCAACATGGTAAGTTAGTCCTTAGTAGGTTACGTGACACTAAAAGGGACTTGTCAGGTTTAGAGTTTGCGGCTAAACAATCTGGGAGTGAACTGGCATGTCAGGGCTGAAGCATCTGTGAAATGAAGAGTTCAGAAGAGCAGGCCCTCCGTGCCCCAGGGTTTAGTGCCACAGAGGCCAAGCTTGGGGACACCTGGGGTTCTGGGTGAGGAGCTTTGTGCCTTAGGTCAGCAGGGAACAGGGGAACAGTTTTTGGGGCAGAGTGTAGAGGTGAGGGCATTCAGTCTAACCTACCTGTCCCTGGGCCAGCAGCTTGTGTGTGGCAGCTCAGAGAAAGACAAGTTTGCAAGGTTAAAGCCACTGCAGACGTGGAGTTCTGCCAGCTCCTTCAGCTCCTGTGCTGTCCCAGGGGCAGGGCCTGGCAGCACTCAGCACAGCTGGCACACCAGTGCTGATAGGCATTTACACCTGGAACAGCTGCTGGGAGGGGAGAAGGAACCACCTGTCCACTGCAGGGGCCTGGGTGTTTGCTGTGCACAGCCTGGCGGCCGGGTCAACCCCTGCTGGGGAGCTTGGCACCGTGGGGTCGGAGCTGATCCCTCCCGAGCCACCACCCACCCCTGCACGGGGCACAGGACAAGCAGGGCTGTACTGCAGGTGTGTTCTGGCACCTGCCCTGCTCTTGGCCAGACTGCTAGGGAGCACCACCCAGAGCATTCCCCCCTCCCAGCCATGCAGTGCAAGTAAAGCAACGCCTGGAATCTTCTTGCACGTCCCTTCTGCTAAGGCTGGCCCCACGGGGCTCCCCGGGTGGCAGGCACTGTGCTGGAGCTGAAGTCACAGTTTAGGTAAGAGAAACCCAGTAGGCACAAGCTTGTTGAAAGCCACGTCTTGAAAACTTGAGTTGGTGACAGTAACCCAAAGAGATTTTAATGATGAATACTCGCAGAAATGAGAACAAACAGATGTAGTCCACTACTTCAGAGCTGCTTGTGATCGTGTGGGGCCAGGCTCCTCGGTGAGCTCTGCTGAACTGCTGGCTCAGCACTGGACACTGGGACACTGTCCCCCAGAGCAGCAGAGGGGCCGAGGCAGGGCTGGGGCTCGTGCACTCCCCTCCACCCCGTCAGAGCTTCTCATCTGTCATTTCTAGGAACTGAGTGTACACGTCCCTTGAGCACTCCCCTTTTTGGTTGAATAAGAACTTGTAGTAGCTGCCATCGGCACATATCGCTGCAAGAGGAACAGGCAGGGTCAGGTGGGCCCTGCCAGAGATGCCTTTGTGTCCTGCAGCCACAGCACAACCCTCCCTGCAGGCTCACAGGGCATCCAGAGGTGCTCTGGGGGGACCCCGGCCAGCCTCCTGCTGCCCTCCCTGGGCACGGGGAGCAGCCAAAGCTCCTGGGCTGACAGGGACACACAGCCCTGGCTCAGCCCCAGAGGTGCTTCCCCAGCCAGAACCTCCATCACTCACCTATGACAGCGTTTGGCTCTGTTCCAAAGGCACAAATGCACGGAGAGCCCGAGGGAACCTGGAATTTGGAGAAACTCCATTTGGAACTGAAGTATTTGGGGAGAAAGGTGGCAGAGGCCAAACTGAAAGAGACAAAAAAAAATAAAAGGCATAACAGCTTAGTAAGGTGTTGACCAGAGAGGATTTAGAACTGCTGGAGTCATTACACAAGAAAAAGGTTCACATTGGTTTTGGCTGGCTCTTTATTGTCATTTACTAAGTGTCAGGTAACCTGGACAACTCCCCTTCTCAGGAAGGGGGACCCTACAACTACTCTTACAAATGACTGGAAAAGCTGCCAAGGGATTGATGTTTTCGGTCGATGGATGTGTCCACAAGGAACATTTGTGCCAAGATCCACTAAAACCCACCCTGATGCTCTGCTGGAACACTGCAGCTCCACAGGGGAACTTGGCAGTGTAACTAGAGAGCCCTAAATCTGCAGCTTCACCCAGCCCAGCAGAGCAGTCCTGCCACCTCCAGCAGTGCAGAGATTTGCTACTGAGTGATACAACCAGTGCTTTAAACGCCAGTTACAGCTCAATTTGCCCCTCAAGGGCTTCAGACCAGCTCAATAATCCCTACCTTGACTGCTTATTTCTTTTAGGGTCTTCTGCAGCAAAGATGTGCACTGTGCCGTGGTCGCTGGAGACGCAGATGAGGGAGGCGTCCTGGTTGAAGTTAATACTGCAGAGAACACAGAGAGCTGCAGGAGCTCTCCTTGGACAGACCCACAGCCCTGGCACACACAGCTCTGCCCCCAGCAGCTGCGGGGGTGCCAACAGCTCCTCTCTGCAGGAGTCAGAGCTGCTTTGGGATAAACACCCTGCACTCAAAACAGGGCCCAGAGTGGCAGCAGCACAGCCTGACATGGACACCACTGCTGTGGGCCACTCTGACACTCGTGGGCTCTGCTCTGAGGAGGGGGCCAAACATGCAACACTCCTACCTCAGAGCAGGGTGAGTTTGCCCTGGGAGTCACACCTTGTCCTGGGCACTCCCCAGCACAGCAGGATGTGGTGACAAAGGCCCCCCCTGCCCCAAGCTCTGCAGTCCCTGTGCAGTGCTCGAGTGCACTGGCCCTCCCCAGTGTGCGTGTGAAGTTCAGATCCCCCAGCTCCCACCTGTGCTGGGCAGAGATACAGCCTGGCACACACACAGGTCTGTCCCAGCCCCTGTGCCAGGCTCCACACCCCTCCCAGCTCCCTCCCCTCAGCAGCAGCCAGCCCACAGCAGCCCTGTGAGTGCCAGGAGGGCAGATCAGCTGTGCTGTGGGTGCACCAGGGCAGGCAGAGCAGCTGAACATACCAGTATATATTGGCTGCCTGTGATCCTCGTCGTAGCTCCTGGATTAAATGCCCTGATGAAGTATCAAATATCCTTATGAGGGTCCCCTTGAAAAGGAATCAAACATTGCATTAGGAAAGGCAGAAGACTTTGCATCTGTGAATGCATCCTGCACAAATCTCTGGGGGTTTCCTTTTTGGTAGATTTGAGGACCTTTCTAAAACTCAGAGAAGAACACTGACTCCCTCTCACCAGCACCACGATGCTGGATGCTTTGGTATACAGTCCTGTAACTTGGCTCAGTAAGTTCCTTTCAGCCCTCTTCTGAAGCACCAGCACAGCCCTGGCTGGCAGACCCTTCAGCGTGCCCAGGCTTGTGAGTCACCCCTGCCTTGTTCCCCTCAGCACTCCATTTCCATTGCTACTGTGCAGTTCTTGCCCACCGAGTACAACCAGGCTGTGGCTGACTTAGAATTAGTTCAGCTGACGGGATGTAGAAGAATCAGATCCCTACCACACACTCATGACTTGTGCTGACCCAGGTGTGAGACCTCCCAGTCAGGTACAGGACACTGCACTGGGGCCCTGTCCTTCAGCTGGAGTGACCAGGCAGTGTGCCTCAGATAAAGTGAGCCACAGGTCAGTGACACTGATCTGACAAACTGTGCTGTCCATCACCTGCAGTCCTGTGACACACCTGGTTGGCAGGTGCAGCTCTCCAGTCACACACTGGGAGGTAGCAGAACCAGCAGAGAAAGATCTGGTAAACCTAGTTTGGATTTAAGAGACAGGCTTGGGATGTTTGCTGACTGTGCTCACACTCCCTAGCTCGGCTGGAAAATAAAAGCTGTTTGAAGTTTTTCTCTACAGAAAACAAGGAATGCCTTGGTACAAAAGCAGCAGATAAGGATTCTGTTTAGCAAGGGAATTGGCAGCTTTAGGAACTCTGTTTGAAGACATATAGTCATTAAGCTTAGGAGAGACTGTGACTGCATTCTCTTCTTTTAAGCTGTTTGAGTGACAGGCTGGGCAGCAGAAACTATACAAAACAGAGACACTTTGGATTAATTTGGCTTGTCCTTGAGAAATTCCTTTCATGTGAGTGGAAGAAGGAGGGAGTGCTCCTCAGGGAGAGCGGTCCACCTGCCTGACATGCCTTTGGGAGATGAAGGGCCACAGCAGCCCTCAGGCGGTTCCCAGGGAGAAGGCAGGTCTGTCACATCTGCCTGTCTCTGCCTCAGCCCAGCCCAAAGGGATTTGTAGTGCACCCTGCACAGGTTTCTGTCAGTGTTCCATGTGTGTGAGGGGGCAGCCCCTCCTCCTGCTCTGTAACAGGGGCTGAACCATGGCAGGATGGAGCCCTCTGGCAGGACAAAGCTATTGGCAAGTATTTCTCTAGGCAGTGGGTTTGGAGTGAGTTTAAGCAGAAAATAATCAAGCTGAAAGAATACAAGTAGGATTCTCTCCCTGCTCTTTTAAAAAAATTAACAGTATCTCTTGAAGAACACATGAAAGCTGTGAGCTGCTTGGGCCAGGCTGTGTTCAAATGTCACTGAAGAGTCACTGCTAGTCAGCTAAAACATAAGCAGCCCCTGAGGCACAGCCCTTGGCTGTTGGCTGTGTGGGGATCCCAGAGGAGCAGTGGAGATAAAGGGAATGCACATTTCAGGGACAAATTTTCCCGGCAGGTATTTCTCTGTCTTTCCTACAAAGGATGTGGCTCCCTGTTCCAGAAGGACTCTCTTGCACTGAAACACAGGAGGTCAGAGGCAGGGGACATCACTCTTACTTTTTCTGATGCTGTTGCAATTCTTGTTCCCTGCAGGTTTAAAGCAATACAGCTCAAGACCCCCTCGTGAGCCGGGATGTCCACGGGAGGCTTCTCCGTGTTGGCCAGATCCACGATCTGCACGTGCCCAGTGTGTGTCCCAGGAAATGCAAGAAGGGAATTATTACTATTTGGACAAAGGACACAGAGACCTGAAAGGCAAAATAAGAAAAGAGAGAATAACTGGATCATTTCCATAACCAATAATGTTTTCAAAGGTGTTTCTTTTCTAAAACAGTTGTAATTTCAGAATAAGCAAACATACATGGAGCAAATCAGACTCTCATTTTAATGGCTAGTGCAGGATCCCAAACCACAACATGATCCCTCCATGAGTGGAGGGCACAGAGAAGCAGGGGAGGAGCATAACTTTAACTTGCTCTCAACACTTTATTTCAAAGTAATCTAGTTGTGGTTATCCAGAATCTGGATGGTTTCAGAGATCAGCTCCATCAGTCCACAGTAACAAGACTATTTAAAATAGAAGTTATTAAGTCTCCTTAGTGGCTCAAACAGGGTTAGAGTTTATCAGAGGTGATACCTGAGTTTTTGCTCCATCAGTAAAAATGACTATTATTAATTTGTGTTTGAAATTGGTTCTTATAGCACTGGCACTTCTTCCTTTGTAATGTTCTGTGGCCCATTTAAGGTAAATGACACCAATCCCAGGTGTTCTGCTGATGCCAAATGAATTCCTGCAACCTCAGCACAAGAAACAACCTCCTTCTCCTGCATCCCCTGCCTCTCAGTCCATCTGGGTACTGGAGCTGCAGTCCATGTTTGCTCCAGACAGCCCTGAAACCCCGCAAGGATGGGGACTCCAATCCTACATGACCTCCTGGTGGAGGAAACACCCTCCTGACATCCAAGCTGACCCTCCCCACCCCCTGACCACGACAGCATCCATTGTCCCACAGTGTGGCACTGTCAAATGATGCACTGTGCTATTTGTGTTTATAACTGAGCTTTCAGCACAAAATACATCAGGTTTCCAGGTTCTTACAGAAATCACATCTATAACATGAGTGCAGGAAACAGCTTTTCTGGGCCAAGTCTTTATAAATTCTAACAACCATTTTATACACAAAAGCATCTCCAAAGGACACAACTGCAGTGCAGTAAGTGTTTAATGACCTCTAAAGAATTGACTGAGGCAGCTGAAGATAAATGGCATGCCAGGAAGAGAACAAAGTTGTCTCCATCCCCCAGCCCACATGTACAACTAACCTTTAGGGTTGTAGCAGGTTTCAAAGACGTGCAGCTGGTGGGGGTTGTGTGTGAACGTGAAAACCTTAATCATCGAGTCCAAGACAACTACAATTCTGAAACAGAAGTTGCTGTGACTTGGAGTGGGTAAAACAGGGACACACATTCATACAGACCTGCAAAGGCTTTCAAGTGATTTCACAGCCACGTTCTTCCTGCCCTCCCCCGCAACAGACTCCCAGCCTCGCAAAAACCACACCAGGATAAGCCTGCAAAGCACTTTCATCCAGCCCCTCCGCCCACACACACACAGACTCCAGCTGTTCCCAGCTGCTCCTGCTCTGGGCATCTGCTGGAATTCCCTTCACACTCCTCCACACCCACAAAAGCAGCCAGCAGGAGCCACAAAACATTTCTCTGCAACTGGGGGCCAAGAATCCTCACAGGTTTTTCACCAAGGTTTCCCATCCCGGTGAACTTGAGCTGTGAGTTGTTTGCACCCCACACTTGTCCCCCAAATCCTGTTTCACCTGTAACTGCTGGTGTTCCAGCAAGATCTTCTTCCTTCTACAAGCAGCTGGAAATGAGTAAGAGCACAAAGCCACACTTGGCTTTTGTAACCCTCTGCTTCACCCACCTGTCTCTTCGCAGTTTCACTGCCTTGACTTCTGTAGAAAACTCAATCTCAATGACAGTCTTCTTCTTCAGGTCATCCCAGATCATGACTGGAACAGTGCAGAGATTGTGTTAGACCATTAAGGCACATCCAAAGGTCCACAGTGGCTCCCTTATAACAACTTCTAGTTCCCCAGAGGGCTGACCAGGAGGGACACCCTGCAAACCAGGAGGTATCGAGCCACTGCAGATCAACCCCCTGGTGCAGGCAGGGGCTGGTAAACCCCAACCACACAAACTGACAATAAAAATACATTTTGCTAAAGAAAAGCAGTTTGGTCTGAGGGCTATCAAAGAAATAATTTCCCTACAAATATTTCCAGCCAGGGAGGTTCCCCCTCAGGGGAAAGTTCACCAAGAGAAGGTCTGTGGGTCTCTGAGACCTGTCACTGCAGGTACCACCCTGGCCTTGCTGCAACAGCAGGTGCACCACAGTGACTTCCACCTGCTGCTGCATCCCTGCACCCTCCAGAAGCCCCAGTCCAGCTCAGGACACTGGGCTGGGAGCCCTCTGGGTGGGCAGTGTCACAGGGCCAGGGCAGATGTTTGCAGGGCCCACCACTGGAGCTCACCTTTGTTGGGTGGGTACTTGGGCTTCTTTCCTCCACCCACCAGCGCTAAATAGTTGCAACGAAACAACATCTCCACGTGGCCAACACCACCTTCTACAAACTCTGGAAGACAAATATTTTATTTAAAAGTGTCAGAACCTGTCAAAATGTAATTTTTACCACTGTTAAAAAGAAAAGCTTGTATTACCCAGGCACCTGAGAAGAACAGCATCTTCCTACTCTGGCTGCCCTTGAAAACCAGGGAGGGCAGATTCCTTGAAGTCCCTCCTGCTGAACCAGTGAAGCCCTGGATTTCACACAAGCCCTTGTGGTTTCCTCAACAGCACTTCTGAGTGCTGTGTTTCCTTCCTGAAGAGTTTTGGACACTACCCACTCCTGCTCCAGATCCTCCTGTCTCCATACAGCATTTAAAGCAGGACAGCACATTGTGCTAAGAAAAGGTATTATCATCATGACAAAAAGGTGTAAAATATTTAGAAGTGATAATCTGGGATGATTTAAGAGTGTGCAGTGTGTTCTGAAACAGTGTTAGAGCACTGAATCATCATCTGTGCACTTCTGAGGGGCAATGCCAGGATGGGAACATCCTGGAACTCCTGCATGTAGGACAGACATGCCAGAAGACTTGGTTTCATGCTGGGTCACTGAGCACAATCAGACAGCTCCAGCTGGGGATATCTCAGGCAGGTTCAAACCTCGCCAAAGGAGGAACAGGATCTCTCTGTGTACCTACACAGCCACTTCAGTGTAAGCTCTCAGAATCCACAGGGAAAAGGCAGTCTGACTCATAAGAAACTTTTCACCACAGGAGTCCTGGAATTATCTCCATCCAGAGCCACAGGCAGGCAGAGTCTTGACAAGGAACTCCCCAGAACTGAATCCTGCTCCTTTGAGCACCGTGTCACAGCTGACAGTCCCAAGGCATGTTGCTTATGGAAGAATTCACAGTTAATAGCAGAAAAGAGCTTGTCAGCTTTGGCCATGAGAACAGTGCCTAAAACTCTTTACAGAAGAAGAAAGAGAAAGCATTCCTGGTTTCATAGGAATGGCTAGTTTAAGTACATTTTTCCTCTTATTAAATCCATTTATCACCACAGGCTGGATTTGCTGGGAAACCTGTTCAGCAGCTCACTTCCTAACTCAGGGTTAGATCACATGGCTGGGATGCAGTTCCCCCTGTTTTGACTAAGTTTAGTTTGCTTTCTGACAAAAAGCCCCACTGTTAAAACAGCTCATCTACTGATTTCTGTTAAGACATGAGAGCTAAGATCCTCCCAGATTTTTTAGGCATATAGGAAAGGCAAGATTTAGACTGCTAGAGGTCGCAGTGCTCTTGCAAACAATACTTTGTTTTTATTGCCACACTGGACCACCCAGATCACCACATGAGAAAGGAACAACTTCTCCTGATGCTGCATTACCTCTGCAGGGAGTGATTCCTCCTGCTCATGGATAACCAGGCAGCTCCTCTGCTACTCAGGGCCACAAACATTAGCAGGAGACAACACAACCCTCAGGAGGTGAGACAAACCCCTCATCAGCCACTTGTGCAGACACCTGACCAGGCAGTGTCAGAGTGAGAGTACCTGTGGGACAGCAGGAGCTGCCTTTCCTGGGGCTTTATTCAAAACCTTGCAGGGATGGAGCAGTGAAAGCTGAGCCAGAACCAGCTAGAAACCCAAGGAGGCTGAGCTTCCAACGCTGAGCAGCACAGGGTAGGAGTGAGTGCTTTACCTTGTTTCTCTTTTTCTTTGAGTGGATCTGCATTATAAACTCGGAATCCATTTTCCATTCCACATGCAAAGCATCCTGTGGTAAAAAGCACATATATATACACATACATATATAGTAATTGCCAGAGACACTTGAGAAGGAAGCAAGAGCCAGAGGGTTAGGAGAGCACTGCTGACACCTGCACTGTTACTCTGCAGCTGGAGAGCACTCACAGGCTCTGTTAGTGGTGGCAAGTGAAAACCCTGCAGAGGAGACGTTCTCTACACTGCCCTGGTACAAAGGCCTGGGTGTTGTTTTAGACAGGTAAGAAAATAATGGAAGGAAAGGAAACCCATTCCCACCCCACCTGTGGCCTATGCCATGTGCTACAGAGGGAAGGAAGCAGCATTTTAATGTTTATGGTCCAACAGGCACTATGAAGCAAACCCCCTCCTTTCCTACCAGGTCTGAACCCACCCTGTGATGATGACTCTGCTGTGGATGTCCTCAGAACACAGAGCTCCTCAAACAGCTTTTCAGACTGTGCTAACCAGAGCTGCCTGCTGTCCCATGCCAGTGGTTACATGCCAGTAGCTGAAGTCTAACCCAGGGCAGGAGCAGAAGCCAGATTAAAACACTCTGGAAAATGACTGGAGTTCCAGATAGAGGATGTTACAGAATCATGCATGTGCCTCTTTAGTGGAATCCATCACACTACCAGTCCCTTGTACTGCTCCTTCCTCTCCCCAGGGGGGAATGCAGGTACTGGCAGAGAACTGCCAGTGTGAAGTTAGCAATGAGCAGCTGCTGTCACTGGCAGCAGCCTGAGAGCAGGCTGGTTGCTACACAATTTGTGTGCACTGTATCAAAAATTCAGCTAAAGATTCCAAGGTACGGGAACAGATGCTCCAATTACTCTGGTTCTGTTCTTATGCACTGCAGCAATTTGAATCCCCTAAATAAAAACTGAGGAGCTCTGTCTAAACACACACCCCTTCCCCAAAGTTGATGTTCCAAAATCACAGAGCATGTGGGGGAAGAAAACAAAATACACTAAAACCTCAACCTGAAACACTCCCAGGAACAGCTTCACCCTGGCCAAGATGTAAGAAATAAGTGGTTAAAGTTCTTCTTTGCATACATAAACACACACACACAGAGTGGCTAATGGGGATGTAATAATTACAGCAACATTAACAAACACATGGCAATGGGTTCTTACACAAGCCCTGCTCACTGCACCTCCTGCCCTCCAGGTTTGCTCTGTCAGTGCAGTCTGTGTGCTCCCAGTGAACTCCCAGCACCCTACTGGGATCACCAGGGAGCAACCTGCAATGGAAACCTTGCCCCCTACACAGAGCACAGCTGTACAAGGGCTGTCCCTGGCAGCTGATCCATAGCATTGTTTTCCAGCAGCAGTTTCCTAACCCCATGTGGCATTTCCAGGATAAGGGGGGGGATTCTGAAGCTGTTCTGTAGCTCTGAGCTGTGCTGGTCCCAGCAGCTCCCAACAACCCAAAGGGAGCATTCCTGATGCAACCAAACACACACTTCACACTTCCTGGAGCACCACTACAGCTTTCTGCAGGACCAGCCTCATGACTAAGTCGTGGGCTGCTGCTCTGCCTTGCGAGTTTCTCCATTTCTAACTGCAGACAACACACCAGAAGGGGGGGATGTGAGTAACAGTGAGATTCCCACACTACCCCTGGAGCTCCCAGGCACAGCAACCCTGAGACAAAGAGGAGAAAAAACCACACAGGCAGGTTCCTGCTCCTCCTGCAATCCCAGGCTACAGGAACAGCTTTGGAGCTTGGTGATTCCCACCTGACTGATCTCAGTGTTACCAGTGGGAGCACAACTTTGACAGCTATAGCTCATTAGCCCTTCTGTGGGAGAGAGTGGAGGGGGCTGACAGAGGAGGGGTCATTCCCTTGGGCTCACTTCCTCCTCTGGAAGTTCAACTCTCATCACAAGAAGGGACAGATGTTCTGTCCAATAGCCACTAACCTTTTTAAAAAAAATGTAATTATTATGGAGTTCTTGCCCTAACCTGCAGTCGTGCTTGTTCCTCCAGTAAAGTGCTATTTGCCACCAGTCCCAGCCAGGCCACAGGGAGTTTTGTTCCTCAAAATCCACAATAAAAAGGAAGAGTGTGGTGATTTGATTTTAGGCACCCCCTTCTACTAAAATTTAGCTACAGAAACCCATGACAAAGACTTAAATGAATGACCAGCCTAGAAAACGCCACAAGCTGAAAGGGGCACACAGAGAAGGCCATGGGATGCAGCACTGGAGCCCAGGGAAGTGAGGACAGCTGGACAGCTCCTGTCATGGCACCTTCCCTTGGCACAACAATGTGGTCCAAAGCCACAAGAGAGAGCACAGGGCCTGACCAGCATTGGGGGTTCCTCCAGAGAAGCACTCCAGCCCCCTGGAGAGGAGCAAATACATCAGCCAAGTGTTTTAAGACCAAAGCATGCCCCCACCTCACTTTTCAAACCAGCTTTTGGCTGCCCCAGTGACAAAAGAGAAAGGTGTCAGCAAGTTAGACTCACACTGCCTGGTGTGGTCATTTGGTATGATGTTTTACCTGTTCCTTTCTGTGAAGCCCTTTAGAGTCCTCTGAACACATCAGAGTAGGGCCTGAAATCAGAGCACACTGGCTGGAAATTAAGAACCCAAAGTCTGAGAGTTCTGTCATCAAACACCTGACAACCCCTGCCATTTCCTTGTGTTACACTGTTTCCTCACTTTTAATTTTACACTCAAAAGTGGCAAAGGTGGGATCACCCACAGAGACTTCCCACAAGATTCCTCCTGTTCTCCCATCCCTGTGGGACTGGTCACTCCTGAACTGCTGAGGAGTGAGGTCATTGTGACAATACCTGCAGATACCCACGGAGTGAGGCTCAGCACTGCCCTGACTCACACTCTGTTCCTGACAGGGAGAAGGAAGCAGGAGCTTTCCCTCCTCCCTGCCCTGCTCTGGGCAGCCAAACATCACCTGCCCTGAAGTAACGTGCCAGTGTGATCCCTGCAGTGCCAACGTCACCAGCCCTACCAGGAACAGCTCCAGCAGCTGCAAAAGGAAGCTAAATGTGGTTTTTCCTTCAAGTTTTCTGCCATCACTCAGGTGCTTGGTCAGGTGGGATGGGAATACTGCCAGCTCCCAGATTCCCAAGACAAATTCCTTATGGTAAATTGGATGCGACTATTTAAGAAAAAAAAGGGGGCTGAAAAATTCACGGAAGTCTTTGCAACAAACACGTTTTACACTAAAATGATGATCTCGAGGCGTTTTGCAATAAAAGAGAAACTTCCCTTCTTACACAGCTCTCTCTGTAACCCAGTTCCATCACACACCACACATTCCGGCCCTGGTACACACCCAGCACACCTTCAATTAAGCTCATCCTCAAAACTCTTTTCCCATTCCTGTTGCAAAGGCAAGAGCAGAACCGCTGAAAAACACTATTCCACTCTTTTCAGGTCGATGGAATAGCACGGAGAGCCCTGCGAAGGCACTCACACCTCATTCTCAGCCCGATGTGCTCCTGCCAAGGCGTGACCGGAGCTGTTTGACTCAAACCAACACAGTTCCTGCTCACACACGACTCATCAGCAGTAGCACCGGGCACAGCAGCCGCAGCCTCCGACACTGCAGGGCTGTCTTGGGCAAGAGGCCTGCTTGTTGGGGCAAAAGGATGTTACCAAACGCCGAGCTTCCATCCCTCACTGCACGAACACGGCTCGTACTGCTCACGGAGCGGTGCTGTCCGTGCCAGCCGGACCAGGTGCCCGTGCCGGTGCAGGGGCTGTCGCTGTGCCCGAGCCTGCCCGCAACATGATCACAGCTCCGAGCCGGCCAAAGGGAAAGGAGAGAGCGGCTCCAGCCCCGGCTCTGAGCCCCGAGCACCCCCAGGGGGAAGCGCCGCTCCGGGAGCTCCTTCCAGCCCTGCGGGGCCGGGTGTGGCCAAGCACGGCCGGGCCCACAGCCCCGGCCCTCCCTTCACCGACCCGCGGCTCTCCGGGCGCTCACCCCGAGCGAACGGCACGGCGGAGCCGCGGAACCCACCCCGAGCCGCCCCTCCCCGGGACTGCCCCGGCACTCACCGTGGTCCTGGTTGAAGCCGGCGTACAGCAGCCCGTTGCCGTGCGGGTTGGCCGGCAGGAGGTTCATGGCTGCGCTGCCCGCGCCCGCCGCCCCTCACACCATGGCGGGCCCCGCCGAGCGGGGCCGAGCCCAGCCGAGTCCAGCCGAACTGGGCCGAGTCCGCACGAGCCGGGCCGAGCCCGCCTGAACTGGGCCGAACCCGCCCGAGTCCGCCCGAGCTCAGCCGAACCTGCCCGAGTCCGCCCGAACTTGGCCGAGTCCGCCCGAACTGGGCTGAGCCGGGCCCAGCGCACACACCGGCCGCTGCTTCCGGCACTGCCAGGCGGCGCTGCCGCGCGCAGACCGCATCCACCCGCCCGCGGGACGAGCGCCGAGTAGTCGAGCGTAGAGGGAGTGGCGGCGGGAGAGACCGGGATGGATCGGGATGGACGGGGATGGACCAGGATGGACCGAGATGAATTGGGATGGGCTGAAATGGATGGGCATGGATCGGGTGGATCGGGATGGATCAGGATGGACTGGGATGGATTATTCCTTGGCTGTGGGATGAGCTGAAGCCCAGACTGTGCCCGTGAGTGTCCCAGCAGGGACAGACTGGCCTTGGGGACACCCCCCCCCCCCCCAAGTCACTGTTCACTTGCTGTGAGTTGTTCTAAAGAAAGGGCTTCTTTTCCAGAAACATTCATTTATTTAGTTTTTAAATAATGTTCTTCAAGTCACGTTCCTTTTACCAGTGTCTTTGGCACTTTTCTCCTGGAACTTCCTTGTAGAGTGGTATAAAATGTAATTAATATTTTTTTTAAAAGAAAAATAAGTATTTAACCCACAAATTAATTCCCCAAAGTATTAAGTAACATGCCTAAACATTTCTCAAACCAATTACATCCAATAACAGGGCAAAACCTTGCTGGGCATGTGCAGAACAGTTGTAGACCCAGCCCTCAGTTCCTTTCCTTCACCCACCTGAAGAGCAAGCAAATGGCAACACCCCAAGAAGGAATTTAGCCAAACCATGAGAAAAAACATCTTAAAATATTAATTAATTCCTCCAAGGTCCCCCTGCCTCATGAGCAATGGCACAGAGAACTGCCCTCCCTCCCACCAGTTCTTCCCAGGGAATCAGCACCATGAACCCAACACAAGTCCAGGTCAAGCCTCTCAATGAATTAACTGGTCCCAGAGTGGCAGAAAATTAAAGCAACAGGTAATTTGACACTATAATTTGCTTTCTACTACTCCACATGATAGACTTGCATGAGGGGGGAAAACAAAAATCTAGAGCATATTCTAAGCAAAGATCAGGGGAGTGAAAAGAGGAGGGTGGGAGGAAAGGGAAAGCAAAATGCCCTTTTCCCAGCCCCACTTGGCTCACTGTGGATCAGCCTGCAATGTTCACACAGCACACTGGTATAGACAAGGCTCCTCAGCTTTGCCCTTTAAAAACATCAGGTGAGAGAATATACCACAAACATGAACCTTGATCTTAAAGGGAGACTGGTCTGGTGTTATGAACGTGGCAGTGGAAAAAAGGAAGAAAAGCAGCTCTACTTCTGCTCTTGAGTAAGAGCAGTTTCACAGCCAGCACCTTTGCTGTTTAACAATGATCCTTCACAAAAAAACCCCAAACATTTTAATGGGTATTTCCCTCCACTCACTGATGACAACAGAAAAAGAAATGCTTAGGAAGAGAAACCTCCATCGATACATTCTGTGTATGAAAACATTTCCCTTAAACTTAAGCTCCACAATCAGTCTGGCACACGGGATCACCTGCAGGGGGTTTTACACCTGGGTAGTTCCTCCTCCTTTCTGAAAACTCCACAGAGCAAAGTCCAGCCCTTCTTCTGCCTCAGGACTGCCAGGGCGCCCCAGAAACTAGCAGGAACCTGCAGAAGAGGTGTTTTCATCTGTTGGTCTGGTCCCTGCTGGGGTAATTCAGCAGCTGAGCAGCACTTCTGGTACGGGCTGGGGATTGTGTCTGTATCTGGAAGCATAAAATGCCCAAATTACAAAATCTAGATGCTGTGAGTCTGCGGGGCCATGAGGCACTTGTGCATGGGTGGGTGTGGGGCAGGGACTGCCCCCTGTCCTGGCTGGGACAGAACCCCATCAGAGTGGGACAGACCCCCAGCCCAGCAGGGACATCCCTCCCATCCAGCAGGGACAGACCCTCATCATAGCAGGGACATCCCTGCAGGGACATCCCTCCCATCCCTGCAGGGACATCTCTCCTATCCCAGCAAGGACAGACCCCCATCATAGTAGGGATATTCTCCCCATCCCATTCGGTCCCTCCCCATTCCATTCTGTCCATCCCATTTGGTCCATCCCATTCGGTCCATCCCCATCCTATTCGGTCCATCCCATTCGGTCCATCCCCATCCCATTCGGTCCATCCCATTCGGTCCATCCCCACCGCGCAGTCCCGCCGGGTCCCCGCCCGTATCTCCCCGCGCATCGCCCGCGGGCATTCCCGGGATTCCCGCAGCCTCCCTCTGGCGGACCGACCCGGGATGGACCTTCCAAGCGGCTCCAAACTACAAGTCCCGGCAGCTCCAGCAGGGCTGGGAGGCGCCAGCCCCCCCCCCGCCCCCTTCCCCGGGGGCGAACTTGCCCTCTTCATCCCTGCGAACACCCACGGGGACATTCCCTCTCCGTGGGCAGTCAGGAGACCCACCAGAGCAGGGACATCCTTTGGGAACATCCCGTGGGGATCTGCCGCTCCCGGAGCGCGTTGTCCCTGCGGTGGGAGCCCTTTCCCATCCCATCCCATCTTATCCCATCCCGGTCGTGTCAGCCCGTGTCGCAGCAGGTCGGGATGAGCCTGGAGAGCATCCTGAAGGCAGAGCTGGGCAGCAGCGTGCTGCGGGCGCTGGGCAGCTCCGGCGGGGGCTGCATCAGCCAGGGCAGAGCCTACGACACCGACAGCGGCAGAGTGTTCGTCAAAGTCAACCACAAGGCGCAGGTGAGCAGAGCGGCGCCCCCGGGGCGGCTCTGACTTGGTCCGGTTTCCTCTGGTCTCGTGGAAGGTTTATTTATATCCAGGATTAGGGGAGGAGGGTTGGGTATGGGAAATGCAGTGCAGTGTGTGCAGGAGACTTGCTTATGAAATGCAGTGTGTGCAGGAGGGTTGGGAATGTGAAATGCAGTGTGTGCAGGAGGGTTGCTTATGAAATGCAGTGTGTGCAGGAGTTTTGGTTATATGAAATGCACTGTTTGCAGGAGGTTTGGGTATGTGAAATGCAGTGCAATGTGTGCAGTAAGTTTGCTTATGAAATGCAGTGTGTGCAGGAGGTTTGGTTGTGTGAAATGTAGTGCAATGTGTGCAGAAGGTTTGGGTATGTGAAATGCAATGTGTGCAGGAGAGTTGGGAATGTGAAATGCAGTGCAATGTGTGCAGAAGGTTTGGGTATGTGAAATGCAGTGTTTGCAGCAGGGTTGGGTATGAAATGCAATGTGTGCAGCAGGATTGGGTATGTGAAATGCAGTGCAATGTATGCAATAGGCTTGCTTATGAAATGCAGTGTGTGCACAGGGTTGGGTGTGTGAAGTGCAGTGTGTGCAGGAGGTTTGGGTATGTGAAATGCAGTGCGTGCAGCAGGCTGGGTTGTGTGCAGTGCAGTGTGATGTGATAACCCTCCTCAGCAGGAATCAGTGTGGCAATGCCCGTGCTGAGGAGGCCAGGCACAAAGCTGGCATTGTGGTGCCTGGAGTTTGGAAAAGCCCAGAGCTGACTGTGCATTCACTGTGCTGCTTTTCATGTTCCAGTTGGGAGGATCAATAGTGGGAGGGAGCAAACAGTGGCCAGGGCTGAAACTCACAGATGATCTTTAAAGCTGCAGAGGTTTCAAACGTCCCCGTTGCTTTTTGCATTTAAAGAAGTAAAATTCTTCTGGCCAAAGTCTTAACTTTTCAATTACCAACTGAATACTCAATTGTTTTTTCTAACACCACAGTGCATCAGAAATTTGCTTTATCAGTATCAAAACCATCCTAAACTGCTGTGAAGAGCAGCTGGGCTTCAAAAACACAGAGCACAGACTGTGTGTTTGTGCTGTCATCTCCATCAGAGGCCACTGGCCTTGGGCAAAGGAGAGCCCCTCTAAAGGCTCAGTCTTTTACCTCTTTTGGCAGTGGCCACCAGGGCTTTTGGAGGGGAAGGGCTTGGACATTATCCTGTCTGAGGAGTTTGGTGTCTCCATAAACAGCTGGAAATCAATGTGAAACCCTGGAATGAATTTAGGGAAAAAAGAAGTTGGGATTAAGGCACTTAAGTCTCGGTGTGTGGGCTGCAGCCTTGCTGCACCTCTGCCCTTTTATCAAGAGGAATTAACTCCCTGTCCCTCCATAAAAGAGGCTGTTTCTTCCTAAGTACTCCTTGCTGGTGGCCATAGTTTAGCCCAAGGATATTCTTATTCCTTGACAGGCTAGGAAAATGTTTGAAGGGGAAATGGCCAGTCTGGAAGCCATCCAGAAAACCAAGATTGTGAGAGTTCCTCAGCCCATTAAAGTCATTGACCTGCCTGGAGGAGGAGCAATGTTTGCCATGGAGTACCTGAAGATGAAGCACCTCAACAAGTATGTTCCCGCATCCCTCTTTATTCTGTTTTGGGGTATAGTTTTTTATATCTCCCTCAGAAAATTTCCTGAGCAGAGTGGCTCTGTTATCTCAGAGCTTCTCTCTGTCAAGATCTGTGTTTGTCAGTGTGTACACACTAAAAACCTGTGTATGTGTGTCCACAGTCCTCCCCCATATTTTGCTCTTCCCTGCCCCTCTCCCTGCACCAGAATGGGCTGTTGTTAGCCCAGAGCTTTGTGTGCTGGCCCAGACATGCTGAGGTGCTGCTGCAGTGAATGTGCTCACAGCTGAGTTTGGTCCTTCTTTGTCTCAGGAGATTTGTCGTGGGGTTTCTTTCCCCAGCCCATCAGGTTTCTTTACCCTTACAGGATGCTCAGGTCTTTTTTCTCAGTGGAATCTTCCAGTATGATTTAAGTCATGATTAAGTTAAGATGACATGAAGTTTCAGTCCATCTGTCAGCCAACCTGGACCTGGAATTCGGGGATTCCTGGGGCTTTCAGGAGCTCACTGCTGCATTCAGCCCTCTGTGGGAGCACTGTCATACCTATGGCTCTTCTGGCAGCTGTTTGTCCAGCCTGTCTGCTTTTCATGGGGCAGGGATTGCAGTTCCACAGCCTCCCCCAGCAGTCCATTCCAATCCACCCCACTGTTCCTAGAAATGATTTTCCAGTGTTTAACCTCAGTCCTCTTGTTGCAATTTTAAACCCATTATTTCCTCCCCAATTTGGGTGTGGAGAAGAAATGAGTTTCCATCCTTGCAGCTCCCCTTAAGGTATTTGTGGAACATTTAGCTGCTTTTCAGTTGTCTCCTCAGCACTCAGCAGCCCTGCCTCAATCCCTGCCTGCAGCTCCTCTCCTGTTGCTGTGCAGCAAAGATAAAGCTCAGCAGAACATCTCCCATGTCCTGGCCTCTGCTGATAGTGGGGCTGATAAGGGAGAGCTCCTGATTCTCCTGCCCCCTCTGCTGCTCTTTACACCACCTGGTGTTCTCTTTACCTTCCCTGCAAGAACATTGACTTAGGGCCATTTTATGACCTGTGTCTTCAGAGCTGTTGTTCAGTCATTTGCCTGTTGTATGTTAGTAAAGTTGATTCAGGTTTTCCATATTTGCCAAAAATATCCTTGGTCATATTTGAGGTTTTTTTTCCCCTAGAATATTTGTTCATTTGTCTTCCTCCAGCTTCATTTTGTTGTTGTTTTTTTTTTTTTTTCTTTTTTTGATCCTGCAGATATTCCTCAAAGCTGGGGGAGCAGATAGCAGAGCTTCATCTTTATAACCAGAAACTTGGAGAGAAGCTGAAGAATGAGGGAAGCACAATTGGTAGAGTATTGATGTCTTGTCCTAAACCAAAAGGAAGCAATTCCTTTGGCTGTGGTGCAGTGTTACCCTATAGTTTCAATGCCAATTAAAATCAGTACTGGGACAATTTTGTCATCTCTGTCCCTTCTGTCCCTGTGCCACACTTTTCAAATGCACAATATATATACACAGCAGTTGGAACCATAATTTTAATTTTTTTAACCTTGAAAAAATCAAATTAATTCATTCTTCACATTGGGTATGCTTTGATGTATAAAATTATGTGGATTTTACAATTTAGCAGGAAACAGCACTAATACTTGATTGTCACAGCTTTCAGTGCTCCATAAGTCAAATTGATAATTTGGACTTGTTGTCTTTCTCAGTGGCAGAGAAACCTTTTCAGCCTCAGGTACCCTCACTCTCTTAAAATGTTCTTAAGCTTCCAGAGATTGTCCCTCCTGTTTGCTGTTGGTTTAGACAATTAACTGATTACAGAATATTGTCCCTTAGTAAATGCAAATCAAGTTCCCCTTTGGATCACAACCTTATGCTTCTGAATTATATTTGTCTATAAGGAGCAGCAATATTTGGATATTTTGCTACTTATTTGAGATTAAAAATGTCATCTCCAACATCTTTAGTTCCTGTTGACTTCAGTGAAACACCTTCCACTGTTCCTTGGGAAATGGATTAAGGCATAAATGGAAAAAAAAAAGGAAGTTGTACAAAGAAATACTCTTGAGCTCTTTGAGAGGGGGTTGTGACTCTGAAATAAGTATAACTCATTGCTTAAACCTCTTTTGTCTGCCTGTTCTCTGAAACTCAGGCCTGTGCTTGCAGACTTTGCCATGCAAGGACCTCAAAGCCCCTCATGTGTCTTTTGTTCTGCAGGAAAAGGAGCTGGTCACTCCGAGCTGCAGTATGTGGATAAGTTTGGATTCCACACAGCCACTTGCTGTGGGTATATACCCCAGGTATGATACATTCCATGGCTGGGAGAGCCACCAGGAGCCACTTGGATGGTCTGTAAACTCCTTGTTCCATGGGCTTCACCTCTCTGTGCACAGCTTGGCTGTCCCTGACAGCACAGGGGCCCTGGAACAGAGCAGGGACAGCACACAGGGATTGAGGGAGAATTTGAAATGATGGGGTGCTTTTTAGCTTGGTGATACTTAATAAAACCAGTATCCCTTCACATGCCATGTCTTGGGTTTGCTTTTATTCATCTCTTACTATATGGGTCTCAAATGGCAAAACCCACTGCTCTGGGAGAGCCTCATCGTGTGCCAGGTCACATTGGAAAATCACATAAAACGTTGGAAGGGGCTCTCAGAGATAATTCCACCATTTTCTGGCTCTGCACATGGTCAGGATTTCATTCTGTGACTCAACTGAATGAACTTTCAATGTCCCAAACTCTCTGCTAATTACAGCTTTTCCCCAAATTAGAAAGGTAAAAAAATGAAGGAATATTTCTGCAATTCCAGAAGGATTTGAAACATAATATGGAACAACTGACATGACCTCACCAGAAACACCCCCTCTAAAAAACATTAAGCAAATAGGAATGAATGAAACCAGCCATAATCTCAATTCCTGTTGGAGAGAGCCCCTGCCAAGAGTGCCAGGGAGCAGCACTGCCCAGGGAACAGCCAACAGAGCCTCTGCTGGCACTGTGCTGTGGTCACACCGACTGTCCAGGCCACTGTGTGATCAGCAGAGGTTTGCAGTGCCCCCTGTGTGTCCCCAGCCCTGCCTGCTCGTGTGTCAGTGTGTCCCAAGGCTCTCTGCTGTGTTCTCCAGGTCAATGAGTGGCACAGTGACTGGCCCTCCTTCTTCGTCCGCCACCGGCTCCAGGCTCAGCTGGACCTCATTGAGAGGGATTATGGGGACAGAGAAGCCAGAGAACTTTGGTCACAGCTGAAGGTATGAACCATGTCTTCAATCTGCTGTTTAGAATCCCAGAAAGTTTGTGAAGGTGTTTTATCCTTGCTTAGGATGAACAGTGGGGAGTGGACCAGCTTCAGAGTGGGTCCAACAACACCATCAGCTGGACAGGGTTCCTGTGGCTCTCATTTTTTATAGACAGTGAGAATAAACCTGTAATTCAGCACTGACATTTATTTCTGAGAGTACAGCTGGTAAGGATAAGATGGTAACTCCTGTCTCAGAGCTTGGTGTTACAAAGTGGGTGAGATTCTGCTGCCTGGACAGATCTTTTCACCTGCTCCAGACTCACATCCAGGCTGGCTCAGGCCACGCTCCACACAGCACTCAGGGAACACCAGGGATGTGTTCCCCTCCAGGCTCCACGTGGCCAATTTGTTCATTTGTTCTTTAGTTCCCCTTCAGTGCTGCAGATGTTTTACTGCTGCCCTTTTCACCCCTGAAACCTTTAAATTTAAATGAAATCTATATTTCTCATGACAGCCAACACTCTTCATGCCTAGAAACTGTGCTGGTTGAGAGTTAAACCGGCAGGAGAAATGAATTTAACTCAGAATGGGATTGCAAGTCAGAAGAACAATTTAATAAAAAAGATCACAAAATATATTGAGACAGAAGGAAAATCCATTTGACCCACAAAAACACCAGATGTACAGCCCAGCACAGTGGGGCAGGAGCAGGATGGAGCTCCCCAACCCCTGTGCTGAGCACCACGTGGGGCACCTGAGTCCAAAGTAAGAAGAAAGGAAGAAACCTGCTGGTGACAATGATGGTTGCAGTCTGGGGGCACTCTCAATCTGGTCGAGGCTCTGCTCCTCCTCTGGATCTGACCAGAGATCCCAGTCCCAAAACCCCCAAGCTTATCTCTGCTTGGGCTCAGATGGGAACGCCCAGTCCCTCCCCCAGGGTGGGGAGTTTCCCAAGGGGTGATTTACTCTGTGAGGTCAATCCTGGCATATTTTTGACATCCCTGATGGCCCCTGAGCAGACATGACCCCTCAGGTGAATGTGAAGGTGCTGGTGGCTCCTGGAGGGGAGTTCTCATACCTGAGTCATTGGTGTGCAGACAGGAACACTTCCTTATCCCACAGAAGTTCCCAAACACCCCCCTGTGCCCTGAGGGGTGGGGTGTGCCCTGGGCAGCTGCTGCCAATGGGCCATGGTGAGCAGTTCCTGAGAAAAATGACACAGAGGGTTTGGAATCCACCCCCACCCAGTGACAGACTGGTCCTGGCTACTAAACCAGGACAGCCTGGAAATAACACATCAGTACTGGGTGTTGATACTGTGCTGTGTATGTAATGCTTTGCCAAGCTCTGTCAAGGACAATCCAGAACCCTCCTTCCTGGCAGCTGAGCTTTGTGCTTGCAGCCATCCCCTTCCAAAGCACAGCCAGCATTTGGCCAGATCAGGCTCCTCCGCGCTGCAGCACTTGATTGTGTTTGGTTGTGGTAGTTTGTCTGCAGGCCTTCCCTAGAAACTGGGGTACAAAACTAAGGAAGTATTCCATATCATTCCCTTACGTAATCAGGTGTATAAAGACAGGAGGAGTTTCCTGTCTTTGCTCTTTCCTCTTCTCTCCCTTGTTGGGTGGACACGGAGCCGGCAGCTCTCGGTGTTTAGGTCTGGCTCATCTCTCTGAGCTCAGGCCTGGCTGAGAGCTGTTGTCTTTGTTGACAGAGAAGGAAAAGCACTCACTTCTCCTAAGGGAAGTTGGTGAGATCTTCTCTGTGTTAATTGTTCTACTGAATTAATTCCTGAGATTTGATTGAGTGGGATTGTTTTNGCCATCCAGCTCACAGCTGTGTTTGGCGGGGAGCTGAGCAAACCCAACACATTGGTGTTTCCCACATAACTCCGGGATTGTTTGCCCTTTTGCAGCCAAAGATCCCGGGAATGTTCAGTGACCTGGAGGTCGTCCCTGCTCTCCTGCACGGGGACCTGTGGGCAGGGAACGTGGCTGAGGACGACTCGGGGCCCCTCATCTTTGACCCTGCGTCCTTCTACGGCCACTCCGAGTTCGAGTTGGCCATCGCCGGCATGTTTGGGGGCTTCAGCAGCTCTTTCTTCTCCGCCTACCACAGCAAAATCCCCAAAGCGCCGGGCTTTGAGCAGCGCAACAAGTTGTACCAGCTCTTCAATTACATCAACCACTGGAACCACTTTGGGACGGGCTACAGGGGCTCTACCCTGAACATGATGAGGAAGCTCCTGAAGTAGCCAGGTAGGGTGGAGACATTCCCACACGGTCCCTCGGGAATGAGCAGCCCCTGCTCACCCAAAGGACCCCAAGCTTGGGATTGGTGGGGAAACACCTGACATGGGAAAGGCTTGGTGCACTTTCAAGCCTCACTAATTTCAACTTTCAAGCAGTTGTGTCATTTTTAATTTCAGCACTAGTTTCCAGCACAGATCCCCCCCTGCCTGTCTGTGTGTGTGTGGAGGTCCCACTGGGGTGGCAGAGCAGCAGGACAGGACAGTCAGCCCGACTTTGCTGTCTCTCCTGGGGCTGCTGTTCTCTCTCAGCTGTTCCACAGCAGCACCTTCCCACTCCTGCTGCCCCACCAGCACTTTGCCATGGAGAGCTGCAGCTCTGGGATGCTGGTGCTGGAAGTAATAATGAGTTCCTGCATCTCCCCTTGTTTGTTCTGTTCAGTTCTCTGTCTCTGTTTCTGTCCCTTTCCCCATGAATATTTCTATAGCTCCTTTCCTTTTTCCTTTCCTTTTTCCTTTCCTTTTTCCTTTCCTTTTTCCTTTCCTTTCCTTTCCTTTCCCCTTTGCCTTCCCCTTTCCTTTCCCCTCCCTTTTCCTTCCTTGCTTTCCCTTTCCCATGTCGTGTCCTAATCCAAAATTTCCATCAGATTCAATGAATCTGAAAATGAAAACATTATCTTTTTGATTTAATGAGTAGACAAGGCCCTTGGACTGCACTTGCAAACATATGTAATTAATAATATTAATAATATTTCCAATATTTATTTTAATTTAATGTAATTTAGTCAGAGGATTTTGTTTTTCTTTTGCTGTGAGAACTGAAATTCCAGTGGTAATTCCTAAAAAGGATGTCTAATTCCTTGGTAATTAACTCCATGGTCAGAAGTGGGTCGTTACCACCCAAGTTTGATAATAACATTTCATAGTTCAAGTGTGATATTTCAGTGTGTTGTACTACAATAGGAACATCCTTAAATAACTTTGTAAAATGTGGGAGGGAGGCTCCATATTTTGGTGACCAGAAGCACCTCTGGCTGCTGGGTTGGTCAGGGCTTGATGTATTTTCAGAAAATGAGGTGCAGTGGGCAAAGCTGGTCTGTTGTGCCACCACGGGGCTGTGGAAGGAGCAGTGTTGGATCTGATGGCTTTGTAAGGGGTTTTATTGCTCCTCGCTGCTTTATTTTTACAGAAAACATGGGCAGTGGGAATTTGGGGAGAAAACTGTTCAGCAAAGACATTGGTTACAGTGTGAGCTGGAGTTCATTAGTGAATCCGTGAGGGTTAATGGAAGAAAGTGGTAAAGAAAGTAAAAGTAAGTGCAGTCCCACAAATCCTTCTGTGAACTAGAAGATTTGGGTAAGAATGACCTCAGTATTTCAGCTTCAGACTGTTGACATGACCAACACTAAAATACTGTATTAAAAAATGCTTGAATATGTTCAGACTTTTTTCCACTTCAAATGGCTGTGCTGCAAAGGTTTCATAAAGTTGAAAGTTTGATGCTGTGATTGGTACTGTTTAAAACAACACACTTTGTTCTCTGTAAATAGGATAACAATAGTGAAAAACTTGTACTTCCTTCAAATCAGGGAAATCTGTTGGTTATAAAACTTAATAGAACTGTAACAGTGGAATAGTAGAGTTAAAACACACTTGGAATTGTAGATGGTAGCTGGAAGATGCAGGTTTGAGGAAGAGCAAAGTGCATGTGCACTGGTGTTTGTGGATGTGAGCAAACCCACCTGTGTCACACTGGGAACTGAGTGTGAGCTCAGACTTCTCCAATAAAACACTTGCCTTGCAGAAACCACGTGTGCCTGTGCTTTGCTTTCATGGCTTGGAGCCTGAGATCGGATGTTTGGGTATGGATGGAGCTGCTGGATACCAGCAAAGGGCAGCTCCCTGTCCTGACATGCTGGGAGGCTGCAGTGCCCCCCTGAGTGTCCTGTGCAGTCAGTGGAGATGGAGCTGTGACTTGCAGGGTTCAGGTGTCTCCAGGATTCTCTGAGATGTTGACAATGTGCTGTGATGCTGCTCTGTGCTGTGGGGTGGATCAGCTCAGGAATGGAGGTCATGGCTATCATGGACATCATCCAGCTGCCTCCCACATCTCGTGCAACCCATGTCCCCATCCCAGTCCCTTCCCCCTGGGGCCCCCCATAGCCCATGCCCCCTTCCCCAGGGGTCTCTATCTCTATCCTCACCCCTGAGTCCCCTTACCAGGGTGTGTCCCCATCCCTTGCACTTGGGTGCCCATTCCCGTGTCCCCAGCCCCCTAGTAGGCTGTCCCTGTGGGTGGGTGTCTCTGGTGGGTGTCTTCATCCTCAGGGTGGGTGTCCCAGTCCCAGTATGGGGGTGTCACCGTCCCAGGCTGGGTGTCCCCATGCCCAGGGAGGGTTTCCCTGTCCCCATAATGGGTGTCCCCATCCCCAGGGGGGTGTGTGTCCCCCCGAGATGTGTGTCTGTCCCCATCCCCAACTGTGTCCCCATCCCCACCTGTCCCCCCCCCATCTCCACCTGTCCATCCCATCCCCAGCTCTGTCCCCCCATCCCCAGCTC
>VXAU01003917.1:125994-164258 GCA_013399695.1 Formicarius rufipectus | reverse complement strand
CTGGTGACCCGCGAGATGGCCCTGGAGCGCTTCGTGGGTGAGCACCCCGCGGCTGAAGGCCTTGTCCTGTGGGATTCGCCTTATTATGGCCAAAGGAGGGGCTAAACCGGCTGGTTTGGGGTCAGCGGGGATGCTGTTCTGGGGACAGAGGGGATGCTGTTTTGGGGTCAGGGGGAATGCTGTTTTGGGGTCATTAGTGATGCTGTTTTGGGGTCAGCAGTGACACTGGGATTTTATCAACAGGTTTGGTTTTTTTGGTTTTTTTGCTCGTTTCCACCCCCCTTAATGACTTAGTTTTCATGACTGGAAATAAAAATCCTAGTCTTAGATCTCAGAAATCAGAATTTTGACCCACATTCTGCCTTCATCTTCCTATCAAATGCAGGCTGTATTTTGGTTAAAGTTGGTATGTCTGTCAAAGAAGGTAATTTTTTTAACCTAATTACTCATTAAAACACAGAGGTTTTAGACCTTAAAATGGCTATTTCGTATTTTTACTCTTTTATTTCATAGGAAGTGTGAAGGGGAGCTGAGTCCACCCAGATCATAAGTTTGTTTCTGAGGGGAGATGTGACTTGAATTTGCATTTTGTGCCTCCTCATGAAAGCTATTCTGCCCCTGCAGCTCAGCTGGGTCTGGAGGGGCTGTAATTAGGTGGCTGCAGGGAGGTCCTGGGCGATCAGCCTGTTACAGGGCACATCTGTGTGTTGGATCAATGTTGTGACCAGGTGATTTGCATCAGTTAATTCAGCACTTAATGAATTCACAAAGTCATTTTACCAGACTGGCATTGTGCAAGTACTTTTGTCAAGAGGGGCGAAAATTTTCAGTCAAAATATTGATCCAGCAGCAGTGTTTCTGACAAGAAGACCACCCAGGTAGGCAAACAAGAAAGCAGAAAGCCCAGATTTGGAGATGTGACCCTGCAGAAGTTCCTCAGTGGCACTCTGCTGGTTGATTGAACTGGCTGTTCCACCTGAGGAGCCCTGTGATGATCATGGAACTGTTGAGACAGGAGTCCCCAGAACACTCATGCTGGTGGCACCAGTCAGTGTCACAGGTGAAATGTCAGATTCCATGGGGATGGGAAAAGCCATGGATGCCTCAGACTGTGAGATCCTTCCAGCACTTCTCCCAGTAGGGATCTCTCTGTGCCACATCGTGTGTGCTGTCTCTGTATTTAAATTGTATTTATGAGCTTTCTGCCTGCATGTAAATACAGGCTCAGGATACTTAAAACTGACAGGTGGTTCAGTGTTGGGTTATAATATTTGGTGTCTTCAGGTGTCATTTGATCCTTCTTGGGTAAAAGGTCCCACATCTGGTAAGGGGCTCAATGTGTGGGCTGGAATGCTGAAACTTAGGGAATACCTTTAATCTGTGTGCAGAGAACACAGTGACCACCCATTCCAGAGGGGTTTAATGGGAGTTTCCAAAGCCTTCACAATAACATATTGTGCTGTTTTTTTGGTGAACCATTAGAAACAGATGTTTGGGAAACAGTTTAATCTGCAACTGCAGTTGTGTAGGAAATGAGGGAAGATCTTTGAAATAATAGCCTTAGAAGAACTGGTTTAGGTTCATTCTCTTCAGCTTTTATATTTCAGGGTTTATTTTACATTGCCAGGCTGTGATCTGGGAAAAGAATTTGCTGTTAAACTCTGCTTCTGCTGAAAAGCTGTTGCAGTTACCATCTGGAATGGGTGGTCACTGTGTTGTCTGCATACAGATTAAAGGTATTCCCTAAATTTCGGCATTCCAGCCCACACACTGAGCCTCTTACAAGATTTGGGACATTTTGCCCAAGAAGGATCCAGTGACACCTGAGGGCACTAAATAATATAACCCAATACTGAACCACGTGCTGGTGGAATTTGTGGTCACTAGTTCTGTTTGTATGCAGCTTAAGGCATAATTTAAGTTGATTACAGTGGGAAGTTAGTGATGATTAGGAGCTCAGGTTTCCCTCTGGATGGCATTGTGGTATCCCAATGGAATTGCACAAGGATACTGCTGGATGAGCTGGTGTCCTGAAAGTGGTGGTGCAGTGTCATCCACTGGTCAAGGGCAGCACTGCTGGAGTTGGGTCTCATCCTCAGGGTAAGTGTTGGTGTGGCAAGCAGACAGAAGGATGGAGAGCTGAATTGTTTGAGAGAAAAACAAATGCAGGAGAGGCCAAGTAGGTTTTAGTTTTCTAATTAAAAAGCTGTTTTCTGACCAAGTAGCTAAAATGTCCCAGGTCATCTCCAGTGCAGTGTTAGATCATTTGATGATCTCTTCTGGAGTCCAGCTTTCATTTCTAGCTGATTTTTGTTGATTCTGGGTTTAAATTGAAAAACTTTTATGTCTAAAAGACCTGGCAAGTTGTTCTTAGTTTTTTTTCAACATTCAATTTCAGTTTATCCTTCCTGGAGTCAGTACCCAAAGGAAGAGACCATGTTAGTGGCAGCAGAACAGAGTTAGTGATTGTGAGCAGTTTGGAGGAGCACACATGGTGATAGCTGCAGTTTGTATTTGTCCAGGTTAAAATTTGTCAAGGAGTCTTTGCTGAATAATTCCCTGTATTCTCTTTCAAAATAAAAATCCAGCTCTGAGGATTGTGAGGAGCACCCTCAGCTGCCAAGTGGTGCTGTGTGGGGTGTTTTTCTGCTCCAGTCAGGTGGCTTACAAGAAAGAGGTGAGAATTCTGCTGGCCCTGTCCCCTGTGCGAGTGCAGATCCTCCAGGGTGGAACTGCAGCTTTAGATCCATTCCAGGCTCAGGGTGATAACCAGTGTGTCCAGGGAGCATTGTTTTCCAAATATAGTTTCTAACTTTTCTACCTCTTACAGGTGGTGGCAGCTCAAGGATACAGCAATCTTAAGCTAAAGCTGTCCAGAGTCAGGGACAGCTGTCACAGTCAAGACCTGTAAGAGGCTTTAATGAGAGTGATTTATTACAGATATCTTCTTCATTTGCAGGTATAATGGACAAGTACCAGGAGCAGCCTCACCTTTTGGACCACCACTTAGGTAGGAATGTCATCTTTAAATAATATTTGTGCATGTACTTGAAAATCATTTAAATTATAAGATCCAGGTTTGTGTTATGAGATTGCTGTGGCTGATATTACTTGCTATAATTGCCATCTCTTCCTTTACTGTTGGAAGTATGAGGATCTGGAAGTGAACTGCTTGTAATCTCACTGTTTTCCCTCTCCTTTCATTAGAGGGGATGATGAATTCCCTGTTGGATATCATACGGGACAAAGGATCTCCTCCGCCTCTAGTTCACCTGGCTTTTAAATTTCTTTACATCATTACAAAGGTAAACAGTACCAAATTTAACATTCTGTAACAGAGCTGTGTGAGGTACCAATATTTTCTTTGTTATTTTCAGAAGTATTAAAATAAATACATGTCTGAGTAATGCAGTGAAATATTTTAAACTACTGTGAAACACTAGCTCTCTATTCTCATTTTTGTGATGACTCTTGTTGTTTAATGATCCAGAGTTGTAAACATCAAGGTAAGAATGCAAAAAATACTGCAGAGATTGAGTGGTAAAACAAGAGTCATAATGTTGAAGAGTAAAGTATGGCAAAAGATTAGATGGACTGAGGAATTCTCATCCATGTATAAGGAAGCATTTTGGGCAGTGAGGGCTGAGCACTGGAATAGGTGGCTCAGAGAGGTGGTGGCATCTCCATCCTTGAGATACTGGACACCCCATGGATGTGGTCCTGAGCACTCTGCCCTGGGTGACCCTGCTTTGGGAGAGTTGGACTAAACAGTCTCCAGAGGTCCCTTGTTTTGAAGTTAACAAATTACGATTTCATAAATCATTCTGTTTGTAAAAACACGAACACCTCAAGGTATTCAAGACCTTAGTTAGTGTCCTTCCCCTCTATATGATGTGAGGATCCTAATCAAGGGGTCCTCCAAGGGTGTTTCCCTTCCCCAGGGTGTGATGATTCCAGGTGGGTCATTGCATTGTGGATCTTTCTCTGGCAGGTGAGAGGCTACAAACGTTTCCTGCCGCGGTTTCCCCACGAGGTGCGGGACCTGCAGCCAGTTCTGGACATGCTCTCGGAGCAGAACCCGAGGGACTCCGAGGTGAGAACTCCCTTTGCCTCTTCTTTGCCTTTTATGGCTCCAGATGAACAGTGCCAGAAAGAAAATCTGGGGAAAAAGGTGTATAAAGCAGTGATAGAGCCTGTCAGGTGTTAACTAAGCACCTGGGTTGGTGGAAACCATCATCCTGTCAGAGGAGAAACGCCCTCCTGGAGGACAGGCCTTGGCTGTCCCACGTGGGGTTTGTTCCAAGGGACTGGGAGTAGTGGCAGTGGAGGGGCAGGTAAAACTGGAACCCTCCTGTAAGGGAACAGATTGATAGAAACAACAGTAGTGAGAGGGGCAGTGAAGGATACTGAACCTCTGGATGGGGTGGCTGGGAAATCCTCTTCCTGGTATGCATGTCATTAACAGGCATGGTAATTTAGCTTGGAGTCAGAATAGTAAAGCCACAGAAAAGGGAAGTTTTGGGATTTCTGTGTTTGTTCTTCTTCGTATAAAGAGGCTGTTTTTTAAACCTTTGTGTTTGTCAAAGTTGGTAGAACTTCTGTTTTGATAAGCAAATGAAGATCAGAATTAATGTTTTTTATTTCATAAAATGTTTTATTCTTCCCCAGCCCCCTCAGTTTCTGTCCCCAAATCTGTGAGGGGGTTGGTTTGGTTTTTTTTTCCTTTTCTTTTGAAAGGAGGGAGGTGAAGATTGGAAAAAATCACACAATTATGGTACAGGGTATGAATCTGCCTTTTTACAGTATATTCCTGGGTGTAGAAGAATAACACAGAATTTCAAATCCTTTCTTTCTACCTGTTTGCAATTTGAAAAACAACACAACACCTTCATTATGGGCCCTGATCTGAAAGTTTTATTTGACTGGGAATGTTCTGGGCAAGAATTCTGAATCTGAAAAATACTTTGGCAAAGAATTTAAAAATTAATTTAATGGATTAAAGTAATAGAATGTCCTGAGTTGGAAGGGACCCATAGGATTATAGAGTCCAGCTCCAAGATACTGTAGTACATGTTCTTGCATTTTTGAATAAGGAAAAATAAGAATTCCAGAAGCCTTATTGAGACTGATGTTTTTTAAGATAGATTATCATCTGTTATAGGTAACAAAAATCATGGATTTGAAGACACTAATTGTATTGCTGCTCTACATTAAAATATTTTTTAACATTCATCAACTCTGACACTTTGCTGCTGTAGCTGTACAGCTTTAAGCTTGGAAGAAGTTCCTTCTGTCTGTCTCTCAAAACTCATGTGGAGTTGTTTCAGTAAACAGGTGAAAAAAGTAAATAAGAAATTAGGAAAGAAGAACATATTTCTGTTTTGTGACTGACTGGGGGCACAGATAGGCTGAAAGAGGGAGAAACAGGAAGATGGCAATGTGCATTTTCCTTTGGGGAGGAAACAAACCTGCCTACTATCAGATTCAGGGAGGAGGGTCCATTAATTTGCTTATAGTTTTGGGCTCACTTGTAGTTCTGTCTCCTTTGGAGTTTTAAGGCATTCATGTCTGGAGTTTTCATCATCTCTCAAAGTCCCTTGGTGACAGGAGTTTGTGCTGTGTTGGAATATATTCCAGAAAATGGAGCCATGGCTTTGTTTTCCCATTCCTTTCCAGACCTGGGAGACTCGTTACATGCTTTTGCTGTGGCTCTCCATGATTTGCCTGATTCCTTTTGACCTGGCCCGTTTTGATGGCAGCCTGGAGCCAGAGGAAGGGAGGGCTCGGCAGCCGACCATGGATCGCATCCTGGACATAGCCAAGGTGAGGGCAGTGCAGCTTTGGTGCCTTCACACCCGTGGGGCTGGCCTGAGCATTGGGCTGGGAAGTAAATAATAATGGATTCTCTATGTTCTTAAATAATATTCTAAAAATCTGGTTATTTATGGCCATGTGGTTGTACCTAATCTGGGAAGAAGTTCCCTGTACGTTGGGAATCTTCAGTTTGCTGCTTTTAACCTGAGACTGTTACTTGTTTTCCCTGGTACAATAAACTGTCCTACTTTATCTGATGTGAATGCCTTCCTTTGAATGTGTTCATGGCTTTCAGTGCTTGAAAATGCTAGTGAGCTTTTGCTGAAAGTCAGAACTGAGGATTTTTAGGTGAGATCAGTGTTGGATCAGAATTGTTAACTTTGCAAGCTATGGCTGGGTGAAGAGTTTTTCAACAGAAACATAAAGTTTCAGTGAGTGTCAGCCCAGGTGGTGACTTTTCATCCCTTTGAGATAAAAAGAAATGATCCTCCCCTCCAGATAGCCCAAAAGCTCATATTTTGGCACTTGCAGCACTGGAGGAATGTATTGCTTGTAGGCCAATGTGCCTGTGAGTTAAGGCTTCAGTAAAGGTGCTAAACCTGCTTTGAAAGGCACCAGAAGGGAGACATGGTTTGTTTAATGGGAAAATCAGTATTTTACTATCTTAAGCTCAATTTGTAATCATAATAATGACACAACGTGTGTAATCATCATAATACTTGTAGTCATGAGTATTCAGTAGTGTGTTTGTACAGTGTTGTTGTGTAGCTGATCCTGAATCTCCATGTGAAATTTTACAGTCAGCTCTCTTTTCCCTTCAGTGTTACCTGGTTGTCAGTGACAAGGCTCGGGATGCAGCTGCTGTGCTGGTGTCCAAGTAAGTCTGTTTTGTGCTTCTGGGCAGGAAGGAGAAGCCTGGCTGCCCTTTCTCCTGCCATTCCCTAGCCTGCCATGGCAGTGTTGGGAGGGCTGGAAGTTGCCAGCTGTTTGTGGTTGCTGTTGGGATTTGTTTCCTCTGCTTGCTAGAGGAACAGGTATCTGTCCCAGCTGTCTCTGCCCTGGTAACTGCAGAGTGGGCAGGTTGCCTTCAGGGGCTGGTTTGTGCTGCTGCTGCTGTTGGCAGGTGTTGGTCTGTAAGTAGGTACTTGGTCTCTGGTGTCACTAGCATGGTTCCCTGGTACTGCTTAAGTTATATAAAAGGAAATAGTAATGCTGGAATTTATTTTCTTAATTATTGTTCTTGTTGCTTTTTTCATTCTCTTGTTCAGAAAGCAATACTTGTGTTTTCTTAGCCTTATGGTTGTTAAATAACCCATCAAAAGGAACAAATATGGGATAATGGAACTTTGTAAATCCCACTGTTTTACCTGGTTTACCTTCAGGCCTGGGACAGTCTGTGACAGGGTGTGGTTGTTGTGACATTTTTTGCATTGCTCCAGTAATACTGAATAAAAAAATGCATTAAACCACTAAGGTGGTTCATGAATTTGAACGACGAGCTCGTGTCTCCTCTGCATCAGTGCAGAGGTGCCATTTGTGATGCACGTGCAAATACATTGCAGAGCCCATAAAGGGGCAGCACAAGCGTGTCCCTGGTGTCCGTGCCCCTGGTGTCCGTGCCTGTCTCCTTCTGTGTGCTCGGCCCACGTTGTGATTCCCGGGAATTTCCTTCCCTCTCCCCTTCCTTTGGAGCAGCGGAGCGCCCGGCTCTGCAGTGCGGCCGCTGCCGCCAGGGGGCGCCGCTCGCTTGTCCTTGCGGGGGACAGAGGGACAGTGGGGATATGGGGACAGGGAGACAGTGGGATATGGGGACAGCGGGGATATAGGGACAGGGAGACAGTGGGATATGGGGACAGCGGGGATATAGGGACAGGGGGACAGCTGGGTATGGGAACAGTGAGGTTATAGGGACACGGGGATATAGGGACATGAAGATATAGGGACATCGGGACAGTGGGGTATAGGCACATGGGGATATAGGGACTGGTGGACAGAGGGGTATGGGGACATGGGGATATAGGGACAGTGGGGAACAGCGACATGGGGACAGTGGGGTGTAGGGACATGGGGACACAGGGACAGTGGGATATAGAGATGGGGGACAGGGGGATATAGGGACATGGGGACAGCAGGATATAGGGGGATGGGGATAGCAGGGTGTGGGAATTGGGATATAGGGACATGGGGACAGTGGGAGATGGGATATAGGGGACATGGGGACAGGGGACATGGCATGGGAACACAGGGTATAGGGACATGGAGATGGGGACATGGAGACAGGAGGACAGTGGGACATGGGAACAGTGGGGACAACAGGACATGGGGATATGGGGTCAGTGGGACACTGGGGATATGGGAATAACAAAACATGGTGTTGAAGGGACATGGGGATATGAGGACATGGGGACAGCAGAACACACTGGGACATGGGGGCAGTGGGACAGGATAATGGGGCATGGGGATAGTGGGACACGAGCATGGGGACAGTGGGGCGTGGGGACTGGCACAAAGGTACAGTGGGACAGGGGCACAACAGGTGTGGCCAGAGAGTCACAGCCATAAACCCTGGTCATGTTCTTCTCTAGGTTAAGAGCCACAAAATTTTGGGGATTCACTGTATAAAACTGGTTGTGAAATAAAACATTTATCAGAGCAGATCCTGACTGTCTTTTTGGGAAGGACTTGTCTGTGTACTTATTTGAAGCTTATTCTGAACTTCAGTCACAGGACTCAAAGGCTCCAAAGTTTCTGGTTAGTGAGGATATTGCTTCTGCTCTGAATCTGATGGCAAATCAAATGCTTTTTTGACTGAGAACTGTCAGTGTTATGCAGGAAATTCATGCAGGACTTAAAACCAACATCACAATTCTCTGCTGACTCATCCTTTGGTTCTCTGAATTACTCTGAAATATTTCACAGCAAAATTCAAGTGACTCTGTGAACCATTTATATAGTCTAGAATAACTAATCTTGCCAGTTACATACTTATTTCTGATAACAGAAAATAGGTTTGTGTCCTTATCCTTCCCTGGGAGGGTGGGCAGGCCCTGGCACAGGTTGGGCAGAGAAGCTGTGGCTGCCCCATCCCTGGAAGTGTCCAAGGCCAGGTTGGACAGGGCTTGGAGCAACCTGGGGTAGTGCAGTGTGCCCCTGCCCATGGCAGGGGGTTTGTAGCTACATGGCCCTTAAGGTCCCTTCCAACCCAAACCATTCTATGATTCTTTGATCCTAATTCGTTTTTGCAGTGATTTTGGAATTTATAATTGCAAGTTGCTGTTCTGGGATCTTTATGTATCTGTGTGGGTAATATGCTTTGTCACAGATTGACAGAGGCAGAGGATTTGAGGTGACTGTGTGACACAGAGTGAATTATTCTTGGGCATCTGTATGGGCCTTCTTCTCTTCCTAAAATCCCAGAAAGTATTCAAATTAACCAACACTAATAAACTCTTGAAAGTACACCCAGTATTTGAAAGACTTGTCAAGTAAGGGTGACAGTAATTTAAAAGAAGTGTCTTTTATCAAATTATACTGAATAGAATTCACACTTCCAGACTGTCTGCCAAACTAAATTTGGAGTGGAAGGTTTTCTGCGGTAGCCTGATTGGTTGCAGCCTTGTGTTCAGCAGAACTTGGTGCTTGTGCTCAGCCCTCAGGTTCAGGGGGGTCCCACCAGTGCCCAGCACCCCACACTGGGTCCTGTGCAGGCACCACCTTGTCTGCAGTTGTCTTATCTTCTCTTCACCTCCATTTATGGGCTGAATTAATTGTTATTAGGAGTCAGTGCTCATAACAAACAAGGGGATAGAATGCATTAAGCTGGTTCTGGTACCACGTGTGTAAGGCTGGAATGGCACTGCTTAGTGGACCTATAATTATTTAGTTTATTATGAAAACACCATTTTGAAAACAGCCTGATGATTAAAAGGCTTCACCAGGAATTAGAAGACTGGCTCCAAGGCCTTTCCCTGCTTTCACATCCCAAAACAGCTTTTTAATGAGATGAGGTCACTGTGCCATCTTCCTGGAGCTGGACTGTTAGTTGGGTGGGCAGGAACACAACGGTCCTGGCACAGATGGAGAGATAAGATAAAGGAGTCTGACTCTGTAGCACTCTGAGAGGGGAAAGTCCCTGGGGAGGAGGAGAAAGTCTGGGTTCTCATTGGTGCTCCAAGGGGTCAGGAATTTGAAGTGAAGTTTAGGAACATCAGGATCCAAGACTTCCTGTTTTCCAGAGTAAGTTGGTTTTCTTGGGGCGAAGAAATGGAGTTTGTGTCATGAATTCTCCTGTCTGCTGGCTCAGTGAGTGTTTGCAGTAGGAGGAGATGAGGCTGATCCTTATCCTGCTGTTAGTCTGGAGGTTAGGGCACTCCTTTGGGAAAGAAGGGTTTAAACTCCTTTGGGCTGGGAAGGGGTCTAGGAACCAGCTCATCCACTTCACAGGTCACTTCTCTCATCTGTGCCCTTGGGCCAAAGGCAGCTTCATCCTTGATGTTCTGTCACAAAACAATGCTCCTGCAATTTACCCTCCCCAAATCCTCCCTGTTTTCCTGCTGGGCACAACAAGGACTGGCTTGGAAGCCAGTCCATCCCCTCTGCCCACTGTTCCCATGTTCTGTGTCGGGCATCTCCTGGTGCAGTTCCCCAGAGGGTGTGGGAAGGCAGCAGGTCCCAGCTGTGTGCACAGCCTCCCCCACTACCCTGTGTTGTGCTGGGTGGGCTGTCCTGTGTCCTGTGGCTGCACCGGGAGCAGACTGGGACAGGAACAGGCCCTGCTGGAACAGGGTCCTGCTCTGGGGGTGCCAAAACACTGAACGAGAGAACTGGAGCTGATGCCTTGACTGCAGCTCGGCTGGCACAGGGGGTGGCTGAGTGTGGGTTTGCAGAAGTTGAGCCATGATGAACCTCCTTTTTCCCCATCTAGTGTGAAATATCAGGTGTTTGACCTTTTCTGTTATCTAAAATCCCAAATTTAGCCCCACTGGTTAGTCGTTCTGGGCCTGGCTGGTGACAGGCACTGGAACACCGTCCCGCTGCACTGATTTTCAGGTTTGCAGGATGGCTCTTCTTGCTGAGAATAGTGGGAAATCCTCATACTTGTTTCAGCTTTTCACAGATTTTAATGGGGACAGTTTTTATCTGGGATCTTTGGAAATTTTGTTGCTTTGCATTTAAAAGAAATCCTTAGAATCCACATTTTTGGTGGGCTTGACATGAAAGTGAAGTTCTGGGCCTTGCTCAGGAACAGAAGGGCTAACAGGATGTTTTGGAGCATTCCCACCCTCAGCACTTTGGGAAAATATCCATTGGAGAACTGTTTTCAGGAACTACAACCAGCTTGGATAGCTGGAAAGCTGTTTTTGATGGAGTCTGATAAAGGCAGTAACTGCAGTGTTTTGTTTTCCCTGTGACAGGTTTATTGTCCGGCCCGATGTCAGGCAAAGCAGGATGGCAGATTTCCTGGACTGGGTGCTCTCCATGTTATCCAAGTCTTCCTCCCAGACCATGGAGGGGACTGTCATTGTGAATGGCATGCTCCAGGCTCTGGTAAATACTGTATTTCTTTGAAAATGTTTTTTTTTATGAGCAAAAGATACTGTTATGGTAATTCCCTGATGGCAAATGCACAGAGAGGTTCCTAGTTATTAGAACAGGAGAAATTAATATCCAGCTGGAATCTTCTCCTCAAAAGATTGGACAGTGTAACCTCCCATGTATGTGTATTTTCTTTAAGTTGTCATCACCAAATGAAAGTGAAGTTGCCAGGGCAGATACTCATAAATAACTCTCAAAGTAGCATTTTTTTTCCTCTTTGAACAAAATCTTTGAAATGAAAAACTGGAAACTGTACAGAATGAAGAGTCTGGGCTTCTGTTATAGTAGTGATCTCTCCTGGACTTTTAAGAGCTGGTATCCAAAATGCAAGAGATGCTTGGAAGTTTTATCTGTTTTTCTGTAACTAACACACTGTTCTTAGTGGTTTCAAAAAGCCACACTAAACATGTTAATGTCCTTGCTGATCTGAATTAGTTCTTTGCTTAATGCCCTTTCCTTGTGAAGTAATAATGGTGTATGAATCAAAAGAGCTGAATTCTTAGTTTGGGCTTTAAAATGTACATACCATGCACAGGGAAAAAATCTACAGTACCTGAAGCACTGCTCTGTAGCAGCACTCCTCTTGTACATCCTAGGAGGGTCTTTTATAAAAGCTTTGTTGTAGTTTTACAGAGTGTTGTAGTTTTAAAAGTGTTGGTGTGCATTTTGAAATACTGGGGTAACAGTTTTGGTGTCTGTACCAGTTTGAATATCTGAATATATTTGGGTGGAATGGGTGAATTTGTTGGTTCTCCTTGGTCTGGTTGCTGTCCAAGCCTAGGCAGTGCAGGCCAAGGCAGACGATGAGCTCTTGTGCAGTCTTTGCACTTGCACAGCTTTAAGGATCTGCTGGTGTTTGTCCAAACCTTTTATGATTTGCATTAATCTGCTGCTCTTTTTCACCAGTTACTAAGAGGACTTGTGTGCAGTGTGGTGCTAAACATCAAAGCAAAGTTCTGGAGCAAGTCTGTGGGGTGTGGGGTGGTTTTTTTTTTGTCTTCTTTTTTTCCCTCTCGAGCTCTTCCAAATGAGAAGACAGGAGAGCTGGTCTATATTTAGACTCCCCGAGGAGCTGCTGCCGCGCAGGAGGAAGCGCTCCCTGCGTGCACTGCAGCGCACCGAGGGCAGAATGATGTTTCATCATTTTATTGTCAGATCTGGAAAGGGAGAGCTCCTGTTTGCCATTCCTGGGGCGTGCTGGGGCCTGCAGGATGTATAATGCATGAGTGTTTTGTCAGAATTCCTCCGAGTTTGGCTTTGGCTCCATCCACCTGTTCATTAGTGCGCACGAAGCGAAACAGGTGAATGCTCAACAAGTAGAATCGAAACCAGAACGTGGTGCACTTGGGCTGGGAGCAGAGCCTGCTGCCTTGCTCCTCTGGGGTGCTTTTTGCCCCTTCACAGCTCAGGGAGCCTGTTCCAATTGGTAGATCTGAGTAGATTTTTAAAGGTTTTTTTTGTTTGTTTTTTTTTTGTTTGTTTTTTTCCCCTCCATTCAGTCTTCAGTTTTTTGTTTCAGTCACTACTGCGTGAGTGTGAATTATGTCATTAGGGAACGAAGGCTTTCAGAGTGGGGTGTATGCAGGCAGGTTTAAGAGGAGCAGAAAATATTTGTTTCAGGAGTTAAATATTGTATTTATACAGAATTATATACTAAATATTTTAGCATTAAGATTTTTTTAACATAGCTGCAGCAACAGCATGTTGCTAAACCAAAAACATCAGCTGAAAATAAGTGTTTAAAATAAACCTTTTCTCTTAAACATGCAAGATTCTAGCAGTATATAATATATTCCATAAACAAGCTCATGTTTATTCTATAAATAAATCCAATATACTCCACCATAACAAGTAATCACTAAGTGTGTAAAGCTGAACACATCCTCAGGAGGGACAGGCAAAACTGGTGTCAACAAGCTCCAGAATCCTCTGCCCTTGTATTCCTCCAGCAGTTTGTTCCTCTGAGAGTCCAACTGCGGCTGCCTGGGCATTTCTCTGAAGAAGCAGGAGAAAACCAGACCATTTCTCAGTTTCTGGTCAGTCCAGCAAGGTGGGTTTCGGGAACATGGCAGGTTTTGGGAGTGCTGTAACCCAGCAGAGTGGGGATAAAACCCCTTCACCCCACGGGGGGTCCAGGCAGGGCCTCCCCCCGTGCTGCTCATGGTCTGCCTTCCAAACCGCTCCGAGGGAACTTGGCACGGAAAAAGGGCTCGGGAAAGACATGAAACTGCTGCATTTCAATGAGGTGAAACTGCAAGTCAGGGACGCAGTGAGGAGTTGGCCATGCTGCACTTTGATCTGCCTCCTCGTGGCCCTGAGCCTGGCGATCAGGGCTCTGCTGCTGCCGTCTCAGCTCCCTCGGCGTGGGGTGCAGGACGAGTCCTGTCGGAACACGCCACTGCAATTCCACCGGGGCCGCCGCCTCCTCCTGCCTTCCCTGCCACCTGTTGTCAGGGCACAGCATCTCCCTACAGGGGGGCACCAGCACAGTGACACTATTTCACATTCAATGTCTCAAACTCTTTGGTGGAAGCTCCCATTTCACTTAGGAATTGAATTCACTTCTGTGCTCAGATCGCACCAAAGGATTATAAATATTGGTTTGTTAAAAAAGTGCTGCTTTTTTTTTTGTTTTGTTTTATAACATTTGTTTACTTGAAGGAAACTTCTGCCCTGTTTCAAGAATCTGCATTTTAAATTCTCTTGGTCTGGAGGTTTGCTTTTAAACCTGCCATTATATCAAACAGCTTTTTAGTTATCGCTGCAGGGCGCAGCACTCCCAGTTCTTGCGTGACAGAGATGTCATCACGTTGAGGTAGCCTTGGGCATTGAAACTTATTAAACCTTATTTGTTTTATAAGTGATTCAGTATACAAGTGTGAGTAATAATTAAAAAAAATAAAACGCCCTGCACAGTGATCTGATGAAACTCCAGCCCTAAGAACGAGGCATTTCCCTGAGCTGTCTCTAATGCAAAGGTTGTTTAGCAATAGCTACATGCTTATGTAAATTTGGCTCCAGGGAAGAAAGAACTCTCTAACTCCATTCTTTCAGACCCAGAGGCACAAAAATAGACTATTTCCAAATAGAATGTTTCCCAAGTCTCTGTATTTTTGGCGTTCTCAAAGCATTGGCTGTGTTAGGGTTGTCTGTTGGCATTACTTTTTTAAAGAAGGGGTTGTTGCTCAGTGTTTGGTGATAAAGGTGGAGAAAAAGCAGTGTTGGTGAGAGAAACCAAAGTTGTGATGTCTGCAGGTACCAAGGGCACCGACTCCTTCCTGATAATGCCATTTCTCTCCTGAGTGTCACTGAGTATTTGTTCTAATGTGGCCTTGTCTTAAACTGCTCAGTTTTTTCCTTCTCCCCAGAAGTTTTGTGTTAGTTCAATCTTCAGAAGCTCTGTTGTCATTCTATGCCTTTTTCCTGTACTGTCTCAAGCTCCTAAATTTTTTATCCTTCCGAGTCTTTAAAATCTGTGGTTTTGGTTAATCTTAAGATTGAAAGGAGATACTCTGTGTTGGTCTAAGCTTTGCAGACATTGAGCTGGTCAGTAACTGAGGTCACATGAAAGGTGCCATCCATCCCATGGCTCACTGGGTGCTGCAGTCTGATGTGTTGATTCTCACAGCAGGAGTGCTGCTTGTGCTGGAGACCCACTGGGAACCCGGACTGGAACTATCCCATGGGATGCAGTAAATATTCCCTGCTTCCCAGTGACCCCAGGCTCTGGTAGCATGTCCCCTCTCCCTGCACCCAGCCAGGAGGCAGGGATGGCTGTTGTGTGGCTACCAGGGGGTGCTCCAGAGCAACGCAGGGCATCATTTCCTGCTCTTCCCAGCAAGGCTGGAATTATCCTCCCGATCCTCCACTGGGTTACAACCAGAGGGTAGATGCAGACCTGTGCCTCCTGCTCGGCAGGAAGATCCACTCACTCCCCAGCAGCCAGGCCACCCCTCGTGGTGATTTGTGTAGCTTGGGGAACAAGTCCTGGAGATGATCCACAGTGATAGAGCTCCTGCAGGCCGGGCCCAGGGTGGGTTGTGCAGACAATTGGCAGGTGTGGTGTCTCTGCTGGGATTACTGCTCAGCAGGGCTTTGTTTGCCTTGCCCTGCGCTGTTTCCACAGCGGGGCCAGACCCGGCAGTCGTCATCGCTTGCACACCACTGATTCTCTCTAATTTGTAGGTGGCTTAATTATTTATAAGAGAGGGAGTCACATACTTTTGGACAGTTGAGCAGGTTGGGTGAGTTGTGTGCTCATTAGGTGAGGAGCCCATGGCACAGGCGGGATGCTCTGACAGGAGGGCTCTGCCTGCAGAGTGCCTGTGCAGCTGCAAAGCAGCCTTATTCATTGCTCTGTTTGTATCAGATTTCTGGAAATGGTGTGCCTTGGATATTTTTCTTCCTTCCAGGCAGGAAGTTTAAGCTGGGTGCTGTAATGCTGATTTGGTGTTCTCCCTATGTTTTTCCTCTATTTTTTTGGAATGTTTTCCCTTTATGCATCCTGAACTTCCCTTTTTGGTGTGCCCCCTGTACGCTGCAGGTTTGCAGGATTTCTGTGGCAGCAGTGATGCTGTACTTGCCTGACTGTAGCATGTGCTGGAAGAAAATACAGATTTTTTTTTTCTCTCTTTTTCCCAAAGACCAACACTGGTTAAAGTGCTTTTTTTTTAATTTCCTTTGGAAAATATATCTGCTGCAGTCAAAAGTTGGAGTAATTTGGATGTGGGGTTGCTTTTGAATGGTTTGGTTCATAAAGAAATGATGTAAACTTCTTTTCTACAATCTGCAAAAACCCCAGACACTGAATGTCCTGCCCTGTTAAATAGCTGAAGAGCAGTTCTCCACAGTTTGGCTGTTACCTGTTTGGTTCTGTAAAATTTGTTCTAAAAAGGGCTCTTAAGCTTCTCTACCACAGAGAAATACCCAATGTTTCACTTGCAGAAATAGCAGGGACCTGCTCCAAGGCTGTATCTGACCCACAGTGAACATCTGTGGGTGCAAACAGGACCCTCTTCCCTGTCAGCCATTTGGCATTTTCAGCTGTGTTTAGTCCAAAACCACTGGGTAACATATTCCACTGATCAAAATTCATGTAAATATTAAGGCCCTTTTAAAAAAAGTTTGGTTCTTAATTCAAACACAACAGCTATGGTGTCCTTCGGGTAGTTTTTACTTCCCCTAAAAACTTGTATTGATAGAATAGAACCCCTTAATCATCTCAGTTGATTTACTGTTCTTGCTATGATGATTTTAACATCTGAAGAAATATTATATATAGTTGTAGTTTTGTTTGGGAGTGGATGTTCTGTGTTGAAAATAGCTCATTATTTAAGTTTTAATGAAATTGCTGTAGGGAAACAATGAATGTGTGTTTGGCTGTTTTGTTGAGAAATAATAGAAATGGTTGTGACATGGAATCTGCCAAGGTCACTGCTAAATTCATTCATAGGTGTGTGAGGCTGTTTTCTTACCTTTTTTTATTAAAGCATTAAAACAATTCAGTTTTTGAACAATTTGAACAATTACAGTATTTGAAGCGTTTTCTCATTTTCTACTTGTGTTCTTGTGTTGATTCCTTCCCACGTCTCACTCTGAGACTCATCTCACCTTTTTTCTGGGGCACTCAAAGCTGGCCCCAGGGATGTCAAAACTCCTGCAGAGGTTTGTAGGAAGGTGCCAGAATTTAGGAACTGTGGAAGGCTGACAACATGTTGGTGTGTTGAGGCCTCTGTTCTACCTGTGCAGGGGCTCAGTGGGCTGGGAGCAGACACCCCTTGTCCAGGAGCATTCCCAAGGATCTGTTTCTCTGCAGGATCACTGCTTGAGGAATTACACTGTGCTCTGAAAACCCTTGGATATAATGCTGAGGGCTTGGAGGTAGCCTGTGTGTGCCCTCAAAACAGTATTTGCTGTCCAGTGGGCTGTTGGACAGCAAGGAGGAGGAGTTGCGAGGATTCAGGAATGCTGCCCTGTCTCCAGCATCCCCAGCAGAGCACGTGGAGAAACCACTGATGGGGTTTAGAGCAGAACTCAGGAACAAAGTGCTGAAGGAATGAGCTTGTGCACGCCTCAACAAAGAGGCAGAGAAATTTTAGAGGTGCTCTGGATCTGTTGTACTAAAGGTTTTGCAGCTTTTCTGTCATCTTTTCTTTAGGCAGGGTTTTGTTCTATGTCAGTGAGAAGTTTTTGTGTTTTATTTTAACACTGACAAGGTGTTTTGCTAAAACCTGGGCCACACTTATTCATGTTGGTATTTCTCTCTGTTGGCTCTTCTTCTGGCCCCAGTTGTTCTACAGCATTGCTGCTTTGCAAATGTCATTTTTAAGGCATCCCTCACCATTGCCTGCATGAAAACCTTAAACACCTCACTAACTGATATCCAATTCCACCTTGTACCTTGTAGTGCTGCTGGTGGGCAGTGCTGGTTTGGGGTCCTGCAGTGCAGTTTGCTCCCAGCCCCGCCTGCAGCACAGGAGGTGCCTGTGTGTGCTTGGTATGTGTGAGAAACTCCGGGCTTTTAGGGGAAGTCTCTCCTTGTTTAACCCCCAGGCATATTTCTTGAGGAAGGTTTTCCTTCTGGTGGATGCCAGAGCAAGGACAAACAAGAGCCTGAGTGGAGTTTTGATGTGCACTGAGTGACGGAGGAAGCGTTTAATGTGTCAGGTGTTAATGGTCCCTTGGTCTCACTGGGGCTGAATCTAACTGGGATATTTAATTGGACATAAAATGGTTTTGGAAGCTTTTCTGTTGCTCTAAATCCAGGAGTTGAAGTTGGCCTGTTGGAGGTGTAGTTGCAGGGGTTTGCCCTCCCGGGGTCTGTGGGTGGTTTGGGCTCTCTCAAGCTGTGGCTCCTGTGACCCAGCACTGAGCTGGGCAGGTCAGAGCCCTGAGCTGGCCCAAAACTGGGGGCTTTTTTTTCCCCCTGTTCTTTTAAAATTTATTTTCCTTGTTGTTTTCTTCTCTCGAGTATTTTCTGGCCAGCTCAGCCCCTTGAGCATGTACCAAGAAGTGAAACTGCACCCTAAGAGTCTTTTCCTTTTATGCAGTTTAAATCAGCAAACACCACAGATGATTGCAAGAACAATACAAAGTATTCTAAAACTAAATATTTGGTATATTGTGTTTCAGAATCTCTGTATCCTCATGTCTGTTTTCTGTATTTTACTTGCAGGCCCAGCTGTTTAAACATGGCAAGAGAGAAGACTGTTTACCATATGGTAAGTTTATAATATCCTGATCTCAGTTTTTCAAGCCATTGCAACAAAAAAGGGAAAGGAAGATTAACCTGGTGACAAGTGGGTGCTGTAAGGAGTGAAACCAAGAGGGAAGTGATAAAGCAGGGAAAACAAGGGGAGGAAATGTAGAGATGACTGTGAGGGAGAAGCAGATGCCACCAGGGAATGTTGTGTTGGAACAGCACATCAGAGGCTTTGGCAGGTGGTCACATGGGCCACTGCTGTAGCACAGGAGCTTAACACAGAGCATGGAAACTGTAAGATGTGGAAAACACTTGTTTTTTAAGTTCAATAGGACATTAACTGGGTTTGTACATGTTACTTCACAGGGTTTTGGAAAGCCCAAGAAGTGGCAGTGTACAGTCCTGGCTGGAATCATGTCAGGATGTTGGAATAAAAAAAAGTATTAGTGAAATGAGATTATACTGGATGTAACTAGGGATAAGACAGATACCAGAAGGAGAGCAGTGAGGTTCCTGAACTGTGTAATTTCCCCCTGGAATTACCTTCACTTCCTTGTAAATCCTGGAATGGGATCACTGACTGCATTATGATCCTTGGCTTTACTGACAGCAGCAGAGAGAGGCAGGGGAAGGTGGTGGCTCATCACTTCTGTGGAGCTCAGCCAAGTGTCAGAAAAGGGGTTTGTGCTATTCACAGGAAGCAAGCAGTGACGTAAACTCACTTCAGAGTGCTTGTGGTGTCACTAATGCAATTATTTTGGCCCCAAGAAGAAACTTTTTAGATCTGGGAACAGTTTGGTTCTGCCTGTTCCTAAGTCTGAGAGGCAGACACTTCCTTAGAGAATACCTGAGAGATGGGTAAAGGTGGAGATAAGGTAGTGAAGACAAATGCCATGGAATGAACCCAGGTGCTGTGTGGCTGGTCAGGAACAAACAGCAAATCCTGGGAATGCCATCCCACAGGAACAGCACTGGGAAGCTGCCAGAGAGGCACAGGAATAAACAGCTGCATAAAATATGGTGCAACATGAAGTGACATACTTTAAAAGATGCAAGTGTACAACACAATAGTCTGAATCAGTTTGGAAAGAGCATATTGAGCCCAAGAAATAAACCCTGTTGTAAAATCAGATGCTCTGGCCCATGGCTTAGAATGAATATGGAGTAGTTGTGAGTCTGGTCATAAGGAAAATCAGGGGTGTACCAATGTCTAAATTAACCCTAGAAAAGCTACAGTCTCACAACAGGGAAGCAGATGCTCAGGTGGAAACTGTTCGGGATAAGGAAATGTGAGAGACAATACCTAAGTTTTTTAGTTATAAAAGATCTGAGGATGAAATAGAAGAAAACAAAATAGGCAAATATCAAAGAAAGATCCTGTTTGAAGTCACTTGTGACTTAGAACTTGGCTTAAAACAGAACAGTAATCCTGAAGCAGTTTGCATGGGTCTGGAGATATTTGAGTGATTTGAGAACTGGCAGGACTTCGAAGAGGCTTATTCTTATATGTTCTTGAGTTTTTTCATTTCTGTTTGTGAATATTGATGTTTCTGCAGCCTCTTCCTCCTAAAGCAGCAATCTCTCAGGCTTTTATACTTGCAATAAATCCAGGGTGCTGGAAGGTATCCAAGCAATGGTCATCCCTGGCTTTGCCTTGTTGTCTGCATGGATTATTTTATGAGTATTTTGGTGTGTCAGGATAACATCAGCCTTTTTAAAGATGAGATTTGTAAGTCATGTCCTACAGTTTTTCAGACTTCAAAATAATTGGGTTTTCTTTGATCTCTGCATTTTGAAAACCTTGATAGGAGACAGGAGGAAGAGGTTGCAGAGTATTTTGCCAGTGTGATTCCATGTGTGTTGTTGGAAGGATGCTGAGTGTCCTTCAGAGGCCAGGTCATTAATCTCAATTAGCTAATAATGGTCAGCCTTCATGAGGAACTATTTTAATCCTGATGAAACTGCAAAGGGTCTGTTTTATTTGTACCAGGCGTGGGTTCCTTGTGAAAATTTGGAAACCTGGAGCCTTACAGTCATTAGCCCCAGATTCTCCTTTCTCTGTGTTTTTTTAATTTGCTGGACAAATAACTCTGCTCCCTTTGATGTGCCCAGATGAGAGGTTTTGTGGCTGATTGTTTACACATACACAGTGTTTCTCATGTCTTAAGTGTTTATGGACATCCATCCTCATAAAAATTTCTGTGCCAGAGGAGTTAAGTTGGTGCTCCCTGAAAATACTAAATGAGGAAGGGGAAAGCTCCCTCATTGTGCAGGAACTGATGAGCTTTCTGAGTAAATGAATAATATTTTCTGAGTCTTGGTTCTGTTGGATTACTGCAAATTCTTAGACCCTGAGAGACACATGTGCATGTTGCTTCCAGGGAGAATTAGAGGCATAATCACTCTGAGAGTGTAGATTATCATTTTCATAGTCAGAATTAATCCTCAAAGCCATCCTCCCTGCTTGGGCAGCGAGGGGCATCGCCACAATCCGACCAGTGTCAGAGCTGCTACAGAGCAGGTAACCAGGCATTTGTATTTCAGTAATACCTCTGAAAACTGCCATCTTCTGAAGGCCATTCAAAGCTTGCAGACTCAGAGGGGAGGATTTCTTTGCAGAGCAGTTTCCCCAGTGTGTTTCTTTGGTTTTGCAGCTGTGACTGTGCTGGAGTGCCTGGACCAGTGCAGGCTGTCCAACAGCAGCCAGATGGTGCTGCGCAAGCTGGGCATGAAGCTGGTGCAGCGCCTGGGGCTCACCTTCCTCAAGCCAAAGGTGGCCAAGTGGAGGTCAGTTGGATGCTGAAAGTGGGGGGAAAAAAAGGGAAACCCAAAAGCACAGAAAACTTAGAAATGCCTCAATGTATGTATTTGCTTTCTGCCTTCCTAAGTTCCCCTCAAAGAAGAAGAAATCCTTGTTATTTGGGGATGAGCATATTGATCATTTGTATGATTTGGGAGAAGTGATTTTCCTCTACTGTAGGTAGTTTCCTGTAATTTTTTTCAGTTTTGGTTCATAAACTAAAGCTGGGAATAGCCAAGCCTGCCTTTGTACATCACACAAGAAGCCTGTTCCCATATAACACAGAACTCATGAGATCTGGGAGAAGGAGACAACCTTTGTTCCTGCAGCTGATTTGGAACATTTTGGAAGAGGGAACACAACTTTTCCCATTCCCTGGTTCTACCCTGATTCCATAGAAAGTTCACAAGGGAAAAGTGGTTTGCAATCCCTCTCTGGTTTTGCATATTAGTCAGGTTTTGGTGTCTGGTTTTACACACTGCCAGAGGGCAAACTCTTTTTGAGATTTCTCGCACTGATATTTTAAAATTGCAGGCTCCCTTGGTGACTATTTTTATTGTATTTATTTTACCAGCTTTTGAGAACATCCTTAGGCATAGAAAATTCTTTTTAGGTGGAGAATGTACCTTGCCCCGTGGCAAAAGTCAGTTTAGCATGTAAAGTCTATCTTTTGTAAGAATACATCTGCACCAGGGGCTAAATATCTGAGTTCAGCTTGGTCAGAAAGTACTAAGCTGGCTTTAACATTTGAAAAACAATTTTTAATAAGCTGATTTTATTAATTCTTTTTTTTTTTCCTTAAGGTTTCAGAGAGTCTTTCAGGGCATGGGAATTTTGCCTCTCTTTATTGTCAGCAGTGGAAAATAGGTTATACTGAAACAGGAAAGGGAGGGATAATGAAAAGGAACCATTTGAATAGTCTGGCTCTTCTCACCTTGGAAAATAGACAAGTGGGTCAGGAGAAAGGAGAGGGGGACATTTCTCCCTCTCCTTTAAAGCAGCCACTACTAACTGGAGAGCTGTACCTTGGGGGGTGCAGGGATGTGACAGGCAGGCTTTGTGTCAGGATGTGCCTCTTCCAGTTGGAACACAAATCAGAGCAATGAGGTGTGTTTGCTGTGCAGGTACCAGCGTGGCTGTCGCTCTCTGGCTGCCAATCTGCAAGCTCAGGGTGCTGTTGTGCAGGACCAAAAGAGAAAAATTGCTGCTGCTGAAGCTGATGATGATGATGATGAAGAATATGACATTCCAGGAGAGATTGAGAACGTTGTAGGTGTGTGCAGACTGGAGAGAAATTGTTGTAATGCTGCAAATTAAATGTGTGTTGGAAAACCACCTGCTCAGGGCTGAGAGTGCCGTGGGTATCTGTGCCAGTGTGAGCAACTGGGGATCCTCTGAAACTCAGTGTGTGCATCTGCTGAAAATAAATCATGGCTTTCAAGGGGGTTGGATTTCAGCATCTCAAGCAGAAAGTCAGTACTGGAGCATTTGTTGTGGGGTTGGGGCAGGGAGTTACTGAGGGGTGTTTTGCCAGTTTTATCCAGTATTGTGAAAGAGACACCTTGAACCCTTCACAAATGGAAGGATGAATTAAAATTTATAATGAAATGCACAGCAAAGAATCGTGCTACACGAAAGCTGAGGAATTATGGTCTAATTTTTAGACTGTAGTAGTATCAAAGGAAGAGCATTTTTTTTATTAGTGTGCAGTTGTACAGCAGGTCCTTTGCTATCTGGCTGTGAATATTCTGTAAATAAATAGGCAGAATTGCTTCAAGAGACTTTTATAACTGAATAATCTGAGGAACCTCTGCCAGAAGCTCCATGAGCTCAATTTTGGATCTTTCACAGCACTTAAAATTTCAAATCAAATGTTCTCTTTTTGAAAACAATGTAGGCACATTTCTTGTTTCTTTGAGTTGTAGATGGGTCACAAATAGAAGAAATCTGGATGCAAAGATTTTTATTTAAGAGAAAGATGAGTCGTGAACATTTTAAGAAACTTTTTAAGAATCTTTGTGGTGTTTAATGAGAATAATCTGTCTAAATAAAATTACTTGCAGAGCAACTGTTGGTTGGGCTGAAGGACAAAGACACCATCGTGAGGTGGTCTGCAGCCAAGGGGTAGGTCTGCTGTGGTTCCTCTGATCAAGTAAACAATATAGAAATACTAAGTAAGTTTTGTTTTTGACTTACTAGCTGACTGCAGGACTAATGAACCACTGATGCTGCTTTTCTTTTTCTCCTGTAGAATTGGTAGAATAACTGGAAGACTTCCAAAAGAATTAGCAGATGACGTGATTGGGTCACTGTTGGACTGTTTCAGGTAAAAGTCTCATTTCACACTTTGGATGCTTCTGAAACGTGTCTGTTTATGGAATAGGGGGACAACAGTTCAGGAGACAGGTCTAAAAATCTCTCTGTTTTGTTGCTTCAAAATCTTGGAAGTCACGGATGAGCTGAGGGTGTTCAATAAAGAAATTACTCCTAATCCTTCCTCTTGACCCCATTCTGAGGTAATGTGAAAGGACTGAAGTTGAACTTGGGAAAAGTTTAAAAATGCTCATTACTTTGCTGCTTTAGATATCCCTGGTGTGCTCAAGACTCATGTCTTGAGTGTAGTGCCCATCCTCAGAAATGCAGTGGAACTGGAAATGATGTTCCAAAGGGTTTGGGGGATCAGCAGGGATAAGAAAACACCTTTGTGTGAGGGGAGGCTGCAACGTGTAGGAAGAATGAGGAGTAAACAGGGAGTAATAGAGATTTATGACCTTGGGAATGGTGTGGAAATGGTTGTCCTCTCCCTTTTATATCATTAGAAGCAAACTCAAGCATCAGGTGGCAGGTTTGGAATAAAGACAAGGTGTGGTTGGTCACAGCACACGGTGAAAGTGGAAACCTCTTGCCATAGGACGTTGTGGATACCAAAAGTGTTTGCCTGAACACAGACCCTGGTTTTTGTCTCTAAACCTGTCTGTGATCTGCCAAGCTTTGGAAGTGTTTTGGAGAGTGTTGCCATACACTTACACTCCTGCTCAGGCTGTGCTGTTGGCTATTGTCAGGGGGACCTTGGGAGCAGTGGGAACTCCAGCTGAGTCACAGAGCTGTGAGGATCTTCTTTAGGTGCATTTAAATGTTGGATGTCATGGCCCTCCATGCATGTAGAGCCTGGAAAGGACTAAGTTATTCAACAAGTATCATGTGGTTTTTTTAAATATCAAATTGCTCATCAGGTCTGCTTTGAGTACCTGAAGATCTAAACTGCTGGTTCAGAGTAAGCCAGTAACAAAAAGAATTCCTTTATTGACAGGAAATACTGGTCATGTTCAGTTTGTCACTCAGATGTACTCAGTTTTAAACAGTCCTCACGCATTTGTTGTGAGTGCAAATTAAAAACACCAGCTCAAAGGATGACACCTTAAAAAGAAAGAAGGTATAAAGTCTTAAAAACCTGCAAGGAAAGTCTCCACTTAGATGATCCTTGCACTGTGGTACTGTGATTAATTTAAGAGGTGCTGCTGATCTCAATTATCCCTGGAGCTTCAAAGGCCTGTACTCACTGTGTTTTCTTTCCTTGTTTTTCAAGTCATAGGGATGAGTAATTCAAGCAGTAATTGAGTGACCTGCTTTCTTCAGGAACACCTGGGAACAAATGTAGGCAAGGACAGAGATTTCTGGAATCTCTGCTGGGTTCTCTGGTGAGCAAAACAGGAATAAATCAGTTGCTCATCAGAGGGATATCACTGTTGATACAGCTCTGGGAATAGGAGGGAAGGATTTCTTCTGTATAGATAGATTAAAAGACAAGAGCCAGGGAGGAAATATGGGGTCATTCTTCACAGTGTAGTGAGATTGTCAGCACAGTCCCACTGGGGTGTGAGCCTGGAAAAAAGGGGAAACATGGAGGTGAGGAGACCAACTGGTGATTTAAAGTTGATTGAATGTAGTGAGAGATGACAGGAAGGTGTTACAGAAGCCCCAGTTAAGTAAGGAGCCAGTAAATGACATATAAAATATGATGTCTAATGAATGCAGTGATGCTGCTCCCTGTAAAGCAGCTGGAAGCCACTGGTGTGTCCAAGTGTTGAAGTTCTCAGCAGCTGGCAGGGAAAAGAAGGTAAATGGGATGCTGGATATTAGGAAAGGAAGAGATAACAAAACTGAACACTCAAAAGTGCCATCACTGATGGGGCTGCTCACAGGTGGAAGGAAGGAGCAGAGGGGTGTGATTTTCTGTGTCTCCATCATCAGTGTGAAGGAAGGGGAAGGTGAGGGGTTGGTTGCCACTCGCTCTCCTGTGCTGTGGGGGCAGGAAGGGCATTTCCACACAATTATAATTAACCCCTGGAAGTCATTGCCACAGGATGTTATGGGAGCCAAAAGTGTAAAGGGAGTCCAGAAAGGGATTGTTCAGATTAATGGAAGAGAGTCCCTTCAGAGGCTGTGAACTGTGGCATCTGCTGCAGTGTCTCTGCTCCCATGGCCAAGCCAGGGCAGGCAATAAGGGAATGGTCCTTCATCCTTGGACTCTGGCTGAGCAGCTGCTCTTGGTGCTTGCCAGAGATGGTGTTGGGGGAGATGAAGCTCTGCTATGACCTAGTCTGTCTGTTCAACATCTTATTTTCAGATTCCTGTTCTTAGTTTAATGCAGAATGAACCCTGTATGTGTTTAATCCTGCAGTGTTCAGCCTCTCCCCTTGTTTCCTGCCAGCCCACCAAAAACTGGTACCATTTTGGATAGTTTTTTGCTGTGTTCACTGCAGATTTCTCTGGCTTGTGTTTTTCAAAGGTAGATAAACACCACTGTTTGCTCAGTGCATAAGCTCCTGCAGTGTGTGTTGGGAATTGTCACTTGAACCTCTTTGGCAAGTTAAGGGCTGTGTTTGGCACTGAATTCACTGCATCTTTTAGTGTACTGGGAAGTTGTTTTCCTTTTCTGGATGAGTTTCAGGCATTGTACTCTTCTATACTGAGGTTACATTTAGAGTCATAAATGTGCCTTTTGCTTATTTGCTCATGTTTATAGCAATATTTAGGTTGCACCAGTGGGAAAGAAAATGTGTTCAAAGCATCATTCTCCTGTTTCAGAAGTGCAGCAGGATCAGTAGCATAATAAGCACGTGCTGGTTTGGATTAGGGGTCCTTTAAACTGTTAGGAGTTCACCAGGAGCAGTGAATGGCAGGTGAGTTTTAACCCAAGTTTGTTCTGCCCTCAGTTTCCAGGAGACGGACACGGCGTGGCACGGGGGGTGCCTGGCCCTGGCAGAGCTGGGCAGGAGGGGGTTGCTGCTGCCTTCCCGAATTCCTGACGGTGAGTTGGAGTGCATGGGAGTTCATGGAATGACACTCTGGGGTGTTGGAGATCAAATGTGTGGCAATAGGTGGGAATTTGCTGATGTGGCTGTGCTGAAGGATGACTGGAGTATTGAATTCTAGAGGAAAACATGCACCCATGGGGATATTTAAGTGCTTCTGTCAAAGCATTGGCTTGGGTGTGCCTTTTTTATACTTAGTAAATATTTCTTTCCAAAATGGAATTAATTTCTCGGGGTTTTCTCCTTTCTTCCTCCCTCTCATGTTTCTTTGTGCAGTTGTATAAAATAATTCTGTATGTCTCTGTATTGTGTCAGTGTCATTATTTAAATAGAATATATTAAATAATTGATGACTAACTTGCACTTTAAAGCCAGTAGCTTGTGCTGTTTGTTTCTGGTTAAATTTCAAAGGCCAGTTTCATGTAATTTATACATTGACTGTTTATATTTTTAATGGGTTTTTTGAAATCAAAAGAACAGGGCAGAGGAATTGTTTCTTTGTGTATTTTCAACATGCTCCGAAGTGCAGAGATACTGATGTGAAAAGGAGAGGTTCTCTGTGATTTGGGTCAGTTTTTTGCATAGTGGGAATGGCAAAAGCACAGGATAGCAGGGCATATCCCCTCTTGGGTGCCTTTACAGCAGTGTTGTGTTCTGGGTGGTGCTTTGGGTCCACTCTGGTGCTTCTGTGTTAAACACTAAATGTCAAAAGTGCTTCAAAACTGGTGTTTCGTACTAATAAGATGAGTTGCTAAATCTTTCCTCTTCTGAAGGTCTGTAAAATAGGGCGTTTAATGCAGTTTATTCTTGTCCAGTGTAACATGTGAGAAGGTTTGTGCAGTGAGCCTTCAGTTGGTTTCCCTTTTCTAATTACCTTTGCCCTTTGATGCTAAAGGTGAAATAGTTAAAACCTCCCAACTTAAAGCTGGGGATTAATGAATGGGAAATCCTCTGACAAAACCAGAACTGTGCACCTCTGTCAGGAAATCTGGATAACGCCATGTCAGAGATTTTTTTATTTAGTTTGAGGAGGGGAGATGAGGTAGGCTTCACCATTAGAGCTTGTTTTTATGAGATGGGGAGAACAAATCCTTGAATTAGATGGAAAAACCACCAAGAAGGTTTTCCTTGTTCACTCAGAGATTCAAACAAGAAGAGAGATTGTTTAAAAGTTATGGATAACTGTGAAATTTTCTACTTGCAGGGACTAGAGAAACAAGTAGCTTAACATAGCGTGAAAGATAGCAGCAGTGACACTCCATAATTTCCTGTTTGGGAATTAGGGATTTGGTAGTGTCTGTCCCTAAGCTTGAAGCTTTAAACTTGGACTGGAAAGCAGCTCTGTCTCCTTAATAATCACGTGCTGATGTGCAGCTCAGTACACTACACTGACTTAGTGCCTTGCTGGTACCATTTGAGTTAATGGAGCTTCCTCTCTTGCCTCATTCCCTCTGTTCACACTCAGGTTGATGTTCTTGCCTTCTGATAACCTGGGAAGAGCTTTTCCCTATGGAAGATTAAAGATCAGTGTCTTCTCATTTTGTTTCTCAGCTCAGAAACTGAGCCCCTGTCATTTAGTGTTCAGTGCTGGAATGGTTACAGTGCTGTGGCTGAGCTGTCAGCTCCAAGCACCTCAGCACAAAACAGGAGAAGAAAATCTGGGAATTCTGCCCTCTTGGATGCAGCTCCACTTCCTTGTGTAGTTTTACACCTGCTAGTGCTGTTCAGGCAGGTGAGGATGTATCTTCCCTGAATAATGATCAGTGAGAAATAACTATATACCCGTGGTTTTATGTGAGTAGTGCTGATTTGGAGTCTCCTTACACAGACAGTACTACTGTGCAGATTTACACAGGGGAACAGCCTTGTTTTAGTTAAACTTTTGTAGCAGTTTGGATAAGATGGACAGCAGCTTTGAGGCAGAGGGAATGCTGAGCTTTGTTATATGGAGCTAAAATGTGGATGAATTAATATGCATAATGAATTTGCATCTGAAGGAAGCTCCTTTTAGAGCTGATTGGTGTTTAGGCCAAAATTCTGCTTGTCAGCTGAAAGTTTAGCTGCCAATTTCTTGCTGATTTTAATTCAACATACATGTTACAGATAGTGTAGTGATGTGTTTGTGTTCATGAATGACTTTCCATATATTTTAAGTACAGATCACAAGATTTATTTGAAAAATTGCCAGTTTCTATACACAGTTGTGGAAGCAGGACTTGGTTTGGGCTGTCTGTAGAAGCACACAGAAGATGACAGTGAGTGATACACATATACTGAAACAGGACCTTCACCAGGAGAGTTTGCCTCAGGTGAAATAAATTATATAAATAACCTTCTAGGCCTGGAGTTTGAAGGCTGCCCAGTGTCTGTCTAACCTCAGCAAAGCAGGCACCTAAACTGTTGAATTCTTCATATTTTCAGCCTTATTTTCATAGTGATCCACTTAAAGTTGAACATAAACTGCATTTGTTAAACCTGTGCAGACTCTCTTTGGTTTGACTTGGATCTTGGTCTAAGTGAGAAGAGCTCACTTCCAGAGGGCTTGGGTCAGTTTGGTTAAACTGGCATCTGTCTCTGGGTAACTGAATTTGGTCTGTTCTGTCTTGTGGCAGAATGGCAAAGTGCACTCATACACAGGGCAGTGTTTACAGCAAATTCTAAATAGACAGATTTAGTCTTAAGCTTATTGAAACTACTGCACAGTGACATAAAAAGGCTTTCAAAGAAAAAAGACAAAAAACCCTCCCTACTAGATGAAGTTAAGCCTGAAAAAAGACTATGACAGCATGTTGTTGAGCAATATGGTTTCTAGAGCTTAAATGTCTTTTAAGAAAAGAAGTTGTAAAAGTTATGTTACATCAATACAATTGCAAAACCCCCTTAAAGATTCATCTAATGTACTTTGGCTTTAGTAATGAATGCAAAAATTCACTCATCAAAACCTGAGCTTATACAAGGCAAAGTTCAGTTACTTAAAAATATTAATATAAAATTATGGACATTATTTACAACGCAGAGATGGAATGTATCTTCTCAGGGGCCAAGTCCAGTGAGGGACATGTTGCAGGGGCTCTTTGGTGTTGCTGGTAACCATCTCCCATGCCCAGACTCCCGTTGGGAAGGACGGGGGGACCATTAGGACACTCTTGTTCTCTTCCTCAGCGTGAAGACCCTGCTGCAGTCATTGGGCCTGCCCCTCTTGGAGCTTTGCTGCGCCTTCGCCGCCTCTCTCTGGTTTGTCCTTTTTTGCCCTTTGCCTTTCTGAGTGCCCTGAGCATCCTGAGCGTCGGCGGAGGAGCCGGAGGCGCTGTCGGCGGCCGCGGCGTCGCGGTCCTGGGCGCCCCCATCGCACCGCGCCGCGCTGGGGCTGTAGGAGGCCAACTGGCACAGGGCCACGGCCGCCGTCTGCTTCTGCTCGTCACAGCTCTCCATGAGCCTCAGCTCCTGCCCCGCCGAGCCCTTGGCTGCGCAGGAACTGCTGCCGGGAGGGGTCCTGGGGCTGCAGCGCCCGGAGCTCTCGCCGGGCGCCGGTGGCTTCATGCTTGCCGCCTTGCAGGAGTCCTTCACCGAGAGGTTCAGGGGCATGTCCTGCAGTTCCAGAAAGCTCTGCCGCTCCGTTTGGGGTGGGGTTTTGTACACGTGCTCGTGGAGAGGGCCCGTGCCCGTGTCAGCCCTTTTGGAGAGGTTGAGAGGAGCGATGCCCGTGTCATCCTCGGTGTTGAGCGGCGAGCCCACGTCGGTCTGGCCGTCGGGGTGGGGGTGTGTGTCTTCGTCGGTGACGTTGATGCTGGAAGGAACGGGGAGAAAAGAGTGTTCACTATCTGTTGCTCTTTTAACAGGGTCTGAGGCAGTGGGCAGGGGGAGGAAAAAGGCTGGACTCTAGTCTGACAATCTTGTTTCCCCTTTAACTCTCCCAAGCCCCTCTGACCACACCTATCACTGTAATAGAGTGTAACAATTCCCTGGAATATACAAGCACAAACAGTTACTGCATTGGAAATTCCTGGTGCTCTTAAGGAGAATGAGTGGTCTGTTCACTGTAGCAGCTCTGAGCTGCTTTGCAGTTAATGCAGAACATATTCCCTCACTTCTGGAAATTTAATGTATTTATGAAATGTGCCCATCCATCTCTGTGTGTCCCTGATAAACCAGCCAAGCACTTGCAGAGTGGTTTTGTTACTTTACCTGGTAGGTGAATCCCCTCTCTCCTGCTGTGTCTGCACTCCTTGAAGTGCACTCGATGGGTCAGTGCTTTTTCTCACAGGTCTGAAGGCTGTGAAGTTTTCTTCTGATTGGTCATACTTGCCCAGGGATGTGGAAGATGTCTTGTTGGAGAGGTCAAATAAGCCCTCGCATGTGTGGCTGGTCTGGGTGAAGTTGGTGGGGCTGGGTCTGCCAGGGGAGCCCGTTGCAGCACTTCCTGCGAGAGGGCTCATTTTGGCATTCTCTCTCTCATTTTGGTCATCCTTGGGGTTACCTTTGGCATGCAATAATGTAATTTCTTTTTCATAATCTGCTTGTTTTTTATGTGAGCTTAAAGGGTATTGTTGAGAAGGGCTTAAGGAAGCTGGGTACAACAAGGTAGTTTCTTCCATCAGATGAGAATTTTGATCCCTGTTAATACCAGCTACGTGTGAAAATCTGTAAAATGGGGGATCTGTTGGCCTACAAAACCCATACGGTATCGGTGGAGTGGAGTGGTATTGCTGGAACAATCTATAGTGTTCGTATGCTGATGGGTTGATGGGTTTTGGAAGCGGCCCAGGGTGGGGAAGAAAGTGTCTTTGATCTTGTGTTCCATAGACAGAGAGGGCAGAGCTCTCACACTCAGAGCTCCCTGGGAGCAGGTAGGGTGTGTAGATGGCCAACCTGTGCTCATAGAAGTGGGGCGAGTACTCGGGGATCATCGGTTGCATGTAAGGCGAAATGGAACCAAAGCCTTTGGTGGGAGCCACCTTGTGTGGAAACTCCGGCAGGAAGGGAGAGCCCGCCTTCCACGGGTGGGCTGGCGCGTGGAACGCGGACTTGCTGTGGAAAGGGGAGCTTTTGTTAGAGAGGGAGAGGATTTCTGAGGCCTCACTGACGTCCGTGCCTTTGCTGTCGCGGTGCTCTCCGACGGGCACGAAGGCCGAGGGCCTGGCCATGGCCTCGCCAAGGGGCTGTGTGCCGGCGCTGTCTGCCGTGGCTCCAGCGGGGCTCAGCTCCTTGGGCAGCGCCGGTTTCTGTCCCGGCACCGCCGCGCTTGCTGCCTGCGTTTGGAACTCAACGTTCTCCTTGGCCTCCTCTTTTGCAAAGGGATACTGGGGCTTTGGCTCCAGGCTCGCCAGTCCGTTTGTGACGGATTTGGAAGATGTTGGTTTGGCGGTCGGGTCGAGCTGGTTAATCTGTTTGGGCTCCAGGGAGCTGCTCTTTGGGCACTTGATGACTCGGTCCTGCTCCGACACTAAAGTGATGGAGTTCTTGCAGAGGCCGTATTTCATGTGGTTGAAGAGGTGGGATTTCTCATTGCAGGTGAAGGGGCACTGGAAGCACTTGTACTTGAACGGCTTTCCCGGTGGTCTGGGGATGTAGTGAGGCTTCTTGGGTTTACGTTCTTTGAGGAGGCTCATCTTTTTTCTGCTTTAAACAATTAAATGTAATGGTACTGTATAAAAACTTTCTTGTGGTTTGCTTTCCTCGGTTTTTAGGCTCGTGATGGTTCTGGTTTTTCAGGTTTCTGGAATCCTCCTTCCCAGGTGAGGAGCAGCAGCTCCTGTGGTGTCTCAGGGAAGAGGGTGCTGGAAAACAGCGCCTTCGCCACGGGTAGTGCGGGAGCTGAAACACAAAGTTTAGAATTAGCTGTGGTGGAACACAGGAACTGAAACCAAAGCAGGACCTTCTCTTCACTGCATTCCCCCTTGTACTGCAGGAGTCGTGTTGGGGTTTTTTTTAAGACCAAATAAAAGTGGTGGATGCCATCCCTGCGTTGGACGGGCATTGACCTTTGGCAACCTCCTGCCCCCAGACACAGTCACACAAGTGGCCTAATTTGCAGCAGCACAGCAGCCCTTGTCACCTGCCTATGCTGCCGGCTCGGGAGAGTCTCCTTTGCAAACCCAAGGCACGTTCATTGAGAAGATGAAAGTCAAAATCCAGGCGGAGCTGCCGAGAGAGGAGTGGAGGTGGGTGGGATGGGAAGAGGCAGGTCCCGGCAGCGATGGATGCGGGGCGAGCCTGTCGGGCCGGTCGGGGAGAGCCAGCAGGGAATTTCCTGCTGTGGTGACACAAGGGTGGGGTGGCCGGGGTGCACTGGGGCAGCTGACTGGGCTCTTTCTGGGACTGACCAAGCCCTCTCTCCACCGGGGTGGTGTTTCCCAACAGCCCCATCTCGGTGGATGCTTCAAAAGTAGCCACTCTCTCGAAGGATAAAAACCACACCGATTTTCTTCCTCTTCCTGATTCAATTAAGAGAAACGAGCACTGCAGAGTGTGACTCATGGAACCCTCTGCCTGATGAACACCTCTCCCATCCTCCCGCTGCAGGGCTGCCCAGATGGGGTTAGCACAGACACCCCAATGACACCCAAAAGAAGTGTCTGGCAGGAATTGATTTACAGGGAGGGATTGCTGCCTTTCTGTGGAAAAACGGAGGTTGGGGATACTTTTTCCAGCCCCGTGATTTGCCGGGTAGATAAGTCAGGAGGGCTTGTAGCGGCTTGTTCCATTATGTTCACTGATTCTGAAGGCGTGAGAACCTCTCGCAGTCAAGTTCTCATGATTTTATAGGATGTGTTATGGCAGAGATCTAAAAACTGATGATTTCATCATGAACTGCAAGCATCATTATCAAAATGATGACTGTTGCAAAACCCTGCGCTGTATCTATTGTGTTACCCGAAACTGCAGGAATATTAATTGTCAGGGTGACGAGATAGCTCCTTTTTGGTTGTTGTTTAATTTTTTTTTTTTTTAAAACCCTTTTGACATAGAAGTTTGAATTAGTAGTATTAAAATCCTGAGTTTATGAAAAGAATTGCTGGTAATTATGTGCTCTGAGATTTTAGTTAAAGCGGGGATGTTTTGCATTTCTTAAATCAGAGATTATTTAATAGAAAATGACAGGCAACACATGATGAAAACTGAAGGCAAAGCTACAGATTTGCTGCTTGTTTCATCAGGTACAGTAATTCTAGCAAATTGTATTAAATGTTGTTTCTGATGTCATAGAAATATTAACTTTGTTAAAATAGTAATCGTGAAGGCACCCTGAAAAATGCAAAGCTGCTCTTTAAGTGGGAAAAGCAATCGAGCTTTTTCCTAAAATTAACAAATTATTAAATGTGCTTCAGATTAATGAAAGATGAGTTTCTAGAGAAGTAGCTTTTTGTTTTTCAGGTTTTAACAAAGCTTTTTTTGTTGCTGGAGTTGGATACTGATACTGTAACAACAACAAAAATACAACAGGCTTGTCACTAGAATCTGGTTGAAACAGTAGTTCAATAAACTTTAAAAAGTCATATAGTATTTTAAAATATCTTAAATAACAATATCCAGAATTAATATGAGAGATTATTAATACTGTTTTTACATGAAATAAATGAAATTTTGAGGCGCAGGAGGAGTGGTCCAGATGGGGAACTGAACTTTTTTTTTCTACCTTAAGTGATCTTGTTGCATTTATTTTTGACTAATGATTTATAACTAACATGGAAAGTTTATAATGGACTCGGTCGAGTCAGTTTGTACCTGTTATTCTTTATATCTTCTTGGAAGTGCTTGTACTAATTATTCTTGAAAAAGAAAGATATTGTTGTCAAAACTACATGGCTTTCTTAGCTGAGCCCTCTCCGATAACGTCCGAATCTGCATTCAGGTGCAGCACTTATAATAAAGGGATGGTAATTAGATTTCCTTGTTCTGCCAGCTTTCCTTTGCTTCATAATGAAAATTCCTGTGTGTCCTGTCCTCCCCCCTCTGACTTTGTACTCAGTATTTAACTTTGATTCAAGTTATTCCTGTTGGACAGAGTATTAACTCTTGTTCCTTAAGGAGATAAACTGTGTTGGTGCAGTTGTAACGCTGGAGATGCCGAGCCTGCAGCTGCTCTGCCCTGGGTACAGCAGCAGAGCATTCCAGCAGCTCCTTATTCCTTTCCATTTAATTTGTTTTGATGGTCCCCAGAACCTGCTGCTCTGACTTGGGAGGTGCAGAGCAAGCAGCTCATTTGAAAGGGTGTTTACCCTTTCCTAAACTTAGGTCACTGCCAGCCAGGTGAATGTTCTCTTTTCGAATTTAATTCCTCCTTTCCTCATGGTTAAAAATGCCAGTAATAAAATATTTCTAAAGACATACAAGAAGGATAATTTCTCCTCCCAGTCTGAGTAAAACATGGGAGTATCTGGCAGAGGGACATATTTCATAATTAAAAAACATTAAAACTATTTGATCCCACAAACCCAGCCAGAAAGGATGTTAATGGTTTAAAACAGGTCCAACCAATTAAAACTGTCCCTGTATAAATAATGTTGCTTCCAGCTGCCCAAGTTAAAATTTCATATTAGAAAGATAAATGAAAACATGTAGTTACTTTTCCCCTAAACTTCAATGCCTTAACTTGTGATATCCTTTAAAAATGGGAAAAAAAAATCTTCACTAGCAAGATGATAATTTTTGTGTAAGTTTTTTGTTTTTTAAGATTGAGAATTTATTTCCTGTAGACCTGTTTGTAGAAATGCAGATGGTGATATAACCCTGCAATTTTCTAGTTTTGGAATGTAGTAGCATTATTTATTTCCATTTTTACTTGAAAGCAGGTTACTCAGATAGTATTGGTTAAACTCGAGGCTGTCGTAGCTGTTTGTTTGTGTCAATAGTAGTAACCTCCCCGTGGCTTTCCAACCCGAGGCCCATGGCTCCAAGTTCTCTTCCTTCTATTTTTAAAAGCAGGTTGTTGCTTCTTCCTTGCCTTTAACCCATTGGCAAGTTCAGAAAGCAGGAATGCAGTTGGGCACTGTGTGTGTGTAGATATATAAACAGAAATGTCCGTGGGGATAAGCGTATGCACACATATGCACATGTGTATTCATGCACACAGTGTACATATACAACATGTGCATGTTGTTTTGTAGGGTTTCAAGTAGTCTAAATTGTTTCAGATGCCCAGCTGATCAAAGAGGAAATTTCCAAATGTCTTTTATTACAAGCAGGGACAGTAATTACATTTCTTTTTAGGACACTGCTTCAGCAAAGTACGTAACAGCTGGTCATGCCCACCCCATTATTATTGCAGGCTCCTTCTGGTGATGTGGATCTCTCTGACCAGGAGGACTCACTGGGGTGGAACATTTTGAAGGACATGCTATAATTAAAATATTGTGATGTGGCATTATTGCATAACCCAAGGACATGCCATTGTCACCTACCCAGGGTGTTGCAAGAACAAGATTTGTGAGTTTTATTCTAGCTGAGATTTTCCAGCGATTAACCACCCCTCCCTGCTAAACTTCCAGGTCCTTCAAACTGGAAGATAAATTTTAGTGCAACTGGTTGTTAATTAGGAGGAAATGTGGGTGAGAGCAGGGGGCTGTGAGGGCTGGGGATGGAGGGTGAGTGGAAGGTGCAGACCCACAGGAACTCCGTGTGTGTGTCCGTGTGTGCGAGAGGAAGCCCAGAAACAGATTAAATGAGTCGCTCAGGCAGCGTGGGTAAGAAATCAAAATCTTTCTACATAGTAAATTAATAAATCAATGCCTTAAATACACTTTAATTGACTGGAGAAAACAATCCAATTTTCTGCTAAATTTCCAGAAGCTGGAAAAATGAATAAATCAAAGCTGGTACCCCTTATTTTCATAAAGCTTTTCAGACGAACCCAACACGACTATGAAGCAGCGATGGCAGAGCAAACACAGCAATCTTAAGCAACACAGCTCAACCTAATACATTAACTCCGCATAGAAAAAACAAGATGCTTTGCATCAACAAGAGTCAACCACTGTGAAAACTTGCAAGAATTAGATTTTCCTCTCAGACCAAAACACTCCCTCGCCCTGCTAAAACTTTCTACCGAGAGCCGAGATGGGAGCAGTGAGTGCACCTGCTGGGGTGCCCCGGCTGCTGGCACGGTGGGCACCGAGCAGCTGCCCCTTCCCCCTGGGGTGGGAGCAGAGCCCCCCTTCAGCAGGGAGCAGCTCCCAAGCAATGGACTCACCAGGCACGGGGCTGTCCGAGCGCGGCGGCGGCGTGGCTGAGCTGGAGCTGTCACTGCTGCCAGAGCAGTACCTGTTCTCTGCCTGAGCCCTGAGTGAAACTGCAGGAGGCTGTTCCAGGGGAGGGACCTGAGCGTGTAGGAGTTGAGCCCTGGGGGTGTAGAGATGCACCTGATATTACTCCAGCCTGCAGCTACGATTCATTTGTTTGCGTCCACCGCTCTCCCCTGGCAAGCCCTCGGCGCCCTGGCTGCCCGGCGAGGCTCCCGTGCCCTCCACCAGCCACCTCTGCTCCAACCTTCCCCTCCTCTGCCAGGCACTTGTGGGCTCACACAGGCTCAGGGAGCACTCAGGATACACAACTTCTGCACAAGGGACTCGTGGGCAGCAGAGCTGAGTGTACACAGGGGGTAGCAAAGCTTAAAAAAGGAATTTATTAGAGACCGATGATTTTATGGATTGCTTTCGCAGCTTTAATATTGCTNCCTTCATTTTTATTTAAATCTTTTTGTCCTTCACGAGTCTCCTTTCCGAAGGCGGGACTGAACCGACTCCAAGCTCGCTTGCCACAGGAACCTGCCAAAGCTTGTCCATAATCGACAGCCAAACGTGCAGGTCCTGGAAAGGGAAAGGAGCCACCACAGGAGGGATTGATTGTCCTGGCTGGCTGTTTACTCAGGAGCTGGGAAATCCAGCAGGGAAAGGGGCAGGCCAGCTGATCACCCACTGAGTACTGCTGGGACAGGCTCTTGGAGTTTGTGAAATGACAATTCATTAGGGTATTTGCCAGTCACCTGGTGACACGGCTGAGTAGTTCACTGAAATGATCTCCTCTCACAGGCAGGCTGCTAAAAGGGAAATCTTTGGATAGTTGTGGCTCTGTCTGAAAGCATTCCTGTTAATGCATAAACAAAGGGGCTTTTGGCTACTGATTTTGGTGTCACTGAGATGTTTAAATTCCTGTTCTAAACAGTTACATTCAGCTGGATGAACATGAGGACCCTCTTGTTTCACCCCCTGCTCTATGGATAAGACTGTTGCAGGTTATTGATGCTATAAAATACTCAAGTAGGGTGAATTTTATACTTAGCAGAAATATGGTCTTTTAAATGAAAATTATTGGGGAAACTCACTATGAAACCTGTTTAGGCAGTGGGTAAAAGTTGTTTCAAAATCAGTTTCTAAAGCAGTGCCTTAAAAATAATTTTAAAGGTGTTGCCTTTGGCTTGGTGGAATTGTTTACAGACATCTACTTCCCTGTGTGGGTACACAGGTCACCATCCTTCCCCTTGCTGTGCTGGTGCAACTTAATTTTTAATTTTTTTTTTAATTTAATTTTAAAATTTTAATTT
>VXAU01003917.1:94119-125961 GCA_013399695.1 Formicarius rufipectus | reverse complement strand
ATATAAAATAATAAAAGTATATAAAAATAAAAAATTTAAGGAGGAAGAGTGGCTCTTGTTTGGGTTTTTTAGTGTTTTTTTAACTTATTTTTTATTATATTCATATAATGCAGCATAGCAGTGTCTCAAGGTGTAATATTACTGTCATTACTCTCTGGTGTTTGTCAGTCCTTTGGCTTTAGATGGAATAAATGGAGTGCTTAAGGTCCATCACTCTTCCATTTAGTTGGAAAATATTTTGGAGAAAATTTGTCCATTAGAAAATTGTGCCTGTAGAGGAAGGTCTTGCAGTGTCTGCACCAGAAATGCCCCAGGAGACAACAAGCCCTTTGCTTTCTCAGCAGCCCCTGCTCAGAGGGAACAGCTTTCCACTCCTGTCAGGAGTTTGGGGGCCACAACCGGTTCCTCCTGCACACGTGGGTACCTTTGTGTTCTCAGTAGCGGGAGGAAGGTACCACTGGGCACCTTTTCTCGCAGGTGATGGGATGGAGGCAGATTTCCTAGGGTAGAATCAGCTCAGATTTTGTATTTTGAAAGGAAGTCACAGTTTGTGGCATCTGGAGGAAGGTGTTGGACTCCTTCAGTATGGGCAACTGAGCTGTCAGTCAAAGCTGGGACTTTGGTTTTATTTTGCCCCCTTCCTTGATCTGGTGTGTGCAGGGGAGATGGGATGTCCAATTGCTGCACTGACCAAAGGAAAATGATGTTTTAAATCCAGCTGCTTCCTGGAAGTTGCTGGTGTCAGTCAGCTGGGAGCAAAGGAGGACTGGGAGGCAAAGAACAGCTCACGTAACAGCTCCTTGCTCAGGGTTTGGATGGTGCTGGAAATCCAGATCTGGGGGAGGAGATTCGTTGGTGCCACAAGAGCTCTTGTGTGTGCAGAATTCTAGAAATAATAAATCCTGACTGCAGGGATGTTGTTTCAGCACTTTTGTTCACTCACTTCACTTGCACCCTGAGTGTCCCATCAAGTGACCCCAGTCTCCTGTTGGCAGCACCTTTCTCATTTACCTGAGCATGAGTCAGACTAATTAAGAGCACCAGGACTGACAAAGTGAAGTTTGGATTTATTTATATTTTTCTCCTGTGTTGCCTTTTTCCTAAAATGTGGTTATTTTTGTATCTTTGAAGGGCTGCAGCTTCGGTTTTATATCTTTTTTGGTGTAAAATAGACTTCTCTGATCTAAGTTACCTTTAAAATTCAGTATCAAGTGCTGTTTATGTGTAGTGGAATTTAATTACTGCAATGCAAACCTTCCATTCTATAAATGCTACAAACCTTTTTTTTTTTTTTGTGCTTTTATATGAACTTTTTGTCTCACCCTCAGCACTGAACAGCAAATACCACTCATAGAAACCCTGCTCCAAATGGGATACACTTTGCCTTACAGTGCTTGCCTCAGTTCTGTTCTCCTCTTGGACTGCAAAACTCCATCCCCTGGATGTGTGAGCACGTGCCAAGTGTTGCTCCAGTGAGTTCCCAACTCCATGGAAATCAGAGAGTTCTCTCCCTCCTGCTCTGGTGGCAGGACTGGCCCTGGGCACCACGTTGTGCTGCTGGTTGGACTCACCTCTGCCAGCCACAGCTCTGCCACCACTCTGAGGCCTGTCTGTCTGTCACCAACAGCTTTCTCAGGTCTTTCTAGAGCTGCTTTACCAACCTGTGAGCTTGTTGGTTACTCCATGAGAGCAGAGTGGTGGTAGGTGGATGTGGCTACTGATAGACGTGGAGCTGGAGGAGCTCTCCATCTCCACCCTGGAGCTGTGTGACAGGCAGTGTTCAGTTCTGCCCTGAGCTCTGTGTCTGGGTGTGTGGCTTTGGCTGAACATCCAAGTCCTTTTTTCTTCCTTTCTTTCCTCTCGAGCCCAGGTTATCAAAGTATTTGGTTCTCAGCATGTTTGGGCTGAGTTATTCCACAGCATTCCCAGAAGGGGGCAAATGCATGTGAGTGTCATCACTGTAACTCATGCTCTGACCCAAAACATTCCCTGATTCTCCTACAGTATTCTCATAATTACCTTTCTCTATCCCATATGAATAGTCATTAGTCTTAATGCTTTTTGAACAGCACCTTTGAGATGTGCCTTTGTTTTTCGTGCCGACCCAGTCCCTGACTCTGGAGATACGTCTGGGCAGATTGCTGGGGTTTGGGAGCTCCTTGTTCCTGATTACTGGAGCAAATTACTGGTATGGGAAAAGAATAAAAGCTCAGCAGTTAATAGCAACTGCAGATCCCACTTTTAGATATTTCTTGTGGCCTGTGCTGTTAGTGTCTGCCTGCAACTGGGATGATCTTCCTTCGGGTTCCCATCCTCGCCCTTGGGCAGTGAAACATCCTGGGGGAAGTGGGAAACAGCAGGAATTGGGACTGTAGGCAAAGCTGTTTATGGGGAGGGTTTTTAATGATCACTCCTTTCCCTGCCAGTCATTCTCACAGGGGTGTAAAATGCACCTCCAGTTTCTGCCTGACATTCTGGTTACAGTTCTCTTTCCAAAGGTATTCCTTGTGTTTCTCATGCCGAATGTTTTTCCCTTTTATGCCTCAGTTCCAGCACTTCCACCTGAGATTCAGAGCCAGTTCACTCCCCTTGATGAAGTTGTTCTGATGAAGTCCAGCAGTAGGACCCAGTTTGTGCCATGTGCTGCTCTACGATATAGGAACTCATGTTTCTTGGGGGGTGAACTGGTTTTGCTGTGATGCTGCTCTCACCAGAGAGACACAGAGCAGACGCTCCTGGACTCAGCCTACTTTTGGCTTTCAGTTACTCTCTGAAAAATGTCCACATTTAAAAATAATTACATAATCACTCTATGTTATCTGATATTTAAATAGATTTTTACAGCAGGGAATATAAACCAGCAAACAAAACAATTTTTAAAAATTTTATTCCATTAAAAGCATTCAGATGCTGCAGTTCTTGAGCTGCAGCTTGTCTGTTTGATTCGGAATTCAAAGTTACACATCACCATTTAGCTGTAAAATTTCAGTTGTTTTTAGGAGGAATTATGTGGCTAAATTTGCATGTAGGGGAAATGTTGGGGGATTTTTTTTTTTTAGCAAAATAACCAGAAGTCAAATAATCAGATCAGAAGATTTTAGATATTTGTGGGAGTTTCTGGTTTTGAAATTACAGCACCTCAGAATGAAACATCCAGTGTATGTTAGACCCAAAAACTTACCTTTCCGTGTGGTTTCAGTATGATTTCACAGCTTTTGTTTTGTGCTGTCCTTGTGGTTTTGTAGGCTTCAGACTATTATTTATAGGGTTTTTTTATTTAATTGGGTGGGGATAAATACTAAACAAACAAGAGAATCCCAGTTTACTTGAATTTCTGGTTTGCTTGTGAAAGGACGTTATTAAAATTTCTCTTGATGACAGCACAGTATAAACTTTCTAGCTAATAAGGTGTGTCATGTAGAGGAACATGAACCTTCCTGGGCGTTCTGGCCGTGTTGGTGGTGAGATGAAGAATGTTCTGGTGTCACTCCAGGGCTTCCTGAGCCCTGCATTGTCACAGACAGACCCCACAGGGCTCTGGGCTTCCTCTGCTGCAGTGTCTCAAATGCAAAGCTCTTGGTGTTTCATCAGGATCACTTTCTGGTTTCTGTGCTCTCCGTGCATTGTGTGATCCCCTTTTTGCTATAAAATCACCTCTGTGTAAAGGGAACGGTGAGAACATTTGCATCACTGAAGGGTCAGAAAAGAGAACGAGGGAAAGGAGATGGGGAGAACTCTGTGGTTACACTTGCAGTGAATTAGTGCTTATTTTGGTAGGATTCCAGCCAGGAAAGACGTTGCTTTTGATCTTCCTGCTCTCTTAAATACCCTCACCCATTCACAGGAGCAGCCCAACAGCCCCTCTCTCCTTCTTAAACTGTGACAAAAAGGGAAGCAGCACTTGAACAGGAGGAAATAATGCTGGTGGGATCCACAGAGAAGGGCTAATTCAGGAATCTGATCCTGGGGGGGTCAGTGCAGCTGATCCGAATCTGGAATTTGATTTTTTTAAAATTGACTCAGAGTGAATGGAAGGTGTAGAAATAGAGAGTGAAAAACACCCATTTATGCAGAAGCAGCCTTTGTTTCTTCAGTTCATAAACTCCCTTCAGAATGCAAGGAGCAACAAGAAAGTGTCAAACAGGGAGTGTTGAAATCTGCAGTGCAGTTCTGTTAGTGAGGAGTTTGGGGCACATTTGAGAGGGGACTCGACAGGTTATGGTGTCTTGGGTTTCCATGACAAAATCAGGATTCTTTTACAGAGAGGTCAGACACAATTCTGCCAGTGTCCAGAGAGACCCTGGATTAGGCTAATATTTGTGTTATTTGTTCTGCTGAATGGTAAGCATGGGGTTTAAATAGGACATGTTGGTTGTGTCAGTTGATGTTTTTTCCTGTTTTAAAAATATCCCATTATCAAGTGTATTTTTGGTGAAAAGTTTGTAAAAGGGCAAGTCTCTAGTGCTGTTAGAAGGTTTCAGATGGACTGAGCCAATCTCAGCAGCAGATGCTCCAGCTTTGAAGGAATATCTGTTTACACATGACTGCTGGGTGATTATAAAATCCCCTCAGCTTCTGGTGCAAGTATCTTGTTAATTTGCTGTTTTTAATTTTTTCTTCTTAATTTGATTGGAGTTGATTTTTTGTTTGGGGCAGTAACCAATTGTTTGTGCTTCTGGCACAGAGAAGGCTTGGTCATGTGCCACTATTGATAAGAGATTGGATTCCTGCCTGTTGTATCTGAGAGTAGAGGATGGTGCTTCCAGATAGTTATGTGTAACGAGATGCCCTTAAAAAGTAAAACCCAAATGAAGTCTGAAAAACTCTACACACAGTGCAAAAAGGGGCATTTCTGCTTGTCCAAACTCACTGTGCCATTTACTAAAGAGAAAGCCACCCTAACCAAAGGAAAGCCAGTACTGCTTTCAAACACATTCTAGAAGGTTTAACTTAGTCTGAGATTTAACTGGTCCTACAGAAATCTATTATGTATCTGCTTCAGCTTGTTCACCTGCTGTGTTTTTAAGGGTTACCTTCTGTGTTTTCATCTTCCAGAGGGAGCTGTTTGGTGTGGCTGAGCAGCTGGCAGGGCTTGGAGGAGAGGGACGCTGCCTGGGGAGGTCAGGCTTTGGCAGCATCTTGGTCTGTTCCGTGGTAGTGCTTAATTGTGAGGCTTTTGGCAAAGCTCCAGGTGCTTTTCATCACAGATACAGGAAGAAGTGGGGAAAAAAAAAAAAAAAAGATCTACCTGTCTTAGGTGGACTCTTAGAAAATCGAGAACACCCAAACCTGAAAGGCTGGTTATGGAAGAATTCCTTCTCTCTAGCACGCAGGTGAACTTTCAAAGTGATGCATGGTCTTGAAAAGAGCCTTTTAAAAAGTTATAATGCCTATGTCACCATAATAGTTTTCAAATTAGGAAGGAAGCATTGTAAATTGTGCAGATTTATTTCTTTTTTTTCACTAGCCAGCAGGTATGAGCAGGAAGCAATGCCCTGTCTGGAGCTGCAGCAGTGAAGGTCCCTCCCCCAGCACCACCAGGAGATGGGCTAAACAATGAGGAGGGAATAAATGACACTGAATTGCTTCTGGCTTTTTCACCACGGGGTTTATCTCAGTATTGCACAACCTTAGCCTTAAGGCTGGGCTTTCTTGGGTGATCTTTCTTTTCTGACATGCAGTGTTATGAGTTTACAGAATTTTTCTACTCCTTCAGAGCAACTCATTCATTTGCTCCATAGGACTTCTCTGCAAGCCTGTTCCTTCATGTCCTTAACCTGCAGTTTGCTGCTGGCTCAGTGAGGGCAGAGCTCTGTCAGTTGTTGTGTGCAGGTCTCTTGTCTGGCCTGGGGTGGGAGGGGGTACAGGAACCCCCAAAACATCTTCCACTGTACTGGGTCAGCTGCCAGCCTGCGCACAGCCAGGTAGGGGGGCCTCAAGGATTTATCAGTGGCCAAAATCCACATCCATGTGCTTCCTGCTGCCAGTGTGTGAAGCTCCTGCAGCAGGTGGGGGACCAGAGCCACGTCCAGGGCTGGGAACACTGGTATCAGTCAGCCTCTGGGGGGACACCCAAGCTCCCCAGAGCCCCTTGTCCCTGCCAAGCCAGCCCTTTGCATCCCACGTGTTGCTCCCTGGGCAGACAACACCCCCCTGCGCTGCCCCGCCGTGAGTCACTGCTGGAGCAGGTCTGTCCTGTGGGCTGCCTGGGATGGCTCCATGGGAAAAATGCCACGGGAGCATTAATTAAAGGCTCTCCTAATTCCTTACATGGAGACTGAACTGAGGTTGCAGCCAGGCAGACACAGCCCTCCGTAGGCACGGGGTGCAGGGGGGGTTTGAGTGGCTGGGGCAGCTCCTCAGCCTCAGCAGGCAGGAGCTCTGCTGCTCTTCCCTCCTCCCTGGCAGCGTCCTGCTGAGGGCAGCCCTGGGGGCAGGAATGGGAGAGGAGAGGTCGCCCATGGGTGGTTTGGAGACACTTGCCTGTCGGGATGTGATGCTGGAGCATCTCACGGGAACGCCGAGAACTTGTCAGCAGCCAGAGCAGCACGTGCATGGTGTGGTCCTCTCTGGGGGAAACAGCCCTTGAAGAGCAAAGTCTGGAGTGAGCAGCTTGTGTGGAAAAGTGGAACAGATCCGAGGGGTTGGGCAGAACTTGAAACAAATACTCATTTCTGATACTGGGCTAACCTGAGCTTATCGAGGTTGGGCTGGTCAGTGTTGGTACAAGAGCCCTAATGAGGTCCCAATTAGGACCTGCCCCTGTTTCCAGCAGAGTTCAGGGTGCCCTGGAGGGGAGATGGTCCCAAACCTCACACTCTACACATGGGAGAGCCCGAGTTGTGGTTCAGCATCTGGAAAGAGCTGTGCTGTTCCTCACAGGCTGTACATGTGGGTCTGTGCAGGGGGTTTGGAGCCTGAGGCTCACAAAGGGCACTTCTGCAACGAGTTTCATTGAAGAAAAATGGGTAGAATCCAATGACTGTTCTTTGTACTGAATGTGTAACTGTGTTTAAGCTGCCTAATTCATTAGTTGTGTTTGTAGCTGCTCCTGCAGTGACACTGCCACTGTGCATCCTGAGCAACAGCAGACATCCACTTTCTGGAGTCCTTTTTTAATTACATCATTCAAAAATAGGGTTTGCAATATATTTTTTCCAAATTGAAACAGCTTCTCTGCATAAAGAGTCCCTACAAAAATGTAATATGTGTTCATGAGACAACATTGGCTTACTCTGTTTTAAGGTACACGTTTGAGTTTTAAACTAAATTCAGACAATTTTTATTTAACCCCAGATCCAGTGAAAATCTGTTTTAGATTAAATAAGGTTGACACAATGTTTTGCAGTTTTCTTGTGGAGAGAAGGCCTAGGGCTGAGGAACAGGCTTTTGTTGTTTGTTTGACTGCTGTATTTGTGTGTTTTATATGATAAACACTGCAATAAATTAAAAGAAAAAATTGCAATGTGGAGTTAAAGTGACATGGGTCTCTGGGTGGCCAGGTCATAGTGGAGGTTGGTGTAAAATATGTTTTTAAAGGACTAATATGAGGTATTTTTCCTTTACATACTGTGACCTTTCAGCATCCAACATCTTCCCCAAGCCCCTTTTGTCTCTCCCTGAAGGTGCTGAGCATCCAACTGAGTAAGAGATGAGTTTAAAAAATCACCCTATCTGTCTCTGGGGTGAGGAGGGAGAACCCACCAGCAGCACCTCCTGTTGTTGGCACTGCTCTGGGGGCAGGGCTGTGCCTGAGTGTGCCCAGGGCTGGGCAGGGCTGTGCTGCAGCTGCAGCACCTCTTGGGCAAGGCAGGGTGGGGTGGAGCAGGTGCCTATTGATACCTCGGGGCTACAGGGAAAGGGGAGTGCCTTTGCTGGAGCTTCCCAGACCCAGACAGGTGCATTTGGTGTGACTGATGAGCTGGAGAGGGGGCACTTTATCCTCTGCCTTCCATGGCAAGCTTAAAAACCTGTGGATCTGTGAAACAATTGATAACTTGTGAAGTTAAACTTTCCAAGTTAAGGAACAGTCCGTGTCTTTTCCTTGTTGCCTCTCCCAGCCTCCTACGTGTCGATCCAAAAGGCATGTTTATAATCCAGGAGCAAAGAATTTTGTCTCTGCCCTACCAAACGGGAATAACTTTCTTCTGGAAGATGTATTTTTTCCCTAAAGCTTTTTTGTTTATTTGTTTTTATTTGGTTTTTGTTTGGTTGGTTTGGGTTTTTGTACTGAATTGATTTTTAGTTATGAATTGGATGTGGTGTTTGAGGAGCTCTATGGTAAGGACTAAAGTGAAACTTGGAATTTTGGGGCTTTATGACTCTTAAATGCCAGCAGGGAATGTAATGCTGGACCTGCTTTTTTAAACCCACAACCACTTGTCAGGAGCAGTTTTTATAGAACATTTCTTGTAGTCCACAGTGCACCAGTGAACATTCAACCAGTGACAGCACAAAACTTTTCCATATGAGCCCCAGATCATCTTTCCCTTGTTCCCTCCTTTCCACTGCCTCCCTTGGCTCTCCAGACTTTGCAGTGGCTTTTCCAGAGGGATGCTGTGAGTCCCAGATGTTGGAGTAGGACACCAGAAAGGTGTGAGAGTTCCAAGCATCACCCCTGGCCCTCAGCAACTGGGTGCCCTTTGGGGCTGCCCCGGAATTTGGGACATTAATTCCCTGAACTGAAAAAAAAAGCCTTTTTTGGTCTTTCCTCCAGGCAGTACAAATGTTTTTACATTTTCAGGAGGTGCTGGTGGGTCCTCCCTGCCCCTTTCCCCCTGCACTGAGGGACAGGAGCAGCAGCTTTGCAGGATTGCCTGTGGCGCCTCTTGGGGTGTCCTGCAGGACCAGCAAATTCCATTTTTCTCATCAGTTGATGCAGCAATTTTCCAAACAAGCTAGGCAGCATTTTTAAAGATTTCCACTGCAGTTTCTTTAGGAAGTGGGGAGTCTCCAAAAATCCATCTGTCTTTGTTCTATCATTGGTCCTGAATGGGAATTGCTCTGTTTTCCATGTAGTGCTTGTGCTTCTAATAGCCATATCTTGTCCATCCCTCAAATTACTATTTTATTTTCTTTAGCAGCTTAAAATGATTTTAAACAGCCTTTTAACGTTTCTCTAGTCATGGAGTGTATCTTTCTGTTAAAAGCAGCAGCATACAGTGATGAACTGCACACTGAAGTTTTAATTATTTTATGATTATATCCACTCAAGGATATCAGACACAGATTGCTGATGAAATACAGCTCAGAGATCCCATTCCTTGTTAATGGGGGCACCTTGTGACAAGCATTTTCTAAGGGAGAGAGGTGTATTTGATAAATTTGGTACAAATAAATAAATGGCTACTGACATAGAAGACCTGCTTTAATCCTCCTTGAGTTACACGTGGAGGAAATAACAAAATAAATTGCTGCTGACAAAGGAACAAACCAGTGCATTGAAGAACTGTTCTTCCTTCCAACCAACCTTCAAACGAGCCCACGTTCAGAGCCACGTGCTCGTTCCTCGCGGAACCCCCAACCCCACCCTGTGCCTTTCCCCCACCCCGCTGGGCTCGGGATGCTCTCCCACCTCCTCCTTTTGGTCCCCCCACGGCTCCTGACTGCTGTTTTTGTGCCCTGTGTTGCTGTGACAGTGGTGCCTGTGATGCTGAGGGCCCTGAGCTACGACGAGAAGAGGGGCGCGTGCAGCGTGGGCTCCAACGTGCGCGATGCCGCCTGCTACGTGTGCTGGGCTTTCGCCCGCGCCTACGAACCCGCTGAGCTCGTGCCCTTCATCAGCCACATCTCCAGGTACTGTCCGTGGCCACCACGTCCTTGGGGGGAGCCTCAGAGGGGTCTGGGTGGGGTGGCAGCGGCACAAAAACCTGCTGGGGTGTTCCCTCCTGCTCGTCCGTGGTGGGAAAAGCCAAGGAAACTGAGTTTGTCCCTGTGAAACTCAGGAGAAATCACCAGGGGGCTTTGGTAGGGGTAGGGTGTCCTGTCCTGCTCATGTGCTGGTGAGCCCAGCAAAGTTCTGGGAGTTTAGGAAGGTTTGAAAGCCTTAGAAGAGGTAGGATTGTACCACTGTAAAACTGGAGAGTTGCTTTATAGAGGTATTAGAAGAAAACTTACGGTCTCCTGTCCTGCTGATGTGCTGGTGAGCCCAGAAAAGTTGTGGGGGTTTAGGAAGGTTTGAAACCTTCAGTAGAGGTAGAATTATACCAATGTAAAGAGATGGAAGTAGTAGGAGAAAACTTATGGTATCCTGTCCTGCTGATCTGCTGATGAGCCCAGCAAAGTTCTGGGAGTTCAGGAAGGTTTGAAACCCTTAGTAGAGGTAGAATTATACCACCCTAAAGTTTGGGAGTTGCTTCATAGAGACATTAGGAGCAAACTTATGCTTTATAGAGGCATAAAGAGATGGAAATATTAGGAGAAAACTTAGGGTATCTTTTCAGGTGAGCACTGACAGTTCAGGGTTTCTGGGGCTTTGTCAGGTGGGTGTTGTGCAAAGAGTACAGGATGTTGTTATTGGTCATCTTAGAGCTTGCAAGTTGAGCAGGTTAAATCTGAAAGAATAAACTGCACTTCAGCTCTTCTTCCATACCATTTATAATTTTCATTTTGAAGTGTTCCAATTCAAAGATTGTCTTGATTAAATAATAGAATGACTTCCAGTTTCTGAAAGGTGTCAGAAGTTTACAGGGGATTCTGAATTATTAACAAAGCGCTTTTAAATAATGGGGATTTTATTAAAACTAAGAGCGTTTTTTAGTATAAGATGACAAATACATGAGAGAATCTGCTTCCTCTTTTGATACCTTCTGGTTTCATAGAGCACCCCAGTCCAGTCCCCCTCTCCCAGTGAATGGAAATGTGTGTGTAGTTTTTTTTCAATCTGTGGTTTCTGTTTCAGAAGACTTTCAAAAGTAAAACCCACAGAATATTTCCAAACCCACATTTGTGATACTGGTGTAGCTTTTCCCTCAATACTGTTGATGTTCTGGCAGATTTCACCTGTTTCTTTTCCCCTCCTTGCAGTGGGATCCTGCCTTTGGGGTTTGGCCTCTTCCTTGGCCACACTCTGGCTGACATTTGCGGGGTCTTTGATGGGTGCCTGGCACTGCAAATGCACAGAGGTGGCTCCTCACAGTGTTTCTTGGCACACTTTTAGTGCAGCCATTGAGAGCAGAAACTGAGGCATCTGAGAAGAGCCCTGCTTCACTGAGCCATGCTGCAAACTGCTGTCTGCCACAGGCAGTGAGAGAGAGATTTGATTTTGAAGGTCACGTTTAATTCCCTTCAGTCTGAGTTCATGGTAAATTATGTAGAGTATGAAATGCTTGACTGAGGGGACGCAAAGATGTGTTTGCACAACAGTGAGAAACACCAAAGTCAGTTCTGTGCTTGCACAGGGACAAGGGGGAAAGGTGTTAAACTGAGGGAGGAGAAGTTTAGAATAGGCATTAGAGAGGAGTTGTCACACAGAGTTACATTTATATTCTCACTGCCAGCAAATCTTCAGGACAATACAGCCATCGCAGTACTGAAGTCTGGTTCCTCTCTGGTGGTTTCTGTAGATTTGGGCAGCCCCTTGATGAGGATAAGCCCTCTACTTTCATCCTCTGAGCTGAACAACTTCAGGGTTTCTTTTTAGGTCTGGCAAGCTCGTTGCTTGTGAAAGTTTAAAAAGCCTAATGGTGGGTGTTCTTCCCTTCATCAGAATTCTTATCTGTTCTATTTATCAGAATATTTCTTTGCTCACAATGCTTTCAGCAATGTGTTTCATTCACTCCTTCCACCCTGCTGTGCTGCAGAGCAGTGTTGCTCTCCCCAGGTTTGGTGCAAGCCCACCCTTGGTGTTTTTTAGGGTTGGTGGTGTTCTGTTTTACTGTCACAGAGCTGTTGGTGGGAACTTGTGGATGAGTGTGAAGGAGGTTGTGTTCCTGGAGAAGCTCCTGGCCCTTAGCCTGGTCTGTAAACAAATGCTTTGCTTTTTAAGAAAGTGTCAAGTGAAAATAATTGATATTCCTCTCCCCATGACTGTAATGCCACCGTGGCTGTTCCAGCTATGACAGCTCCAGTTGTTGGTGGGGTGGAGAGAAAAACAGAGTGGATAGCCAGGGGGAGGCTGAAAATTGCTCATGAACAGCTCTAAGGTGGTGTGGTTTGCAGTACCTCAGTTTTCTAGCAAAGCTACAAAGTCCTTTAGCAAGTAATAGTGCTGTATAAGGTTTTACTTGAAAATCTGTGTAGTTATGGTGGCCATACCTTTTGTAGATGTAATCAGCTCCTGAAGGGAGAATTGCCACTCCAAAGAGAAATGGTGGAAAAAAAATATTCAAATGAAGGATGACACAGAGTTTCACCTATTGTGTCAGCAAGCCCATAATTACACCGGGCTCGTTTTTAAATCTAGCCTTAGGTGTGTCACTGTTTTACTTACAGAAGAGTCATACTTCTAGCCACAAGCAAATTGTTGCTACCCTTCAAAAATGCAGAACTCAGCATCTTGACACAAAGTGCACAATATCCATTGTGAGCTGAATTACACAGCAAAAACACCTGCCTGGCTAAGAACACAGATTCTTGGAGGAAAGCAGTAAACACCTTCCAGAGCTGCAAGGAGTGAGTGCAGTCCTGGACTGTACTGGCTTTGCTTGCTGCTTGGAGTTGCAAAAGGTCTGCCCGGCATTCAGTGTTCAGCTGCTGGAGCCACAGGGGACCCACCGTGGGACCAAAATGCAGCAGTGCTGCTTAAACTGGGTCCTGCCCTGCACCCCCCTAACAGCAGGAACGGGTTAAAGCAGAGGGGAACTTTGGGGGGATTCTTTTTTCCTTTTCTTGTACCATCATGTACTGGAAAGACATTGTTTTCTGTGTTTTCAGTAGTCAAGGGACATAAATATTTCACTTTGGACTAGTGAAAAATCACTTTGAACTGTATAAAGTCTTATTTTTTTAGTAAAATTTCTGACAGTGCTTTAGAAGAAGTATGTTTCCACATTCAGTGACAGCTGTTTCTTCTCTCCTTTCTTATGACTGTTTGGTAAGCGGTGAAATTAAGGTAGTAGCTTGAATTGCTGTAGATCAGCTTTTCTCCTTCCTGACCTCACCACTCTCTTAAGAAAGAAGAAGGGTAGAGAACACTTAATGGAAACACAGCATCCAAGAGTATTTCTAGTAGTACTTGCTTGTATTTTAACGTGTCAGTATTTTTTCCCCTCTCCATATTTCAACAAGATCCACTTGCTCCCATCTGCTTAATGGTTTGTTAAAGTCCAGTTAAACTGGTTTCTGAGCCTTGCCTCATCCATTCTGACTGCAGGACCACAAAAAGCAAATCCCTGGCAATGTAGCTGAAACTTCACTGCTGCAGGACAGTGTTCCTCTTTTTGGAGATGCACACACTGGAGTTGCTGTTCCAGCATATCTTTATAAAAGCACCACTTGCCTGAGCTTGGTTTCTCTCCCAGTCCCTACATGCAGCCTCTCTCTCTCTTTTTGAAGCTCACCTGTGAGGAAAGTGCACCAGAACTTAATGACTTGGAAATGGGGGTAATTTGATTCCTGCCCCCTTGGGTGTGGAAGTTGCTGTCTCTGAAGTGGCAGGTGCAACTCTGAGGAGCTCAACTGTTTTGTTGAAAACCCAAACAGAAAAATAAAAAGGCCAACATAACTTCTGCTCTGTTATACAATTGCAGTGATTAAATGCTTGCTGGCTCCCTGCATTACTCGGAGCTGTGCAGAGTGGAGGTTCCCTGGTGCAGGCAGCCAGTTCCTCAGGGAGATGGGCTTGCAGTGGGAGCAGAGCAGGAGGGGGAGTTGGGCTGGGAGGAGGGGGAGCCAGGCAGCTGTGGCTCTGGAGGGGTGATGGAGTTTGCTGCAGGGCAGGATTGTCCTGCAGGATTGGGGAAATGTGGAGCATTGCTCTGAGCTACATCCTGTGCTGTGACGAAATAGGGAACACAGCTTTGTGCTGCTGTGTTCTGGGGGGGAGCTCTGTGCTGGAGGCACTTGGGCAAAGAGAGCTCCTGCAGGCCCTTTCAAAGGGCATTTTATTTTAATAGTAGGATTTGTAACTGCTGGTCTAAGCATTTTCTTACTGCTCTTTTCTACGTGTGTATTTATTGTAATTTCACCATTTTATCCCCCAGGTTTGGCTTTGGAATGACCCACTGGACAGTGTAGGGGGTGGGGGGTCAGTGGGACGTGTGAGAGCTCGGGGTGAGCTGGGTTGGAGGGACTGCCAGAGCAGGCAGAGTGGGAATGGGCATGGTCACTGCATTTCTCCTTGCCTGGATACACAGGAGGAGTTAAATGTGAGACAGGGATGAACTCCTGTGCCCCAGCAGGGCAGCTGGAACAGGCTCTTCTGCTGGCCCCTTCCCCATCCCTGCTCCTGCAGTGGCTCCATGGGATACCCTGGGCAGGGGAACTGCTCTGCTCTCAAAAATAAAGCTGGCAAATGGAGAAGTCACTGGGCCTGGGTATGTGTCCATCACCCAGCTTGTCTGAGGGGTGCAGCAGGGGCTCAACAGATCCCGGTGTGACTCTGATCTCACCACCTTTCCTTAACCTGCTTGGATTGTTCACACTCAGTTTGCTTGTGGTGGTTGTTGTGCCTTCCCAATGGACAACAGGGAGAAAGAAGAGTTTGCTGCCCTGTTACCACTTAGTCTTTTCCTTTGTTCTAGAGCTCAGGAAGGAAATTCTGGTTCTGTGCCAAAGTGGCAAGAGGTTTGAGAGTTGATTTTTCTCTTCCTGCAGCTTTGGGGTGGCACAGTGGAATTGATGGCAGGAGATTCCCAGGGGTTAGCACAAGGATCTTGCAGTCTGTGGCCAGTGGAGACTGGAAGTACCTGTACAGGTGGTGAAGGGAGTTCAGGTTTGTGGAATCTGGTGGTTCTGCTGTTTCTGTGTCCTGATGTCTCTCACCTGGTTGGCCTCTGCTCTCTGGCTCTTCCCACCTTGTGAGGGAAGGGAATGAGATCCACATGGGCTGGGGAAGTGCCCACTGCCATACTCTGAGTCCTCCTAACCTTCCCCGAAGCCCGTTGGGTGAGTCCTTGGGAGAGCAAGGAAGGCACAAGGAAGAAAGGGAGAATTATTAGTTGGCTGATAGAGATGCAACTTACTTTTTAAAGCCTCTTTGTGTTCATTGCACACTTGAATGCTGTTGTTCATTCAGGCCTTGAGTACCTCAAGGAACTAGGGAAGGTGTTTCGTGGAGACCGGAGGGTGCCAAGCCATGCTCTGCTCCTCCTGGCAGCAGTCGGGGGTGGTGCACTCGGAGCAAGTCAAGGCATGATCCCTTGAGCAGCTTAAAAAAGTGCCCCACTTGGTTTGCCATAAACAGTTTCTTTATGTTAGGAAATCCTGGTGCAGTATCACATAAACTCCCACGACGAGGCAGACGGGTGAAGACACCTTGGCCGTGGTTCATCCTCGGCACGTTGCCCTCTGCACCATTCCAAGTGGGAATTAGCCTGGAACAAGAACTGCTTGTGGAGTTTGAGAAGTTAAAATGCTTCACTGAAAGGATGAGCACAAAGCAGTGACTGCTGCATGGATGGGGCTGTGAGGGCAGTGGCAGAATTCTGAGGAGGTTCTGTGTTGTCTGAGTGGATAGTGTCCAGTGGCAGCTCCGAGTACCTCAGGTGGCATCACACAGGGCTGGGGTTGCTTTGCTGGTTTGGCTGACACAGCTTTGTCCTAAGGCAGCAGAAAGATAAGAAAAAGGGGAGAAGAGCAATGTGATTATAAGCTGAGCTCTTGTTTGATACACTGAGGGCAACACTTGGGATTCTGAACTTCCTGGGATGATGAGGGTTTTTTTGTGGGTGGGTTATTGTTCCTCCTCAGAAAAGATCAACATGGAAATACTTCATAACTGACAAAAAAAATCAACATGGAAATACTTCATAACTGATAACAAAATTAACACTGAAATACCTCCTAACTGACAAAAAAAGGCTGTTTTATCTTATAGTCCATATAATGGGAAATATCAGGCAGAAATTTGCCTCGTTTTGCTTTCCAGGGTCATTTTCCTCCAATTCCATAGTTTTGAATGTTCTCTAACGAAAAGACTTATGGGAGCTAGTCATACCATATAACTACATACTTCTTAAATGTCCTTTTAAAATAATTTTCAAGGCTCTCTGTGTGCCAGAGGATTAGCAAGCACAGGATGAAGATGATGTGTGTGACCCAGCAGTTCTTCAACACTGAGCCCTGTGTGCTGCTTCCTGTTGGTGCTGTTTGGATGACCTCCCCTTCCTTCTTGTCTTTGTGCAGAGAGGGGAATTGCTCCTGCAAGTAGCAATAAGAAAGCATTAACTGTCTCTAGAACAATTTATTGGGGTTTGTTTTCATTTCATTCTGCCTTTCTGTCTCTTGTTTGCCTTAATGGAGAGAAACTGAAATTACAGAGGCCAAGCTGACTGTGCATTTCAGGGCATCTGAACAACACGGTATTCATCACTGTAGGGAACTGATAGCCACTACCCAGGGAAGCCTGATGTTATCAGGGTAATTAATATCCTTCTGCTGAAGCAAAGCTATCTTGAATTTACTTTTCAGCCAGTATTTATTTCCGGTTTTGCCTGGAGTCAATAAATAATGTAATGAAGAGTCTCAGGGTTTGAAAGGAATAATTTTCTGCTTAAATGATTCTCCTGAAGTGATGTTTATTTGTTGCTGAAGTTAATTGAATGCTGGAGGTGGATTTCTAAAGCTGTAGACTGCCTGTCCTGGGATATATCCTCCCTCTCTTGTGCAGCACATCTGGAACAGCGGTTCTGTGGAGGCAGAAGAATCTCCCTGTGCAGGGTCACCAGACTTCAGGCATGAAGAAATGGTCTTGTATAATCCTCCTCCAGTACCTACAGGTCACCTGTAAAAAACCAGCTTTGCAGTTTGTCTTGCAGGCCACTTTTTTAGCAGGATTTGCATGTTGTTGTCTGATTTTGGTTGCTTACAGGATGTGACTGTTCTTGTGGAGAAAGCTGCAGGTTTTCATTGCTTAACCTTGCCTTGTGTTTAAGCCTTTCACAAGACTTGTTGTACCCTTGGCTATTGAGAAACTGTATTTCCAAGTTTTAATTTGAAATTGCACTGTCTGAGTCTCACAGGAGATGATCTTTACATCCAAGTTTTAAACTCCTGCTGTCTTTAAACCAGAAGACCCCTCTGTGCAGCTGAACATCTCAACATATTCCTTGGGACAGTGGGATGGCCACTGCCTTTTGTGCTGTGGAGGCAAGGAAGGGACAGGGTTATTTCAGCTCAGATTTGAGTTTAGCCTTGTCTTTCTAAATAATAATCACCTTAGAGGACATGCTGCCTGCTCTGCTTAGAAGGTGAGGTGTTGAAATGATGGCCTTGCACATCTCTCCTGCTCTGTTTGGTACTAATGCTCAGTGTTTTGTTCCCTCAGTGCCCTGGTTATTGCTGCAGTGTTTGATCGGGATGTGAATTGCAGAAGAGCTGCCTCTGTAAGTGACCCCGTTTTAGCTCACATGGCTCTCTTGGGTTTTGTTTTCATTTCATTTAGCAATTTGTAGGCTTGACTGTGTGGAACTGCAGCAGAGAAACTGTGAGGGAAAAAGAGTGCTTTTTGAAATCCTTGCAAGTATTGTGTGAATTTAGATTTCACACTGAATAACCCACAGGTGCACATCTTGATTTATGGCCACAGTTACCAATCTGCTGTATTGTCCTGGTGGTTAAGATAAAGTATCTCAGAAAGGGCTATTTAGCATATTCTAGTCACAACATCACAGACCAAAGGGCCCTATATAATACACAGACAGTGGGTCTTCTCAGGTCACCAAGCTGGTGGATTTTGTGAGATTATACTTTTCTGCATCAGCTCTTTAATGGTAATTTCTAGAATAATCTCTCTCCTTCAAAAGTGTTTTCACTTATTATATAAATGTCTTTCCACAGGACTGGTTTTTTTAAAAGAAAGTGAAATCCATTAGGCAGATTTGTTATGTTGTTAATAGGACTGACACCAAATTATATTCTGTGGAAACTTTCTGCAGAAAATACTTATGCTGTTGAGAACTGAGAAGAATGTTCAAGAAAAGGGTCTTTGTGGATAATTGTAGAATTCTGTAGTTACAGAAATTGAGAAGAAGGAATGGGTATCTGTGAGAATTTAAGTCCATGTGTTGTACATCTTGGACTTACTTTCTTTAAAAGAAGAAAGCAAGAAGTTTGAGTTGTCCATTTCAACATATAAACCAAATTATCTCATGCAAATGTAAAAAACCCCACCCTATATAACTGTGTGAGCTCAAACCCAGCCCAACCAGTGCCTGCCAAAGCACCAGGTGTCTGTTCCTGACAACTCATGTCACTGTGAATGTGTTAAAAAGTCAGCCACAAACAGGTCTGTCTGATTTTCTGGCTGCAATTTTGGAAGCTCTTACATTTATAACACAGAAAGGTTTCTCAGGGATACCTGGAGAGCATCCTCATTTTTCCTGGCCACACCCCTGCTGGAGAGATGGAGCTGCTGAATGAAGCTGCAGAGTAATGGCTGGGGAAGTGAGTCAGTGGTTGTGCAATCCCAGCAAGGCTCAGGGGTCTGGAGCTCAGAAAGCAGAGCAAGCCCCAAGTGCTGGGGGTTGCTGAACATATTCTCTGCAAAAAATGAATTCCAGCAATGCTGCTGCTCCCAAACTGCAGTTCCTAAATCTTAGAAACTGTAGAATTGGCTGTTCTGGGCTAGTAAAAGTCACTTTATTCAAATCACCTCCTTAGAGGAATGTGCTTGCCTGAGAACTGCACAAAACATGAAGGATCATAGGTGGTGGGAGTGGATTATTTACTTATTCTGTATAAATTGTCCTTACAATCAGTGGTCCTACATATTCATGTTGCAATTGCCACCACAAGTGTAACTACTCACCTTCAGCAGCTTCAGCTGATTGTCCTTTGTGATCTTCAGGATGGTTTTACACTTAAATCAATAGTTTGGCCATGAACTGTGGTGCTAAACCAGCCACGTTCACTAATTCTGTGAGCTCAGTGCAGCCTCTGTACCTGTATTTCTAATGAGTCTAAAACTCAGCACGTTTTTCTCCTCACCTTCCTCTTCTGCTGTAGCCCAAGTACTTTCTAATTTATTGCTGCTCAAAATTTGGAACTGCTGTTTGATGGATAGTTATGAAAGTACCAGAACCTTTTCTCTTCCTTTAGAAAGGCAAAGATGGATTTTGTGTCTACCAGGCATTGCTACAGTTTTGAAGAAAAATACCTGCGAGTCCTAAATATTTCCAATCATTCCTACAGTTAAACACACATTTAAATGAACACCATGTTTTACTAGATTTCCCATCCATTATAATATGGAATATATTATAATGCAGAGCACCAATAAAACAAAATGGTGAATAGAGACATTTTGAACCCTGAGGTTAAAGAGAATAGAACAAGACTGTGCTTTTGATGCTCCACGAGCATTCTGGGCTGGCTTGTGCAACTCTGTCATGAATAATCAGTGCAGGGAGTAATCAGATGAATAAGTGATGCTGGATTGGACTCCAGTCAGCTCTGCCATCTCAAAGGCAGGAGGTTTCTTTTTCCTCTTGGTTAGCTGATAGTTTTTAAACTATCTATTTTTAAACTAAATATTTCTAGAGAATGTTGTGGTATTTTTTGCAGTTTATTGTAAGTGGAATAGAACTTTCAGTGGTTTGCAACCAGATGTACATTGCTTGGATATGATTTTGAAGGCAGGACAGTGATTTTGTATCATTTTATATCATTTACTCACCTGTCTTGAGCAGCTCATTTTTTAAAGGACTTGTTAATACAGTGATTAAACTATGGAGTCCCTTGGATGGGGTGGAAAGTATCACCCTCACTAAAACCTCCCTGTGCTGAGCAAAAGGCTCTCAATAGCATAAAATACAGCCCTAAAACTGAACATATATATATATATAATATACTGAATACAGTAATATACTGAATACAATAATATACTGAAGGTCTCAATAGCATAAAATGAAGAGTATAAATAACATAGAAATTAAGAGCATATAACAGCATATACTCTTAGTACCATACTGAGGGTCCTAAAAGCTGATGGGACCTCAGGCTGAGGTGGAAGTGGGAAGAAGTGATGGGTGCAGGGTGACATGGACTGGTGTCCTGGCAGGGAGCATGTCTTGGGAGCTGGAATTCCCACAGGGCTCTGCACCCATCAGGAGGCCCAGGGGCTCACTCTGCCCCACTGCTTGGGGTGTTTCACTGAAGTTTGGGGCTCCCCCCACTCTGTGAAACACCAGCGAGCTGTCCAGCACCCTGTGCAGGGACTGACAGTCCTCGTGGCCAGACAACCAAGAGCTGCCCTCTCTGAAAAGAGCTGAACTTTACAGAAGTTTTTACCAGTGCTCAGAATTGTGCAGCCTCTTAAGGAGTGAGAAATGATGAGCAGTTTTTTGAGGGAGGGGAAAAAATTGAGGTTTTATTCTGTGTACTGTACAAATGGATTGACTTCATGGTTGTTTTCATTGCATTTTGCAAGAATTTGGGTTTATTTAGTACAAAACACATGTGAATTTTGTCTTCAGGGGCTCTTTCAGTGTTTCAGAGTTCTATCAGACATGTACCCTGCAGATAAGTGTTGCACTCCCAGTATTTTTTCACTGACAAAGAGTCAAACTTTGCCCACTCTCAGCAAGTGATGTTGGAGTCAGACAAGAGTGAGCTGTCTCAATTTCTGTTGTCTACAGGCACTGACTTCCAGTCCCAGGGCGAAGCCTTGTGTCACTCCTCCAAAGCCCTTGTGTGGGTGTGACTGCTTTACCAAACCTGCATTCTCAAACATTCAGCTTTGGGAGCAGCAGAACTCAGAGATGCAGAAACAAAAAAGCCCCGGGGGCTTGTTCTGCTGACAGAGTTTACTTTATTTAAAACAGAAAAGCCATGGGTCATTTATATTGTTGTGTGTTTTGAATTCATCATCTGGTGTTTATCAGAAAGCAAACCTGACTCGTTTTGGTGTGTTTGTTCTCTGCTCCTTAGGCTGCCTTCCAGGAGAATGTTGGGAGACAGGTACGGTGACTCCCCTGCATCTTCATTCATTTGTGCCTCGGAGCTGGCTGTGAACGTGGAGGACCTCAATTCAAAACTAGGCACTGTGGCTTTGGAAAAACTGAGTAGAAGAATGCCCCAAAATAATTGTTTTCATTAGGAGCAACGAGTTCTAGTGGGGTATTTTTTTGAGGTGGGAGTTTCATTTTAGTGTTCCAGTTTCAGAAGAAAATGAGCTTTGTGGCGATTTTCAGTCTTGAAAAGCAGCATCAGCATTTGTGACAGCCCTGGTACACCCTGCAAGTTTCAGTCCAGCAAAAGTGAAGGGTTTTGTTTGTTTGTTTTGTTGACTTTCTACTTTTCAGTAGAACTAGAACAACTGAAGTGTGCTGTTGCTGTGGTTGGTGGCACCACAGGCAACGAGCCTTAAGAGTCTTCAGTTTTTGGGTTTGCCTCTTGTACCACACAGATATCTTGAGAAATCTGGTACCTCTGGAATGTACCCAAGTGCTTTGTAAAAAGGTATTGTGGTAGGTTCCTGTGTAACCTAGCAACATTTAAATAGTTAAAATGCTCAGACAACTTTGATTTGCAACCTTGGAGGAGAAGCAAGTAGGGTAAAGACTTGGATTTCCTCGTTTCTCATCAAGAATTAATAAAGCTGAACATGCAACTTAGAGGGAAAGGAGTGGGGAGGAATGTTTCAGTTAGTGACACAGCAGGGCATGTAAGCAATTTTGTTATCAATAAGCTTCTCATTAAGGAACCTTTGTTAAAATGCTGTGCAACTTTCCCTGACACCACTCCTAAAGATCTGTGTGTTCCCAGGTAGAACACTAGTCCTTTAGAAGTGTGGCTATCAAGCAATCTGTTCATATCCAGGGTGTCTGTCTCTAGACAAAAGTAGATTTAACAGCATGGAAAGGGTACAGGAAGACCCTGGAAGAGGGCAGGGGTTTTTGGTGAGCTGCCCCAGGTAGGTCTGTGGTAAGCAGAAGCCAGAGTGACTCTTTCCCAGGTCGGTAGTCCCTGCCCTGGAGTGGTTGGGCATCACACAGCAGCTCAGCCTGGCTCACCACGTGAGGTGCTGAGTGAAGGAAATAACACCTTACCCTGACTTCAGCTCCAGGTGAGGGAGGGCTCCTGCTGCTGCAGGTTTAGAAGTGCTTCCATGTAGCCAAAATTTTGTGGAGTGCTTTATTTCTTAATTAAAGGAGTACAGTCCACATTAGTTTACAGCCAGAAAGGTTCCTTATGGATCCTGCTCTGACCCAGAATTCAAGCATGTTGGCAGAACACACAACTTTAGCTTCTAAATTGGCACATTAGCAGTTTTCCTGGCATAAAGGCCACTGTCAGTCTCCAGCTGGTTCCTGCAGAAGTTCAGAAGTTTCACTTCCTGAACCATTCCTTGGTGCCTTGGAAAATGATTTCATAATGAGCAGATCCACCCTCTGGAGTTCTCTCCCTGGAAATGTGTTGGAAGAGACACCCTTTCCCTGAATTGGAGGGAGCTAAAACATACTGTCCACCTGAGGTAACAATGCTGATAGTAAAGAAAAAGGCTGCCCTCTCTCACTCCCTGTTTCCTGCCTTTGTGATTCCACCTGTCCCACATGTGGAGCTTGTGCATGGCCACAGAAAAGCCCTTGTAACTTGCACTGTGTGTAAATGGGAACTGGAAAAATTGGAGGATTTTTTAAGCGGGAATTGTGAGAAATGCACCTACTTCTAATACTGTCAGCTTTCATACTGGAGATGTTTTCAGTGCTCTGGGGGAGCAGAAGCTGTTGGGTGTTCCTGGCTCTCCCACTGCCCATGAGCTCTGTGCTCCTGGGCTGGGTGTCAGGAATGCTGCTCTCACCAGCAGGCATGGTGGCACCCTGACCTTTGGTGAGCTGGCTTTGAACTGGCACACTCACAGCTGAGGAGCAAATGGAAAGGTCCAGCTGGCAGCTGGATCTGGGATTATTTGGCTCTGACCTTCCTTGTGTAGTGTGCATGCTTCCATATTCCATTGCATGCCTTGCTGTTTGACCTTAAATCACCATGAGGTGTTTCTCAGGTACCTTTTTGCCCCTAATCACTGTTTCATGAGGTTCAGGACAGAGCATTCATTGCACCTTTGACTTCTCTGGGCTTTCAGGTGGTCCCTTGGATAAGCCATAAATTCTCTGTGTCTCCTTGGTCCAGTCACATTCCAGGCCTGTTTTTGTTAGGATCACTGGCACTTTGCTTCCCAACCCAACACCTTCCCATCCCCTGGCAGGACAAACTGCTCCAGTGGTTGAAGCTCAGCTGGAGAGATCCTTCCCACTGCTTTTGCATGGCTGTATCCTAATGTGGCAGGGGTGAGTGAGCTGTAAACAAACAGCCCTGCATCATCACATCCCAAACCTGCACTTCCACAGGGCCTCATTCCTTACCTGCCCTCGCAGTGTCCCCTCTGGAAGTTGAGCAGAGCGTCTGTCACTTGGCTCTTCCCATTTCCCTTCCCTGTGGCTCAGGGGGTGCTGTGCTGTCTCTGCCCTCCCAAAAATGTGCTCTGTTACACCAGCCAGAGCCAGGCTCGCTCTGAGTGGCTGAGCTGTCTTGTTTATATGCAGAAATTCAGGTTCCTAAGTGGCAATCTCACTTTTGGAAAGATAGTTTGTCTTCTAGAACCAGACTGGTTCCAGCAAGGATGGCAGAAGTGGGATCCTTCTGTAGGATTCAGTGTTTCAGGCTTTGCTGGCAAACAGTTTTTAAAGACAAACCCACCCCAGCTTTTTAGTTCATTAATGAGTCATAAAATAGAAGTCTTCTTCATTTGCCTGAATCTCTTAATTTTATACTTCATAAAACTCTCAGCAGATCCTTGTGCCTTCTCATAAACAGAAAACCTGTTTATGTTTACCCAACCCTCCTTCCAGAGGAATCCCTCTCTGGGTACATACATAGTCATGCATCCAGCAAGTACATATTTGGGTATGACTGGAAGGTGTGAAGGAGCTCTTGCATAGGTTACTGTCTGCTGCCTTTTACTTGGGCTGTTTATCACTGACTCACAGGCAAAGTGAGGTATTTTGCTGTTTATATATTCAATAGCCTTCATGTGTTTAGTACAAGTGATTTTACTATAAATTAAATTGTATTTTTTTAAGTGCTTGGGAGAGTAGCAGGAAATTTGTTTTCAATAGTGTTGCCTATGTGGAAAGTATTTCACACTTTGAAATAATATTTTATTTGTAGGGCACCTTTCCCCATGGCATTGACATCCTCACTGCAGCTGATTATTTTGCTGTTGGTAACAGAGTGAACTGTTACCTGAATATAAGGTAAGTTTCCAAGCATTAGTTTTCCTAAACATGAGGAACCTCTTGTACATTATGAAATATTTCTCTGATTGTTTTACCTCATTGATTCACTGTTTGACACTGGTGGGTTTGAGTGAATCAAAATTGGATTTCTATTTCAAACTGATTGTCCTGTGCGAGGCATAGTGAAAATGGGGCCATGGTTGCCTTGACTGAGAGGAAGAAGCAGCCAAGGTGTCACAAAACTGTCCAGACAAGGATGGGGACAAGGGGGAAGGGTGGGGAGGATGAGGGGGTTTGATGAGTTGCAGTCAAAGGAGAGGCTGTTCCAGTGGCAGGCACTCTGACATGGGTGGACAAATTCAAGGGATACCCATTTTAAAAGTAGTTTGCACAAGTTGTGGAGTTCCTGGTGTGTGCTCAGACTTTTACCTCGAGTGCTGGTGTTTCTCCTGGTGGGCACAGTGGAAATCAAAGGCCCAAGGTGGTCCCTGCAGTGCAGAGTGTGCAGAGGGGGGATGCCAAGGTGGGGGGGTGGTTGGGAACCAGGGGCTGGTCTCAGTGTGCTGGCAGTGCAGTGGGGCTGAGCTGGGGGCTCTGCAGGGCCAGGAGGAACAGCACTGCTCTTCCTTAGCAGCTGATGACAAAGACCAAGGGCTGGCTCCAGCTTGAGTTGTTCCAGACAGTCTGACCTGGAGTCCAGCCTTGTCCAGAGCCCAGCACCCACGGGAGGTGATTCAGCCCCTTCTGAGACAGGGCAGGGAAATCACCCCGTGGAATTGCTCAGGAGCCAAACAGGTCAGAAAGGCTGGAGCTGCTGGTGTCCTTGGGGAACAGAAACAGCAGACAGGGCAGAATGGGTCAAGCTCCACTGCCAATCTGATGCTTCCCAGTGAGGAGTTTTTTAAGCTAATTTGCCCTGGTCCTCTCCATCTTCTCCTCCACTGTTGTTTTTATTAGTCTGCCCACCTCCACATTGTCCCTTCTGTCTGTACATTCCTTCACCTCTTACCCACTGTCAGTCCTCCTGGGGTCCCCACCCTCCTCCTACACCTTCCCCAGAGCTCCTGCCCACAGGCTGGGATGGGGAAATGCAGGGGCTTGGGATTGCACATGCTTGGGATCCACGTGGAATGCAGGTGATTTCTGAAACTCTGCCCTTGGTTCTTCTCTGTCCTATGTTGGCTCAAGTGACCAAAGTCTGTCCCGTGGGTTTGAGGATTCCCACTCCTCTGATGAATTCCAAAGGTTCCAGTATGGGAACATGCAACAGTATTTGGGTTTTCTCTTTGTTTTGCTTCTAATTGCACACATGTACCTTAATGGAACACTGACACAGTTGCAAAGTTAATCACTCGAAAGATAGGAAAAGGTGAAATTAAGATAATCCCTTTGTCCTTTAATGCTGCTCCTTTGTGCCCTTTTGACACAAACACGTTCTGCTGATGGTTGGGCTTCCCGAGGTGATTTAACACTCATCAGATGTGCTGAGAAAACATTTCATTTCACTTGTGTTGACCTTGGCTTTCAATAGTTGATGCTTCTGAAGATTGGAAGGCGAGTGTGGCTGGGAGTGAGGTAACTGCAGGCTCCTGACATAATTAATGCTGCTGCTCCCTTAGGTCTTGACTTTGCTGCTTTAACAGTTTCTGTCACAGTTGACTTTTTGTGTATGTTTGAGTTCTAAAAAGGACAAATTGAGAGCCCACATTCCATTTTGGACCATTGTATTTATGAAGATGTAGCACATTTCAAGAACTTTCCTGTCTCTTGGAGCTGAAACAATTGCACAAGTTAATGCATCTCAATTTTATAGAATGTAACAATGGGAATTGAATTGTTTATTTTTGCTTTTCATTGCTCTCGAGGTTGGTGTATGTAGAGTAATTTTTATAAAGGATCTGAAGGTTTTACAAAAGTAATTTAAATGTTTTTCAATTCCCACTGTATTATTCAGCTGCATCTGATTTAGGAGAAGACACATTTAAGTAATTTCTTTGGGTGCTTTAAAACTGGAGGATTTAAATCTTTGGGGCAGGTTGTGTTAAAATGCACACAGATATTGGTTCTCTCTCCCCCTGGACTGTGTTTCTGTATCTTTGTGTGCATTCCTTTTTCAGTGTGTATATTGCTGGCTTTCCTGAGTATACACAGCCAATGATTGACCATTTAGTTAATATGAAGATTAACCACTGGGATAGGTAAGTTCAGAAAGTCTAATTTTGAATATCCAGGAATTGTCTGTTTTGCATATTGCGCTTCCCTAGATTATTTAGTAAATTTGGCTTACACCAGAGTTTGCAATACCATTTGACTGAAGGCAACTGGGCAAGTAGTGGGTGATACCATCTGTACCTCCTGAGCATATTGTCACTTAAAACAGGTTTATGAATTTGTCTCTTGGCCATGACCTCAATCTGTTAATAGATTAATAAAACCCATTTATATGTTCTATAGTGTATGTGAGGGGTAAACACTGTCACCATACAATTACCCTAATTAAAGTAGATTTCATGCATAGAGGTGGTGCTTAGTCACACTGAGTGCTGAGGAAGATTGAAGTGTGTGCCTGTCACACAGATGAGATTGTATCAGTGCTGAGCCCAGTTTGCATCATGACAAATAATCACAGTTTACTGCAGAGCACAGAACAGGCCCTGGGGTTCCACCAGCCCTACTGGTGTTTTCCTTTGTCTCTTTGAGCAACCAGCTCCATTCCTGTTGCTCAAAGCTGGCTCTTGGCTGGCTGCAGTGGGTGCTGGCTGGTTGTGTTGGCTCTTTGGAGGGGAGAAGCACAGAATCTTAGAATTGGGTTGGAAGAGACCTCTGAGATCATCAACCCAACAGCACTGTGATTGCCACACCATGGCACCGAGTGCCCCATCCAGTCTCATCTTAAAAACCTCCAGGGGTGGTGAAGCACAGAATGGGCAGAGAACACTGTAATTCTAGGTATGGATGGGGTCTTTGTCCTTCCCTGAGGTTACTTTTATTAATACATTACTTCTGCTGAATTGCCGATGCCCCCAAATCCTAAAATTCCCTCTTGCCTCCTCAGTGTTATTCGGGAGCTTTCCACCAGAGCCCTGCACAACATCACCCCCCGGGCCCCTGAGTACATGGCCAACGTGGGTAGGTACCAGCTGGTTCCTGCACAAACAGGAGCAGATTGGAACATGCATCATGGCTTCTTAAAAATTAACATCTCCCCCTGCAGCTCCACACAGTGTGCTGACACTCCTGGCCTTACAAGTTTCCAGGTTTTGTGTAAAAATTCCCAAATATTGCCAGGTTGTTTGTCCCATGGGCTGTAGTCACCTGAGTGCACTGGACCTGGTGTTCAGGTGGGTAAAGGGGTGCAGATCTCAGGTCCCCAGATGTTGCTGACAAGAAGGCTTTGATGTTGGATGGGGTGGGGGCCTCTGTTTTGTCTCATCCAGCCTGACATTGCAGTGGGACCCCTTCATGTGTGTGTGTCAGCAGCTCTTCCTCAGCAGTGTTCCCTGGGCCCCCCTGAGCATCTCCTGTTGCCTTTTGGGGGGGCTACAGAGCCACAGCTGGTTCCCGTGGGGTGTGCAGTGACAGACCTTGGGGACCAGCAGTGTGACAGTCCAACCTCTCTTCCCACACAGTTATTCTATTTACTCCAGCCAGGGACGGAGTTGGGAGTACAAAGGTGCTCGGTGAGGTTTGTCAGATTTACTTTATTACAACTTGTTTTTCATAAAGTGGCCAGGACACCTGACTTTGCAGAGGTGCTTTCCTCCTGTTATTCCTTAGGCAGACAGGATTACATTGAGGACTGTGGTCTGTCACTATGCTTTGTTTAAAAAAAGAATTAATTGCCTAATCTCTTTCAGTTTTGCCAAGACTTCTGCCTTTATCAGTGGGCTCAGATCTGCACACACGCCATGGGGCAATCCTTGCCTGTGCTGAGATCACCCATGCTCTGTGTAAGCTGGCACAAGAGAATAAGAGGTATTATTGCAAGATTATCTTGACTGTAAATTTTCCTTTCATGTCTGCTCTATTGAAAGTTTCCTGAGTATAATTATGGAAATCTCCATCTCACTGAACTGCTTTTCCATTGAGTTTTTGTTTGTTTTTATCAATGATACTGAGCCTTCACACTTTATTCAGTGAGGGGATAAACTTCACTCTTACATTCATCATCAGGAATTGGAGATCACTTGCTGCCTTACTTGGAGAGTTCAAAGTGTTCACTTAAATATAGGTTAATCCCCTTAAATATGGATTAATCACCCTTCCTGGTGAGGGGACAGTCTTTTCTCTTCAGTTTTAGAGAAATACCTCCTCAAGCAGCTCATAGAGTTGGACTGATGTCATTGTTGCTGCTGGTCCGTATGTGTTATATAAACACACATCAGTGTCTATCAAAAGAATCTGTGTTAATTTTAAGGAGTTTCCATTTCAAGTAAGTTGAAAAATTCAAGAAGAAGATGCTGAGCATTTTTAGTAGTAGGAAATACCTGAAATGGATGGAAAAGCCATAGAAGTGTTTGAGTCCAAAAATACAGCTGAGCTGAGAAGTGTTATTGGGGTATTACTGCTTAGAATGTTATTAGGAAGTGACACTAATTTTTTATAGTCCTTTAGGAATGAGTTTGCTCCATGATAAGGAAAGAACTTCTGTTGTTATGTTTGCTCAGTATTTAAATATTGCATATTCCTGTGGAGCATAATTTGAAGCAAATCATTGTTTTTTCCATTTGAAAGTACAAGGCGATGTTATGGAAGAAGAATTATTTGCAGCATGATTAGGAAACCTGTATTAATAACTCTGTATCCTTTCACAGATCTGTCACATACTATTTCAGTGAAAAATCACTGGAGGGACTGAAGCAAATCCACCAAGAGGTTTGTAAGCAGTATAAATGTGTCTTTTAGCCTGGTATATTGTTGGATCTCTAAACAAAGACTTACAGTTAAGGCAGCTGCTCTCCACCTTCCTCAGCCCAGACTGTCAGGAGCTGCACGTCCTGGCCCCTGTGCCCCGCAGAGTGGCCCTGGAGGCTCTCCTGCCTCAGGCTCAGCCTCTTGCTCTGTGCTGAGTTCCATTTCTGAAGTCCCTCAGGGAGCTGCTTTGGTTTCCTTCCTCCTCCTGCTCCCTCTCCCAGTGTCCTGACTGGCCCTGCAGCCCTTGGGGTGACTGTGGTCAAGGGGGACCTCCCAGGGAGCCCATTCTTTGTCCCTGCATCCATAATTGCCTCTTCATGGACCTCAAAAGTCATACTCAGCTTTTCAACTGCTGCTTTGTCTTTATCTCTGCTTCAGTTATCAGCCAACCAGGCTGTCGTTCTACAAGAACCAATGGTGGCAAGCAAATGTGTTTTAAAAAGCCAAACTGGCTTCCAGGGTATGGGCAGGAGCAGCTTGGATTTGGAATTCAGTCTGTGAATATGTTAAGTTGATTTTCTTTGAATGTAAAGTTCAAATGGTTAGAGAGAGGTTATTTCAAAAAAGATTTTTTCCTTGGAATTTTCTTTTTAAAAGTATCTAAAAGCTTGCACAGCTGACAGAATATAGCAAGGCATGGAGGGGGGGAAATGAAAACGCTTGGATCAAACAAACTCAGCTAAGATTAATGTTTGTTGCTTTTTTCCCCCCCCAGCTTTGCAGTCGTCAGTTGTACAGGTAAGGAAATGGATGCCAGAACACCCTTTTTTGTATTGGAAAGTGTCACTTATAAGGAATTAGGAGTTACCAGGTGTAAGGAATGAAAACAGGAGGATCTGGGGGGGCTTTTGGTTTGTACAATTGGTGACACCCACCCCAGGCTGCCAGCCCCTCCCAGAGCCCCAAATTAGGGGCCTTTGGGTGGTTCAGGAAGGGCTCTAATTAATGAGCCCCAAATCTACCTATTGACTTAGATATTTATTTTAAGAAGCTTCTCCCCAAGTTCCAGCATTCCTTTCCCCCTGCCATGTGAGGAGCAGGCCAAGAGCATTGCAAAAGGTCCAGGGCAATTTTTCAACTCTTGCGACAAAGAAAATGTAAATGAGTTTTCACTGAGTTGTTTTTCATTTCCTATTTATTGAAGCTTCCAGGAAATAAGGGAAGATTGCCTGAGTAACTCTTAAGTAAAAGTGAGTTAAGAGTGCTGTGTGACTTCAGAGTCTGTTCCTAAATTTCAAGAAATCACAACAGAACTAATGAGCTTTACTCCCCAGTGATTGTTTATCTGAATGAGGTTTTTGTCCTTCTTTAAAACTGACGTTTTTGGGTCAGTTTAATTCATTTCTTCAGACAAGACATATTTGGAAACAGCAAACCTTAAGTAGTTTTTTGTGTAATTATTACTTACAGGTTAAAGAATATTTATGTACAATTTTTTATCTCAAGACCTCCTGAAAAAGTGATTAAATTCACTGTTTGAGGGTCGTACAGAGGGACATGGAACTTCCAGCCCCGGGTGAGCTTGGGCTGGCAGATATCTTAGTGCTGATACTGTACATTTGTTTCTTTGTGGGTGGCTGTCTTGGCTTCCATAAATTCTTTAATGTCAGGGTGGAGCTTGGGTGTAATTTGTTTTTGTCATAATGTGCACTTCTTGCACTCACTGGTATTTATAAGATGCCTACAGAAATGTTTTTGTTCTAGATAAGACTTCTAATTCCACTGCAAGCCAGATTGATTCACTGCTGTTTGCCCTCTGACTGAGCTGAGGCAGAGGTGCCTTCTCTAATCCAGAGCTGAAAATATCAGTAGGCATAAAATATTTTAAAAGAGGACAAGAAAAATAAACTGGGTTATGAAAACAAACCAACAATTGGAGTGTTGCTGGGCAAGCATTAAGTGAAACAAGCCCGACTCGTTCCATGATGAGTAATTATTGCACATAATATTCCAAAGATTTCCATTTGAGAAATTGCTACCGGGAATTTTCAGTGTTAACAACACCTTGTAGGAATGTTGAAAACCCCTGTGTTTTATTTGTGTTTCAAGTGTTTAAGCTGCATTTAACAAAAAGCATCTTGGCCACACGTCTCAGCTTTCGCTTCTGGCCACGAACAGCCTTGGTGGGGACTCGGGGGGTTTTCATGCCTTGATCAAGCTGCTTGCAGGAATTGTGTTGGCTTGGGAGAAGGGGAAGGGAAGTAAAGTGTAAAAAGGCTGTTGGGTTTTTTTAATATTTTTTTTTTTAGCTGTAGTTTGTAAATTTTAAGCTGGAAGATGTGTCACTAGGTTCTTGGTTGTCTAATGTTTAGGGTTGTGTTGGATCTATAAGGATCTCAAGGAAAAATCCAAACCCAGAGTGCTGTGATGGAGACATTACCAGAGCTGCCCATGGTCTGCCCAACCATTTTACTTTGTTTAGCAGCTCTTGTAGCATCTTTAACCTGATCCTGAAAGATGCCATAAGTTATTCTTCAGACAGGACACATTCCAAGTCTTGAGTTATGCTGCAGTCAGTCTCAGTTTTGGATATACTTGAAGCAATCCAATTTGTTTATGCTAATTGTAGAAAATCCTGTCCTCTACTGTATTA
>VXAU01003917.1:37410-94091 GCA_013399695.1 Formicarius rufipectus | reverse complement strand
TTTTTTTTTTTTTTGGAAATCCAAGTATCTATCAAAGTCCTTCTCTAGGTTTACAGTAGTGCACTGAAAAAGGAGCCTGCAAGCCCAGGCACATCAGTATGTACTTCCTGCCATTAGCCTTGATCCTGACACATCTGATGCACTGGTTTGTCTGGAGGAGCTGGTTGGGCTGAGGATTTGCATGTGCCCTTCCAGCTGGGCTTGCACAGGGAGCCTGGGTTTCTGTCTGCCCTGGGCACTGGTTGGAGCACGTCAGATGCAAACCATGCCCCTCGGAGCATTTGTGTCTTGTGCCTCTTTCATGCTGTTCAGCTTGTAAAGTTACAAAAACTGAGCTGTGTTTTGTCTGCTTTAAATGCCACTTTTGCATGTAAAACCCTAAGACAAAAACTTGTGGCATCTCCTGCCTTGAGCTGCCTTACTTGGCTTGGGAAGTCTGATTTAAACGTGGTGCCACTTACTCAGCCTGCTTTCTGTCCTGCTCCCACTGCACCACCCTGGGTAGTGCCTTGTTTTGTAGCAGATCTCATTCTGTGGTGCATCTGAGGCTTTGTGCCCATTCTCAATGCTCCTTCTTTCAAGTAACAAGTGATAGGGAAGAGGAAGTGGCCAAAAGTTGCACCAGGGAAAGTTTAGGTTGGTTATTGGGGAAAAACATACTTCACTGAGAGGATTGTCAAGCAGTGGAAGAGATTGCCCAGGGCAGTGGTGGAGTCACCATCCCTGGAGGGATTTAAATTTGGCTCTTGAGGACATGGTTTAGTGTGGGCTGAGTTAATGGTTGGACTCAATGATCTCAAAGGTCTTTTCCAAAGAAAACAACTTATGGTTCAATAAGTCTTCAAGCAAACAGTAGTTGTGTTAAGATTCTTTTAAAATGCCTCATCTGATCCAAGGCTCCTGAGCTGTTCAGAATGGTTTTCAGCTCTCTTGCAGCCAGCTCTGAGTCTGATAATGAGGGTCTCAGTGCCTCGCTGTGGTCTTCAACATCCCCATGTGGTGCTGATCTCTTCACTCTCGTGACCTGACAGGACTCGAGGGAATGGCTGGAGCTGAGCTGGGGGAGATTTAGCTTGGATATTAAGAGAAGACTTTTCACCCAGAGGGTGGTGGAGCACTGGAACAGGCTCCCCAGGGAAGCTGGGATGTCCTGTGCAGGTCTGAGAGTCGGCCTCGATGTGTCCCCCCCAGCTCAGCACACTCTGTGATTCCCTGAGAGCTGCATGACAAGGTTAGGAATGGATATGCAGCTGCTGCAGGTGGACACTCTGGGCTTCCCCCAGCTGGTTGCACTGCCCCTCTGGCTGTGAGCAGATGTTGGCTGGCCCTTGGGGGCTCCGTCCAGGCTGGATGTGTCATGACATCGGCGTTCCTCGGTGACTCCACGGCGGGCAGCTCGCCAGGCTCTGTGCCCTCAGCCCTGGGATGGGGTCTGCTGGCTGTGCTGCCCCTCATCTGAAGGAGCCCAGCAGATTCAGCAGCTCAGAAGGGCAGCAGAGTTTCAGAAATCTGCAGAGTTTCAGCTGTTGCAGTAGGGTGAGGTGGCCCCTCAGGTGTTGACAGGTGCTGGGCAAAAGAGAAACTGGTCTCGTTTCAAAGGCCTTCAAGGTTGGAACTAATCTTGATGGTTTCAGGGCAAATGTGTTTCTTGGCACTCATCTGCCTGAAGGAGTTTCTTAGGCATATTAGCTTGATCAGCAAATAATTCCAGCCTTGCAACAAAGCTCACCTTAGCAATTCTTCCCAGCTCAGGTGGTTTTGTGCATCCAGGAGCGTGGTGGCTCCGTGAGACTGAGCTGCACCGTGCTCTGAAGGGTTGCAAGTGATGTTCCTCTGCTCCAGACTGATGGCACTGGGAGGACTTCTGCTTCCAGGGAGCCAGGATTTCACCTGTAGCATTCCAGTGTTCGAATACAATGTGAATGGTCAGAATTTACAACAACCTAAAAAGAGGTGTTTGTCACCTCGGTGCAGTTTATTCTGGGCATCTTGAAGGGTTGGCCATAAGAGCCTTGTTAAATCCAGGGGTCTGCTCTTCAGTGCTCAGGGGTTTCCCTTTCCCCTCTCTGTGACCCTCTAGGAAAGCCATTCTGTGCCTCCAAAGCCCAGGGAATGTGCAACCTGGACCTTTTAAGATGCCTCAATTCTACTTGGCACAAAGAGTTCCCAGGATAAATAGTTGGTTACTATTCATACGGAGTTGAAACACATCGTCTCAGCCTCCTGGAAATCCAGTATTTGCAACTGAATGTCTTCAGATTTGAATGTCTGTGAAGGCAAAGATGCTGTTCAGTTCTAAACAGCTTCAGTTACTGTTACTTTTTTAATCTTAAAGAGGAATTCTGGTCTTTTCTCAAAAAGCAGGTTTCAAATAATTAAAAAAGAATACTTCTGCAGAAGTACTTTGAACTTCTTTATGTCCTGAGAACTGGTTCTGATTCAGGCCAGTAGAATTATGAAATAGATACTGTCATTCTTACTTAGGTCAGGAATCTCAACTCATCGGCTCAGCAAGGGATTGTGGATTTGATTTTCCACAAGTGACTCATCCCAGGATGTTTCTAGGAGAGAAGAGTTGCTGTGGAGCTGCACACAGGAAGGAAAGCTAAGGAGCTCGTGGGGCCTGGGCACTGCATCAGTCAATCTGCAAATGGCATTAATAATTACACCTTGAACAGGCACATCTAACAAAGTGATGCAACTTGTGGATGTGTCTCTGGAATAAAAAAAGAAGGAATACTGACTGTACAGCAAAATTCAGAATCTTTGACTTAGGTAGATCCGTATCTTTTTAATTTGCTGAAATACTGTCAAGCAAGATAAAGTTAACAGAAAGATGTGCATCATGTTTGACAAACTAAGCACTGACTGAGGAAAGATCTTGGACTGTGATAGAGTTCTCAGTTCTTAAAAGTGAAATCTGTATGAGCTGTGAGAAGGGGGTGAAATCAGCTGTCCTGGTGGACATCCCCTGGTGTCCAGGGAGGAACAGCTGGAGCAGCTCTGCAGAGGAGCCCCCGGGGCTCGGGGGCCTCCAGAGGGGTGTTTGGTTGTGTGTTCCATGGAAATGTTCCCATGCAAATCCCTGTCACCATTCTGCATTCTTGCATGGGGACAGCCATCCCCAGCCAGGCTCCAGGCTCTGGAGTTAAATTGAGTTGGTGGAATGCCAGAGGAAGGGATAGCTGTCCAATTATTGCCATCAGAGGAGCTTGGAGTGGCCTGACTTCCTTCTTGGCAGGGCGAGCAAGTGGAGAAGAGCAGCCTTTGTGAGTCAGTTCTTGCTTTGTAGTTGGAGCAGAAGAGGCCCTATCTGAAGCCCTGCATCAGCAGACTGGTGCACACCAAACACCTTTAAAGGTGATTATTTTCTCCTCATTTGCAGAAAGGCAGCAGACAAAAGGCAGGGAATGGGTGAGGGCAGGCGGAAGGGGAAGAGGAGTGTGCAGGAGGAAGCAAGACTTGCCACATCAGTCGCCTGCCTTTGCCCTGTCTCGACTCCTGGCATCCCCTTTTTGTTCTCTAATTTACATTTTTTAGAAGCTGGAGAGCAGACAGCATGGCAGGGAGGTGGGGTAGACAATCCAAAGGCCTTATCAGCATGAGGATGTGGGAGCTGTGCTTGCTTCCTTCAGTGATAAAGGGGGTTATTACACTGAGCTTAATATATATTGATTGTCCAAAGCAGAAGTGTCTCAGTAAAAGGAAGGGCTGAGCCGTGGCAGAAGAGGATATTGTGGAGTTGGCACCTCTGAAACAGCAGTGGGAAGGTGGAGCAGTCAGAAACCCAGAGCATGTTACAGGAGGCACCTGCTTGTGTGGAATGGAAAAACTTATTTAAAATCTTCAGGCTTCTGAAGCTCATAGAAAGGGATAAACGGGAGAACAAGGTTGTACGAACTGTCGGTGTTGCTAAGTTGGCTCTCTGAGCACAGCTGCTGATCTGTTGTGGGGAGGGAGGAGGAGAGGAGGGAAGAAAATGTTTATAAAGACCCACCTAACCAACAAGCAAATAAACAACAAAGCCTTTGTTGTTCCTCCCCCTTGCTGGGAGTTTGTGCCAGAGCGTGGCCGTGCAAACAGGTGATTAAGGGTTTGGCAACACCTCGGGGAGGAAATATTCCTGCATGAAGGGAAGGGAGACAAGGGAGAAGCAGTCGAGGGAGGAAATATCCCAAGGGAGGGCAGGTCAAAGGTTCACAGAGTGGAAAAATTAAGCCACAGAGGGTGACACTGAGCAGAGCACCCCAGGCAGTGCTCACACAGCCCTGGGCGTGGAGATCCTGCGAGCAGGAGACACCTCTGCCCAGAGGCAGGAGAAGCCAAAGAATGGAAAAAGACTCTGCCATTTCCAGGTCACTTCTCCCCTTTCCTACTGTCTGCCAGTTCAGAGTTTCTCCTCCTGGCACTGTCAGTGCCCAGGCTGGTGTCCTGACGGAGCTCTGAGCTGTGAGCCCACCCTTGTGGAACACACGTTGTCCTCAGGAGGCTCTGGGGCATCTTGAGCCATTTGGACCCTTTTCTGATGGGCTGGGAGGTTTGACCCCCTCACTTGGGGGGAAAAACACAAAGTCACCTGGGAAAGGGCTTGAGCAGGACAGGAGAGGGTGAAACTTCACCAGGACAGTAAACTAGGTAATGCTTGTGAAAATAAGAACTTCACCTCCCAGTTCCCATTTAACGTTACAGAGATGAAGGTTGTGTTAAAAAATTGGGTATAATTGCTTTTCTGGAGTCAGAAGCTGGTAGTGACTGAAAAGTCCTTTGGCAAATTCCATGGGTTTGGAATGCTTCTGACACAAGTGAAATGAAAAGCAGAATGAACTGGACAATCTTTTATCATTCACATTGAGAAGCAGAAAGACTGGGAGTGCACTTTTGCAAGGAGAAAGCGAAATATTCAGGAGGGTTTTGTATAACTCATGCTGATGTCTGGAAAATGTGATTTAAAAAGAAGCATCTCAGAGCATTTTAGATACAAACTGGGGGTATTTTGTGCTCTGCTTCCATTCTGAAATGGTTCTGAGAGTTTTCCCCTCACTGCAGGCAGTGCACCAGGCTGCCTGGGCAGGCTGCTTCTCTGAAGGCTCTTTCTCCTTTGCAGGGGTTTAGGTGGAGAACTGATGAGACCAGCTGGTGAGTACCACAGGGGGCTGGGACAGCAGGGAGGGGAGGGACCCTCAGCAGCTCCTCTAGGTGCTCCTTCCACTCTGCTCTGCATCTGTTGTCTTAAAAGCTTAAGTAAAGTATGCACAGTAATTAAAAGCACAGACTCTGGAGGCCAGTGAGGAGGTGGAGCGCCAGGACACTTGTGAGGAGCTGTGCAGGAGCTGGAGGTGCTTCTGGGGTCTGCCACCTGCTCCCTCTTCCCATTGTTGCACAAAGTGAACCTTTTCCAGGGCTGGAGTGGCTTCCTTCAGTGGTTCACTGAGTTCCAGGAGGGACACGACCTGCACATGGAGACAGATGCCATCCTGGAAATGGTGATTGGATCATGGTGTGTGTGCACAGAAGTGAAGCATGAAGGCCATACAAACATCAGTCTGTGGACAGTGTGGCATCCCAGAAAAGATGGATTTGGAAGGTTGTCACATTCACAGAGCCCCTGTTAAAAGGAAGGGCATTGCAGGAAAGAGTAGCCTGGGTGGATAAGGAAATGATGGTTTCCTGCTTGTGGGGTGAACTAAGGAGGTGCTTTAGAGCAGATTCCAGCCTGGAAGATGTGAAGCCATCCCAACCTCGTGGGTGAAGGAGTTTCAGTGCCTCGATGGAGGAGTGGTCACACGGGAGGTGAAGGGGGCAGGGGGGTTTCTGCAGGCTTGGAATGAGGTTCCAGCCGTGTGATCTGGAAGTGCAGGCTCAAAGAACATGGAGTTTTTGGTAATTTGTTGTAGCTTTTCAAACAGCTGAATATTTCATGTTTTGGGAGAAGTACAGCTGACAGGATTTTGGCATGATAGAAATGTGTAGGTGGAATAAGAGAAGAATTGAAAATGCTGCACAAATTGCCCGCATGTCTAATGAGAACGATGGTCTCAACCACAACAGAGCACAAAGGAGACCAGAGAGCTGAGGAGGAGCCCCAAGAGCCTCAGGTTTAGTCACACTGGACTGGGAATAAATATTGGCACAGAGGAGCTGACAGCCAGTATTGACTGGAGGTTGTGTGACATTGCCACGGAGAGCAGAGGGTTCAGGAGTCGATCTGGAGCCCAGTAGGTTGGTTATAAATGAAGAGGATGATGAGCTGTGTACAGAGCCCAGAGGAAGATGCAAAGATGAAGGTGTGGGAGGAGAGGAAAACAAAAAGGTGGCATGACATAACAGCTTGTTGTGTCCTCTCCCTCTGCACCACCTTTAAAGCAGCCTGGCAGAGAGGATCTGGCCCATCTGGTTTGTTTGAACTGAGCAGCAGGAGGTGAGATGCATGGTCATTCCCCAGGTGCCAAGTTCTCATTGGAGCAATGCAGCCAGGCTGTTTTACAGGAAATTTGCAATGTTCACTGTGTTCATCTCCATTCCCAAAACAAGCCTCAAAACACTAAACACCAATACAATTCTCAAAGTGGGTTTGTAAGCTTAGAGCTCATTTAACTGTACAGATTTGAAATAATAAGGACTTCATTATTGAAATGACGTTTTCACGGGTTCCAAGTCTCCAAGGAAGTGAAGCTGCATCCAGTTTCATAGCCCCTGGCTCTGTGCAGTGAACACATGCTGCTCCTTGGAGGTGCAAAAAAATGAGAATAGCGAGTAGGAAAACCTGCCATGTGTATTTGAATGGTTTTTTGGTGGCTGTGGTGGTTAATCCCTGTGCAGGCTGGTTCAATGTCAGTGCTGCTCCAGGGCCCTTTGCAGGCTGGCACAGACAGTGCACAGAGGTACAATGTGTGGCACAGGGGGAGAACATCCCATCAAACAAGGGGTGCTCCTGGATGGTGGGACTGACTCATGGCAGAGAACAGTTTCTGCATAGTGGCTGTTTTTGATAAGTGTGATTTCCTTTCAGTTCTTAATTTCCCTTATTTTGGACATTTATTTGCAAATCCTCTTCCATTGAAGATCAGTGCTAATGTAACTTCATGGGATTGTATGATCAAAACTACTGCGGTTTGTCCTTTTTTTTTTGTATTTATCAAATTATCAAACTTGTTTTCTTCCAGTCTGCACTTTAATTGAAAAGCTGTCGCTATCAAAAATGCCATTTAGAGGAGATCCAGTAATTGGTATGTCCTATTTTAAATAACCTTCCATGATCTTAGTAGCTGTTCATTAAGCTCAGGTATTAACAAATCATGTTTTTTAAAGAAGCAAAATTAGTGGGGTTGGGTGGCCTGAAAAAAAAGACTAAAAACCCACCCAGGTGCTGCACCAGATGCTGATGGTGTTGGAGGATTTGGTTTGTAGCTGTTCACTTGACAAGAAAAACCAGGTATTTGTGTTCAGCATCAGCAGGCACGGGGGGCTCACTGTGCTCAGCAAACCAGGCGTCACTGCTGCCATGTGGCAAATAAAGCTAAGAATGCTGAAATTGAGAAAGTAAGAAAAATTAAAGCTATTTATCCATCCTCCAGGTGGTTGGCAGTGGTTAATAAATGACAGCCTCAGACATCTCACTCTTGTTTCCAGTGCTGCACGACAACATGTAAAGGTACAGTGGCTTCTCCTCCTTCCTTAAATACAGAGTTAGAAGTAGTTTTGTTTTCCATGGGTGGATTGTTTTCCATGGGATCTCATTGGTCCTTGAATGTTTGTTTCTTAGCTTGGTAAGAAGGGGGATTTTTAAAAGAATATTTTGAACTCCTCCAAATTGCAGTGGCCCTTTTTGGTTAATCCTTGACCAGTTATCCCAGAGGTGGTTCCTGGGAGCTGGGGCAGAGGGGCTGGGAGGGGGAGGAGTCACTGGGGGCTGCTGGAAGCCACTTTCTCCTGCCATTGAGAGGGTGTTTTACCTCTGTTTTGCCGTCCCTGTAATTTGTGTGAGATACGTGGATTTTGGTGGTTTCAGAGGCCTTTTGTGGGAATTCAGAATGCTCAGGGTGTTTCCCAGCCCTGTGAGCACTGGTTTGAGCCACCAGAGTCATGGAGGACAATGTGCTTACCTTCTCCATTAAACTCTGCTGCAAGTCCTTTTGCTGTGCTCTCAAACTGCTCTGACTGGACATTAAATCCTCTGATGGGTTTCTTGCTATTTTTTGTGCATGATCCCTACACCTCCAGTGACTTGCCTGGATTTTCCCAAGGAATCCCAGCACAATTTGATCTCCTGCTCCTAAAGGCTCTGCTGAATTATAAAGGCAATTTTTGTCTGCCCTGTTACAGCTCGTGGCCATCACAGAGACAATTTCAATTTAACATGTTCATTGTGTTAGGTTTTAATAAGAAGATAAAAAGCCATTCCAGGTGTCTCACAGCTCATCTTGTTGTCCTTGGGAGACAGAGTAGACTGAAATGTATCCAAATCACTGAAGGGAATTCAAATTTGAATTCTTAGGATATTCTTTTGGCCTTAACAATGTATTCCAAATGTCTGTATGCCTTATAACTGGAACTTCTAACCCAAGCTCAGAAGAGTTAATTATAGGCTTTAGAGACTTTTGACTTGTTTGATTAACATTAATTAACGTTGAGTGAAGTATGTTTAGTAAAGTCAATTCTCACTTGATTTCTGTATCTGTTTTGAAGAGAAATAATTTTAAGGGCAGTGTTTAAGATGTTGAAAAATAATCTTTTTTTTCTGACATGTGTATGGTTCTTGCATTTAGGGTGAAAAACATTAGAAAGTGAAGGATCTGAGCGGCTGGTCTGGTTCAAGGCTGGGGTAGGATCGGAACCCTTTAAAGGTCCCTTCCAAGCCAGACCTTCCTCTGATCTGCAGCAATTGGATAATTGTGTATATTTTGGAACTGCAGTGCCTGTGGTAGTTGGAATGTTGTGTAGCTGAATGCTGGTTTTCTTTCAAGTCCCTGATTTTGTATAGAGAGCAAGTCTGAAGTGTCTCTGAAGGCAGAATGAATCAGCTGGGCACGAGTTTGGGCTTATAATGAAGATTTCTTGGACCCAGAGAACAGGAGTATTAATCAGGATCATTGCTGTTAACATGAAGTGAGCAATGCTTGGCTTTTGCAAGCTCTCAAATGTATTACACTTTTGGTCAGCATTGTATGAGTGGCTGAAAACTGTAATTCAGCCAGAAATTTTAAGAGAAAACCTGTCATGTGCTTTTTGGAAGAGCAGCTGAATATTTTGTGTTCTGTGTCAGTGACTGGAACCATTCTAAAGGTGAGGAGGTTCAGCCACAACTTGGGAGCCTTTGCCAAACCAGTGGGTTTTCAGGATTTCCTTTCTGTAGCTTTCTAGGGAAACAGGCTTTGTTTCCTCTCAATCTGGCACCAACATTTGGGAGATGAAATAAAGACCTGTGAATTTTATCATGCTGTGCCATCCTGGAGGGCTTTCAACTGAACAGCAAATAAAGTCCATGCATTACTCTTACTGTCTTCTATACTAATTTATCTTGCTGGTCATTTGAAGGAGTAGAATCTGTTTGGGGTTTTTTTCTTACATAGGTTTCCTGTTTCTAAACCAGTATTTGGAAGAAATAAAAAGAAGGGAAATGTCAGTAGCTGAAGAAAATTTAATATTTTTCTTTAAAAATCCACTTTCTTTTTCCTTCAAAGTTTGAAGGGCAGTTGTGAGGTGTGAGCTGAGTCAATGTGTGTCTCTTGCAGGAGTGTGCAGTGTCTGCCCTGGCTGCCCTGTGCAATGAATATTACATGACTGAGGAGGGAGAAGCTGATCCAGCTCTGCAGGGTAATAATGACTCATGTTTGCCACACAGGCCCAGAAGATGGGGCTGGACCCAACTTGCACTGGGAGGGATTGCATGGCATGGGGAGGGGCATCACTGCTTTTCAAGGACCTTGAAATTCTCCAGGAGAAAATGCTCAAACCAACTGAAATGTCTCAGGGGCTTTGCTGGCTTCAGTCTGGAGGGACAGGCAAGGCTGCACAACAGGGAGTGTCAGGAAAACTGAATTGCTTTTCTATTTCCAGCTGTGAAACAAAGCAAAAATTCTGTGTTTGGGGCAAATCTTCAATTTGAATGAATGTTTTCCCACCCTCTGCCAGAGATTGTGGCTGATGCACAGGAGCATTGCTCAGGGCTCAGAGGAGGACAGCAGGAAGCCCCAGTGTTCTTGTGAAACTTCCTGTGTTTGGACTGGGATCAGCAGTGCAGGAGGAGGCTGAAACTCTGCTTGGGCCTCATGAATCAGCAGCTTTTTTTATACTGTTTTTTTTTACTTTTCTTTGTTTCATGTATCAGATTGTATCGTGTCCGTCAGAGACAGGTTGCTGGACTGTACAGATAAATATCCTAAAAATAACATTTATGTTCTTTTTTTTTTCCTAATAATCACAGTGAATTTACATATATCTAATGTATTTTCCTATTTTTTGCCATTAGAATCAGGTAACAGAATTATTTATTTCCACTACAGTTGTCCCAAAAAGAACACAATACTGATCACATACACAGTTACATGTAGTCCATAACCCAGAGAAGTTATGGCTGAAATACAAAAGCAGCCTGTCTTGATTTTTAAATTATATTACAAAATCTTTATATTTTTTTGTAAAAATAAAACATTCCAGCCCTTCCCTTCCTGGGGGCTGGTCCTGCCTTGCCAGGTTGTTTGTGGGCAGCAGGGGAAGATGTTCTCTGTGCTGAGGCAGATAAAACCCCACGACCTCAGGGAAGGGTCTGGTGTGAAACCAGAACAAGCTGGGCAGGAGGAGACAATGCTGAACCAAATCAGACAAGCTAAAAAGGGGTTGAAAGGTTGGGAGGTCACGTTTGATTGAAGTGTGAAGTTACAAATTGCTGGAAAAGTGGCCTGGAAAACTCAGCCAGGTGTGCAGAGGAGCAGGGAGAAGGGATGTGCTGCAGCAGCAGTTGCTCTGCTCCTTTAGGTCCCTGTGAAGCCTAATTGGGTTTTTTCCTGGATTCCAGGATGACTTTTCAGCTGGGTGTGCCTGGAGGAGCAGTGGTGATGTGGCCAAGGGGGTGTAGGATCACAACGAGGGTCAGATTTGGAGATACAGACAGAATTTTTCATCAGACTCTCTGGAATAGAATTGTTAGCTGGGAATTCTTCTGTTCTGAAAAACCAGCTCTGTCTGGATTATACTTTTCTTTGGCCTTGACTGCTCTGGAGCCTCCACACATGGTCACAGCAGTGCCACTACACATGCAAACATCTTTTAAAAATGAAAAGAATGGTTATTTTCCTCTCTGTGCCAACAACCCCCAGGTATTTCATGCCCATTCAGTTCTGTCTGCTGTGGGATGGAAATCCACTGCTGAAAGGGCTCTCCAGCATGTCTGGTGGACACAGGTACAGGTGGAAGCTGCAGAGCAGAGGACACTCAGCAGCAGTGCAGGTGCCTTAGATAAGTCAGTTAAAAGCAGGTCTGAACATGATCAAGGGGATTAGAAGAAAAGAAGCTTTTGGTAAAATTTAGCCAGTGTTTCACTATGGCTTGAGAGATTCAGGTGAAAACACAAGTCAGAGGTACTTTAGCAATTAGACATTCTGAATCTGTCCCTTTATTGAATCACTTCTTTAGCCTCTGTTTGTTTCGACTTTTTCTGTGCTTTATTTTCTCTGTCTTAATGTGTTCTGGTTTGGTTTTGCTGACTTTCTCTTCTAATACTCATTTAGGATGGGTTGTGCTGAATTAATGTTGTAGGCACTTCATAGGCCCTGTTGGTTTATGAAGCTGAAGGCTCTTAGAAGCATATTAACATTTGCATTGCACTCTCCACCATAATTACCAAGTGGCTCTAAGTGAAGAGCTGCTTGTTTGCCTGTTGTCACTTGGCTAAAATGTCAGTTTGCATCACTCAGAGTGGAGACTGTCACAGCCTCACTGCTTAAGCTGTTCTTGCTGTCCCAGCAAGCCCTGTGCTGCTCCCTGTGGCCTCAGGACTCTGTCTCACACTCCAGGGGTTTGGAGAGTTTGAAATAATGAGCTGTGCTTCTCTGGAGGTGCCTGTGAGCCCTGGACAGGGGGCTGGGTCCCTGCTGGGAGGGACGAGTCAAGGCCTGTTGGGTGCACCAGGGTTTTCAAAAACTAGGAGTTGTGATGAATGGGGAGTTTCTTACGGCAACTCCTCTTTCTTCCTCTAGCAAATATTGCTCAACCCTTTAAATCTTAGATTACAGTAAGCAAAGGCACAGTTATGTAATCTTCTCTCATTCTTTGAGCATTGTCTGTTGAGGGCAGTGGTCGATGGGACCGCCGTGCTCCTCTCTGAGGCAGAGCTCTGTTTGGGCAGAGCTCTTCGTTGCTGTCCTGCTTGTTCTAAGAAGCTCTCCTGGAGCACCTGGTTTTCCTCTGTGTCTCACAGAAGAGTTCAATATGAAAAATCAGGTTAAGGAAGTATTGTCTGTAAGTCTGAGATAAAGATTGCAGCACAATTGCATAACTAGATTGCTGAATTTTTTTCATTCACCCTCATTTTCTCCTTTGTATCCCTTTACTTTTGGTTTTTCCCATGCCCAGTTGAGTTTATTCCTGTGCCTTTTGTCTGTGTTGGTGCTTGCAGAGCCACTGTCCCCTCTGTCTCCTGTGCCAGCAAAATGGAATCACTTCCTGAGCTTTCTCCTGCAGAACAGTCAATTTTGAATTTGTCTCTATATAAAAAATGATATGAAATTATCTCATTGCTTAGGAATGATCTGTGTGTGTTTAAACAAGGCTCCAGTCAAGACTTTTCTGGGGAAAACTGTCAAGTAACTGCCCTTCCCAGAACCAGAGACGTCTCTTTCCTAACACAGATTTACTTGTCTAATGATGGAAAGCGATGACCTATAAATACATATAGGAGGACAAATAAGGAGGACTTATTCCCTGTGCTTGCATAGAAATTTGTATTTATACTTATTATATGGATTTTTAAAACCTGATAACCCTTAAAAATTGATAACTTTGTCTTTTCTCTCTCTCAGAGTAGGATCAGTCTAAAAGCAGAGTCCGATTTTGCGACAGAAAATGGAAACTCTTTCACGTAACAGTGAACACCTTAAAATTGGAGTTTAACAAATTTAACAAGTTTGAGTGTAACAAATTGCAGACTCCCCTGGCTGCTCTGTGCGGGGGATCTCTCCCTGGTGTGTGTTCCCCCAGCCAGCTGTGACATTGCCCTGCCCTGGTGTTTCCTAGGGGAGCTGCTGGCACAGTACGTTGTGGAGCTGCAGAGCCCCGAGGAGATGGTTCGCTGTGGCTTTTCCCGAGCTCTGGGGGCCCTCCCGAGGTTCCTGCTGAAGGGCAGGCTCCAGCAGGTGAGGACACAGCACCCCTGGCAGGAGGAGGGGCCACTGGGGGCTTTGGATGGGCCAACAGGGACTTTGGGAGAAACCTGTGGCAGCGGTCGAGGAGAGGACAACCACCGTCATGAAGGGTCTTTGTCAGAGGGGGTTGAATTCCAATGCACAGCAACTCCAGAAGATCCTCAGGAGTTGAGCTTGCCATGGTTCCTAGGGATGGATGTTCAGCCCTGCTTTGGTGGTGGTAATGGCACCACCAAACCACCACAGCAATATCCCTTTGCTGTGGGACGTTGGTCCAAAGGGCAGGGGGGAGCCACGATGGCCAGGCTGGCTGAGAAACCAGACTCTGATGCCTGCTGGGTTCTTTCATGTAGGGCTGAACTCATTTTAAGGCAACATCTAAATTCAGCTTCACAAAACCATACATTGTATTTAAGTATCTCAATCTTTGTGGGTTTTTTTTTCAGGTTTTGGAAGGTTTGAGAAAAGTTACCTTACTTTCCCCTGAAGACGTGAGCTTTGCAGAGTCCAGAAGAGATGCCTTAATAGCCATTGCAAAGTATGTTTATCATCTCTGGCTTTGTCCAATCTGAATTCTCTCTCTAGGACCTTTCTACTGGCCATTCTGCTTTCTGGTGGGAGCTGGTGCATGAGTGTTGAAGTTAGTTCCACTGTGACACACCCACGTTTAGAGCTGGGCTCTGCATCAACATTATTCAATTTATTTCTTATTCAGAGGATTATCACACACCTGAGGATGGAGTACAGCTCTGGTGGTGGTGTAAGCTTTTTATCAATTAACTGACTACCTGGAGTGTATTAAAGGTTGCCTTTCTCATGTGCTGCAGTTTAACGAGGAAGGAAGAATATCTGTTTTTCCCCAATCTTAGAAAGATTGGATTGGTTTAAAGGAACATTTTCCATATTGACATGTCACAGTGCGTTCAGAGCTAATACCGTCGCAGTGTACATGAATATTTTATGCTCTTAAAGTGTTACAGTGCAGAAACCCCCATATTTTCAAGGTAAAGAAGTTTCATGTCAAGTTGAGTTGGCCCTTTGCTCTTCTTGCTGACTTATTTTAAGGCAGGTTCAGCCAGAGGCACTTGGAGCACGTTCCTGGGTGCAGTCTGCAGCCACAAAAGCAGTTCGCTGGCCCTGCTGAGGTTGGACCTTTGCCAGTGTTCCTTTCCACCCAAACACTGCCCAGAAAGTCTCAGGTCCAACAGAGCTCAGAAACACTCCTCGTTCTAGCTGTGGCAGATGTTGTAGGCGTTCTGTGTCCAGGGGCTTTCATTAAGCAACATAACAAAGCTTCTCACTGGGGGTGTGGTTTTTGTCCTCCACTGTTTTGCAGAATAAAACCCCTCTAATGCAGTGAGGTTCTAGAGAGGTCTGTTTATTCCAGGCCTGGGCACGTGGGGGATCCTCCTCCAAAAACATGCGCCCCTGGTTGAGTTAACAAAGGATTTATATGCAACTAAGTTATACATATTCATTTTTCTTTCATGCATAAACATTATTTCCTTAGAGAAGGCGGGGTTATTATAATGAGTCTCAGGAACTGATTTCCATTTTCTCCACCCCGTGCGCTGTTCCTCCTGGGAATTCAGGGCAGGGCTCCCTGGGGGTCTTTAGGGATGAAGTAAGAGGTCTTCCTCCTGTGAACTTTCTACCTTTTGCTCAAAACTGGTCCAAACCAGTCTTGTTGGCAACTGTAGCTGGTCTAATTGGACTTATCCTGTTCTTTTTACATGTTTTCTGATTTCTCATCGGGTATCCTGGCTGTTTTAATTGGTCCAAGAAGCTTTAGGCCTCTTGGTGTGGCCCTTTCGAGGACACTGTGTGAGTTTTGCTGCAGTGAATTTCATACTACTAAACAAATTCTATGATAAGTATTAAAAGCATAGAAAATAAGCATCATTATAAGCCCTGGGTAAATAAGCATAAACAAAATAGGCATAAACAAAATGAGCATAAGTAAACAAAATAAGCATCATAAGCCCTAAGTGAAAAAAACATAGACTCCCCCTTCCCTTCCCCCTCATCACCACCCCTCTTTTTGTGCTCTCTCCCCAGGGTTTGCCAGACAGTGGGGGTGAAGGCAGGAGGGTCCCAGGAGGAATTTGTCTGCAGGGATAACGTCGATGGCATTTACGCGACGCTGCTCAACGGTGTGACCGACTACACGACGGACAGCAGGGGGGATGTTGGAGGATGGTGAGGATGGGACCTGAGCACGGGGTCAGGTTTGATAGCTCAGTAAAACCTCATGTGCTTCCCAAACCTGCCACAAAGAGAGCTCCAAGCTTTTGGGGATGTGAGCCAATGGGTGAGAATGGGCTGTGTGGGAAGGGAAGCAGAAAGACAAATATTTGTGTGTCCCTTGCTCAGAGGTGGGAGATGGGGACTGGTGTGTTGAGAACTGAAGCCTTCTCCTGGGTTTGGAGATGACATTATCTCCTGTTGGGGAATATCAGGAATGTAATCAGTTGCAAAAAGTACAGGGGTTTCAATTATTTCTCCTCTTGGAAATCACACGTTTGGTCCTCCCTGAACTCTCCTGCTGTACGTTCTGCTGTGGGGAAGTTTTGCCAGGAGAGGGAGCAGCTGTATAAGGTGTCAGTGGCACGTTTTCGAGGCTGGTGACCGGCTGAGATGAATAAAGACTTTATAAATTGTGCTGTGGCATCACTGAACTCTTCTATAAGTTCAGGGTTTCAGTGGTTTCAGCTCTGAGACTGCAAGAACAAATCCTAAGTCTGTAGGAATGGATCTGCTGATGTGAAATCCACAGAGTAGGTAGAGTAGTAAGATAGTAAGTTAAACTTATTAAGATCTTACTAATATGAAGTCTGTAGCAGTCATATTTTTATGACACTTTCAGTCCTCAGGGTCCCCCTGATACATAGAGAAGCTTCAGTATCTAACAGTGCCTTCCCCTGAATGCCCTGCATTCCTTCAGCTGTGTGAGCTGGAAAGGCAGTTCCTGAAATCATGACCCAAAGCTCGTCTCCTTCTCTGGGTTTGAGTTTCATTTCCAAAGAGGTGACATCACCTGCTGGATGGAGGTTCATGCCGTCTTTGAACGGGGGAGATCAGGAAGGGTTCGTGTTATTCACTTCATCCTGGAGAATTCCACAGGGTGGTCCCAGGCTGGGAAAGCCATGTGAAATGTGGATCTTGGAGACCGAGGGAAGAGTCTGTCCTGGGGGTACTTCTCTGTGTGTATTTATGGACACAATTTCAGACAACAGTCTAAAATAGTACTTGTTGGTAGAAAGTACTAAATTATCAGCACTCAAGAACAAAGCCAGTTTCTGCAGATTTAAAATACAGGACAGTTTGGATGCTGTGTAGAAGCCTCAGAGCAGTAACACTCCCTCCTTGTATAGAGGAGCCACAAACTAAGTAACTTAGTGTGAGAAATTAATTTTGGTTGTCTTCTATTTGTTGGGAATTGATTTTGAGTAAAATACTTAATTCTGTTGTCTCAATCCCTAATTTGGATTGGAGAGTATGCGGATATATGTTACTTTTAGAGATGACTGTAGATGAAGTCCCAGCCTTGTTGGATAATGTGGGTGATGCTGTGTGTGTGGTATGGTAATGATGTGGCAAAATACGTGTATCTGACCTGTCTGGCAGCTGGATGAAGTGTCTCGGGGTACAGAGATTCAGGAATTAACAGCCTGTTGATAGTTGAAATCTAGTACCTGGCTCTGCTTTTGTTACATTCCAAGCAGGAAGGGGCAGGTGCCTCAGAAGTTCTGGGAAGAAATCATTCTGCTGATTGAGCTGGTTTTATTTTCCCAGTTTATTTGAAGTTCTTGTCTGGCAGTGCTGAGTCACGTGGAGTGTTTGTTTTGTTTCAGGCATCTCTGTGCACAGAGTTTGTGTGAAATAAGTGGTTTAGAGGTTTTTTCAGTCACTGTCCTCTCCTATGAGGGGTGTTTCATGCAGTGGTGCTGAACGTGGGACTGGCTGTGCTCAGCTGCAGCCGTGCAGAGTCTGCTGCTCCCCAGCCCAGGGGTTCCAGATGTGCTCATATTTGTTAGGTGCAGGTCAGAGCTCTGTCCTTGACTCTGGGCTTTACTGTCACTATTTTATTTGGTAGCCCCAGGTTTGCTTTAAAGAAAAAAGACAAACCCAGTTAATTACAGTGGCATTCTGCTGCCCAGGATGCCTCATTATGGGCAGGGGCTGTGCATTGGTAATGACTGAGCTGCTGCAACACTCCCTGGAACCGCCTCCTGTCTTATGATGGTGCTTTTTTTGTGCTCTGTGTATAAATATGCATGTGCTGGACCTTTTCCTTGCCAGCAGTTCTTGGGCAGTTTATACCATGGTCAAATCTAAGTGCTTGTGCTCTCAGAGTCACTGTCAGTGTGAGCTCCCTCCAGTTCCAGCCTGGGTTGCAATAATTATAATAAATAATAATAAAGATAACTCCCCTATGTCAGTTCTACAGCACAAAGCAGAAGAAAGATATTTGGTCCATGTTAGCACTGGGCAATTTTTAATGGATGAGTTTTGTCCCTTTAGCACTTCACTGTAATAGTTACAAACGTGTTGGAAAAGTACCCAGGGCAAATAATCCAGGCTGAATTAATCCTTGGGAGTTTGGCTTTTCCCTGTTCTGTGTTCTCCTCAGCCTTCAGCCCTGGCTGGAAACACTGTCACAGGACAGAGAAACAGCACCACAGGGCAGGAAATCAGGAGCAGGAGGTGTGTTTGACTCTGCAGTTTAGAGGAAACAGGGATGTAAAGCAGTGAGGAGCAAGAGCAGGTCAGTGCTTGGCTTTGCCTCCTGCCAGGAAGCTGAAAGGAGCTGGATTGGTCTCTGAAACAAGAGAAAAGAGCAACAATACAGGGTGGGGAGGCAGAGAAAAGAAAGAGATCCTGAGCTTTGTGCCTTCCAGATGAGATGAGGTGGAGGAGCAGAAAAAGGACCTGGCTGGGTACAATGAGGGTCCAGCTCAGCCTCCCACCTGAGCTCCCACTGCGCTGCCCCACACTGGTGTTTGTTCTTGGCTGGGTCTTCATTGCAGAACAAAACAAAGTGGAGCTTTTCAAGGAAATCCCCAGGAAATTAAACTCCCAACACCCATTAAAATTCAAATGTGCTTTGAGCCCTGGGTTGTTGGGGGTTTTTGAGCTTCTTGGGCAATGCCAGCCAAAACCAAGTCAAGAAACATGTAAATCAGAGGGGGAAGGGGGATCCTTTCTCATGACAAACTGTTGGCTGCTGAAGGTTTTTGTGGCCTCTCAAATATCAATGTTTTCTTATTCTGTTTCTTCTAAACCATGGACTAAGATGGAAAGATATGGCAAGAAATGGCATTTCTCTGGAGAGACCTTGGTGTCTGGTGTGGAATTTTTATCTTTCTGTAATGGAATCGTGGGAAAGTTTCACGAACTTTACGGCCCAAATGCAAACTTTACCTTTCTTTTGACAGACTCTTTGCTGGGACGTGTCTCATCTGTCCACAGGTGTTAGACATGAATATCCAAGTCAGATTCTGTATGAAAAACTAGGAAAACATACCTTGATGGAAGACTGCCAAACCTGTATTGAGCTTCTTTGGGAAAAGTGATGTAATTTCCCTTTTTTAGCATTATAACAAATGTCCCACCCAGTTTTAGATTGCATCTGCAACTGTTTTCAGGAGAACAGAAAGGGGGAGTATTTTCTTTCACAGGGGACAGGTGTACCTTTTCAAATACTTTTTTTTCCCCTCCTATTTTTTTTAAAGTTCTGGATGTGAAAGGCTGACACTGCTGTGAGTGAGTGAGTGATGTGGTGAACATCTTGGGCCTGCACTTCTGCAACCCACTGAGGACCTGCCATGGTGTTGTCTGTGTTTTAAGAAAGAAACCATTTTAGCAACTCATGGCTTGACAAGGCATGGGGTTTAAAACACGCTAATTGTTATTTATTTTTTTTTAATTGAAATTGCACCTTTTTTGTTGTTGATACTGTATTTAGACACTTTGAAGGCAGCAGATCTTCAGCATGTAGATACAACACACTTTAAGCACAACTTAGTGTTCCTTCAGCCAATCTTTTTCATAAAACCAATTGTTAGAGATTTAAGCCATTCAGATTCACAGGTTTGGGTTTCTTTTTTAATGTTGGAACATTAAGCTTGAAAATGCACGAGAATATGACACAGCAGTGTTTAAATATCTGAATGTCAAAATGTGGGTTGGTCTTTGGAAAAAAAAACCCATTGAAGCAGAGGCAGCACTTCAGTTTCTCTCCATTAAATATCAGTGATGATGATCATTTGCACAGCCCAGGGGGGTGAGCAGGGGCTGGGATGGTTCCGTGCAGGGTGAGCTGCATTTCCCAGCCCTCCCTTTCCTCCCAGGGTGTGCTGACTCATCTCTAGAGGCCTTTGCCATCTTATTTAGGGTTTTTGGCAGTGCCTGCCTTCCCTTGCTGGTGTGTGTGTGTCCAGGTGAGCTGCCTGTGTCTCTGTGTCCACAGGGTGCGCGAGGCTGCCATGACCGGCCTGATGGAGCTGACGCTGCTGCTGGTGCAGAACGAGGCACAGCTCGTCAGTGCCAACATGTATGTAATTAATTGGGGGCTGTCCCTGGGAACTGCCCTCCAGGCCAGGCAGGAAAGCACTGCTTGTGCCCTGGATTCCTTTACTGGGTGGCCCAGAAGCCCTGAGTGGGGAGCTGGTGCCCACCCGGGCCAGGAGGGGGCTGTGGGTGGGTTGCTGGGCTGGTTTAGAGTTAAACTGGCAGGAGAAATGAATCCATCTCAGAATGGGATTGCAAGTCAGAAGAACAATAAAAGATCACAATAAATACACTGAGACAGAAGGAAAATTCCTTTGTGCCACAAAAACACCAGCTGTACAGCCCAGCCCAGTGGGGCACGAGCAGGATGGAGCTCACCAACCCCTGTGCTGAGCACCACGTGGGCACCCTGAGTTCAGAGTAAAAAGAAAAGAAAGCTGCTGGTGACAATGATGGTTGCAGTCTGGGGGCAGTCTCAGTCTGGTCGAGGCTCTGCTCCTCCTCTGGATCTGATGAGGGATCCCAGTCCCTAAAACCCCAAGCTTATCTCTGCTTGGGCTCAGATGGGAATGCCCAGTCCCTCCCCCAGGGTGGGGAGTTTCCCAAGAGTGATTTACTCTGGGAGGTGAACAGTGGCCTATTTTTGGCATCCCTGATGACCCATTAGCAGATATGACCCTTCAGGTGGGTGTGAAGGCAGGAAAACTTCCTTATCCCACAGAAGTTCCCAAACACCCCCCTGTGCCCTGAGGGGTGGGGTGTGCCCTGGGCAGCTGCTGCCAATGGGCCATGGTGAGCAGTTCATGAGAAAAATGACCCAGAGGGTTTAGAATCTACCCCCACCCAGTGACAGACTGATCCTGGCTACTCTGACCAGGACAGTTGCAGACTGGCAGTGCCACTTTGGGAACTGGGGTTGGGGCTGTCCCTGCCACCAGTGTGGGGCTGCCCAGTGTTTCCACTTCAGACAAACCCTCCCTCTTGTCCTGAGCATCACAGCCCTAACTCGGACTGGGATCAAATGCAGGGATGAGTTTGTGTTTGTTTCTTTGCAGAACTGTTAATAAGTAAAGGCAGAAAAAGGTGGTTTATGCTGAGCTCCTGATTTCTACTTCCGTGCTGCAGCGCTCCTCATAGGAAAATATTCAGAATAGTCACTGATTTTTAAGCATAGCTTGAGCTGCAGCAAAACTTTCTTAATAGTGGTGTTGGTTTATGGACAGAGCATGACAATGGTTGTTTGGATATATATATGATTTGGTTTTTAATTAAAAACAAAAAAACCCACAAATTTTGAAGGACACTTTGAAGGAAAATCCTGGATTCTCCCACTGCTCACCAGTGCCCATTGTCCAGGGGCTTCCTCCTCCTGCTCTGCTGCAGACAGAGATGATCCCCAGGAAACAGGAAAGGATCCCTGCCAGCTGCATCCCATGGCCTCACCCTTCTGGGTCCTGCTGTAGCTGCAGGAATTCTGCCTGGGTTTGCTGGCATGAGTTGTCCTTCTGGAGGGGTAGAAGGGCCTTGTGGGACACAATATTGCAGCTGAGGGCTCAGTTATGGACATAAGCAAGATACTGTTAAAACTAGCCACAGTTACAGAAGTGACTTATTTGGGATATATGAGATTTAGGATAGACCTTGTCTTCTGCTCTGTGTGCTCCTTCCTACTCAAAAATGTTTTTTTCTCAAAGTTCCTGCTCCATCTCCATCTGAGATGGAGTTCATTCAAACCATGAAGCACTTTGTGGAGCAATCTGTGTAAAAAGTGGATGAATTACTGTGTAACATCAGTGTCATGATGGCTTTTGAGGGGTGTTGATCTGTGGAAGATAAAGATTCATCCCTGTGGATGTCTTAAGTCACTTGTATCTTCATGCTGAAAAATTAAAGCAGGATAGTTTTGATTTCACTGAAACAATTTAAATACAGTTCCTACTGCTGAAATGCTGTGATTGTTTTCTCCTTTGTAGCTGCCAGCAGATGATGTGCTGGCTGGCTCAGCAGGCAGCTGAGAAAATCGATAAGTTCCGGGCCCATGCAGGGTCTGTGTTCCTCACCCTCCTCCACTTCGACCAACCTCCAGTTCCACACATCCCTCACAGACAGGAGCTGGAGAGGATATTTCCAAGGTAAGACACTGAAAAACATGCCCTGAAGCAGTGGGAGGCACTCAGTTACTCCTCACACAGACAACCTTGGGGAAATTCTGGCCCAAATGCCTGCTGTGTGTGGGGGAATATTTGGTGCTGCCTGTCAGGGTTTCACTGGAGTGCCCTATGAATATGGAAAAACATATTTTATTTTTGCTTGACTGGAAAACACTGATTGTTTTTAATTAATTATGTTATTTTAACTAAGCTCTAGTTGAAGTAGTTTTCCAAGATGGACTTTGTAGTTGAAGCAAGAGTGAGAGCAGCTCGTTGCTGAGTGGTGATGCTGAGACCTGGTTGGGCTGAGGAACATCCAGCTCTGTGTGTGCAGGAGAACCTCAGCCTGCTCTGGCTCCAAGTGGCTCTGTTTGTGAGGCTCCTGCTCGAACTGGGAGAGGGAGGGCTGGATTTTTTCCTGGGATAAGTCTGCCTTTGGATCAGTTTTTCAGTAGCTGTTGATGAGAGAGAACTCGGAATGGAACTCCAGAAAGAGAGGTGATTTTTCTCTCTATAAAGTGCCTGGGAAAAGGGAACTGTGATCCCACTCCCTTGTCGGGGTCTGAACAAGGCCTTGGAGGTTCCATCCCTTTCCTGGCAGAGGCTGGAGCTTTGGTTTGTGTTTTCCCCAGGGCTCCAAGACCAGCGTTTCATTTGCTTTTTAGGTAATTCCCAGCCTTCCCTCCATGCCATGGAGGAGCTGCCACAGCCCCGTGGGGACAGGAGGGGCAGTGCAGCCATGAGAAGGTTGTTCTCTCCCTTCTGCTCTCCCCAGGTCAGAGAAGGAGGCTCTGAACTGGAATGCTGCCTCCGAGGCGTTCCCGAGGATCACTCAGCTCCTGGCACTGCCAACCTACCAGTACTTCGTGCTGCTGGGGCTCTCTGTGTCCGTGGGGGGACTCACAGAGACCACGGTAAGGACACGGGCTGGCTCTGCTGCTCAGCCTTTGGGGCTCCACGTGTTGCCTGAGCCCCTGCCAGGGGATGGTGCAGGCAGTGGTTGCTCTGAGAATTCAGAGTTTCTAAAGAAATCAAGCTGGGTTTTCAAATCTCCCGGGCTTCTTGGTGGTGGCAATTCAAAGCAGAATTGTCTGGGTGTGCAGAGCGTGCAAGGAACGAGGGGTTGAGGGTGCTTTGGTTCTCCTTTCCTGGCCTGGCAGGACCTGGGCATTCCAGGATTCCTCAGCTCTGTGCTCCCCCTCCAGCTGGGAACAGGGGCAGAGCCCCTCAGCTCGGTGCCCCTCACCCTCCCATCTCCAGTGGGCTGAAAACCTGTTTTCATTTGTCACCTCAGTATGTGCTGACAGTGTGCACAGATCTTTTTATTTTGATTTTGATGCATTCTCTACCAAAGTATCAGTGAGATGCAAAGAAAGATCATTCAAATGTCTGTCTGAGTCCTCTGAGCTCTGCAATCACTGTTTCATTCTCCTGGCATGCACAATCTCTTTATCATTGGCTTTGGCAGCCTGTTGTGCTGCCAAAATTCTTCCCAACTTCATTGTGATTTCAGTGTATCCTGTCCTTATATTACAGCTTGCAGGGGTAGTTTCAGAATTCTTGGTTTCGAGATATTTGGCTTCTAAAGTTTTTGTGATTTGATGTAGCCAAAGATGTAAAATACAAGAAAACAGCTGCTGGGGTAAAGACATAGTTCAAAATGACTCCACAGAGAAATACCAGACCAGGACCAGAATATTTTGAACTGTCAGTTACATCTTTAAATCCCAGTGGTCCTGTAACAGGAGGAGGAGGTCAGGAGTCAGCACCCCAACAGTGTTCTTAAGTAAGATTTAATCTAAAATTAAGAAGGTTGGTAGGAAAGTGTTGGAAAACAGAATTTTTGTGGAGAGGGAGCAGCTCCTGCTGGGTCTGAGGAGGAAGGAGGTAAAATCACCTGGAGCTTGTCTCCCCTGGCTTCCCCTTCTCAGCCACATGTCCACGTGAGGGTTTTGTGCCTGGTGTGGTGGGTTCTGCTCTTGGCACCATGAGATCTCCATCGGCCTGTGGGTTTGATGGAGCTGAGCATTTGGTGTCTGTGCAGGCTCATGATGATTTAAACCAATTCTGAGCATTTTCATGCTTCTAAAATGGCAGCTAATTATATGGCAGTGGCTATTTTAAAACTCTGGAAACATGTGTGTATTGGTCTGTGGCAGTAATTATGGGATAGACAATGTAAGTCCTAGCAGATTTCTTTAATAGCAAACACACACATGCAATCCAGCTCTCAGTCAAACACAGCTAATTACAGGAGGCTCCACCAAAACCAAAGTTATTTAAGTAGAAAAAGGAGGAAAGCTGTGGAGAAACAGACAGTCTGGCTGCTGACTGAGGGCAGGGGAAAATTCTTATTCGACATTTTAGGTCTTTAATTTGATTTTTCTTCTTTAAGTCTTGGGTGCACTTGGTTTTGAGAAGTGGAAACACTTGGGTTGCTTGTAGCTCCCTTCCCTTGTTGCCATCTGCCAGTGTGTTAAGGGAAACCCTCTGCACTGTTTCTACACTCTGCTTTTGAAATGTTAACTTTCTGTGACCCTGCAGTTTCTGTAACACTCAGGGCTTCTTCTCAAGGGCTTTGGCTTCAGGAAGATGATCTAATTCTCCTTGGAGTCAGCTGGAAGTGCAAGGCAGGCTCCAAATACAGGGTGCTTTGGAGGATAGGTGTGTGCTGAGTCACATCCAATACCTAAAATGTGACACAGAATTAGAATCCACATGTCTCATAATCACTTGTGGTCAAACCACTCTGTCAAAGCCTGTGCCTGAAAATCCAGGGGCTGAGCTAAAACATTAACAGAAAATGTTAAGAACTGTTCTATTAAACCCATATGAAAGAAGCAGATTTTTGAAACGTTGGACAAAGGAACAGGATTATTCAGATATGTGTCCTTGCAGTAACATGTGTGTTCCTGTGGCTCTCCTCCCTCTCTCCCTTAGGAGATGCCTGTGCACACACACACATGGAAGTTGGGAGATTCTTGTGTGCACTGTGAGAGAGTTTGGGTTCAGATGTCACTCTGTCTTCAGCCACCTCGGGGAAGGAGCAGCAGAAAGGCTCTGTTGTCACCCCAGGAGCAGTGGCTGTTTCTCCACAGTGGAAATGGCTCTGCAGTATTTTTAGCCAGAGCAGCTCTTTGTTGGGCTCCTCACAGAGACTTTCTGGGCTGGGCCATGTGGGGTCTGTGAGGTGTTTTGGTGGAGGGGCTGTAGCTGGAGCCTGGGGAGACCAGAAGATGCCAGTCCCTCTGGGGTTTGGCTCTCTGCTCCATGGCCACGCTTCAAAGGGCACTTTCTCTGGCTAAAAGAAGCTTCTAATTATCCAAGTGGCCCCCAGTGCTGCATATTTCTTAGGGCTGCATGAAACCCCTCAGTGTGTGGACACCAGCACTGGACAATGCTGCTCTTTCTCCAGTGGCAGGGGTCAGAATTTGATATAATTTCATTATTGAGCTGCACTGCAGTTAAAGTTTCATTGGAGCACAGAATGTCCTGTGATTCCCCTTCCCCCATAAAGGCTGGAAATTGCATTTTAAAATGCTATAGAAACTAAATAAAGCTTTACAAAATAAAAGGCAGCAGCCTATTTTGAGCACTGAAAGTTCCTCCCAGGCCAGTGCCAGGGCTATGTTGCTGTGTTAGAGCTTGCAGAGGAAAGTGTTGGGACATTTGGAGATGAGCTTCTAAAACATCTGGTTACTAGGACAAATTGCATGCAAATTAATGCATATTTGGGTGAAGAAACAGGCCCTAAATCCTGTTTTCTTAGTTGACAATTCTTGAGCAAAATACACTGGAGAATAATTCCTGGCATTCTTTTTTTAAAGAAAACACAGTGTGAGTTATGCTATGGCTGCTTCCTGTGAAGGATCAGTGGTCTGAGTCTCAGAGTTTGTGGCCTCCACAGGGCTGATTTATTGAAGGAAGGAAAACAGGGGGTTGTGCTTTCACTGGGGCTGCTGTTTGAGACACCAGTTCTCTCTGACTTGCTGTGCAAACCCAGTGCTGCCCTCCCAGAGCTGGGAGAGGTCCCAGTCCCCTGGGCTGTGGGGAGGGTGACGTGGTTCTGCTGCCTCTGGGAAGGTCCTGCCCTGTGGAAATTCTGCTCTGAAAACTCCAGGGCTTGGCACAGCTGGGCTTGCCCAGGAATTCCTCACCTGCCTTCCATTTGGGGGGCATTTTGTCAGCATGCCTGGGGCTCCCAGGAGGCTGCTTGGACACCTCCTCGGGTCTGTCCATCTGCTGAACATCTCCCATCCAGGATCTTCCTTTCCCATCATATTCCACTGGCTTTTCCATTAGGTCTGCCCAAGGTGGTGCTGCAAAGTGCCAACCAGAGCCCATGTGTGCATTTGGGATCGTAACCAAATCTGCTGGTGGCCAGCAGAGATTTTGGAAGCTCTGCTGCCAACTGGGGTTTTGGAAGCTCTGCTCCCAACTGGGGTGAGCTTCAGAAAGCAAATCCTCCTGCCTTCCCAGGCTGACTCTGCCTGCAGCCCCTCTTGACCCAGCAGAAAATGCTTGAACACCTACATCCAGAACTAAAAGAAGCTGATAGTGCAGGACTGAGCCAGCTCACCTGCCTTTCCACCACCCCCCTTCCCCAAGAGACATGCCCAAGCCCTGGCAGGGCAGATAATCCTCACATCAGGGGCAGGAGGAGTCAGAAATCTGATTATGTTTATCCCTGGTGAGATGTTTTCCTTTGAGGTAATTTCTGGATTTAAAAAGAAAAAAAAAAAAGAAAAAATATCCCTAATTTTTCTTCTCATCCTCAAGGGAAGTAAATTAATTTACTTTTTATTAATTATTTAATAATAATTCATTTTAAAAGATGAGGCTGGAAACTAAAACTCCCTCCTCTGCCAGAAGTGGGGACTCTGTGCATGAGCAGGGCTGTTGATGGAGCCTCCTGCAGCCCTTGTCCCGTGGTCCTGGGAGCTGTGGGAGGGCACAGACCCCCAGGAAAGGGGGTCCCAGCGAGTCAGTGGCTGCTCCCCTCCCACACAGCAGGGCTGGGAGGGAGTGACCAGCCTGCTGAGCCTGGCAGCTCCTGGAGGTCATGGAATGGTTTGGGCTGGCAGGGGCCATAAAGCCCATCCACTGCCACCCCCTGCTATGGGCAGAGACACCTCCCACCAGCCCAGGTTGCTCCAAGCCCCATCCAACCTGGCCTTGGACACTCCCAGGGATGGGGCAGCCACAGCTTCTCTGCCCAACCTGTACCAGGACCTGCCCACCCTCATGGGGAAGGATTCCTTCCCAATATCCCATCTGAGCTGCTGAGTGACCTGCAGCCTCTGATGGTTCACAGCTGGTGTGACCCCTGAGCACCTGAGCACCTGAGCCCTGAGCACCATCACCCCCCCTGAGTACCCCTTGAGCACCGCCACTGACCCCTGAGCATTCCCTGAGCACCATCACTGACCCCTGAGTACCCCCTGAGCACCATCACCAACCCCTCAGCTCCATCACCACCCCTGAGCACCAGCACTGAGCCTTCCACTTGATTAGCACAATGGAGCTAAACCAACAGTCCTTATTTCTGAGTTGGTTTTAATTTTTAAGCCAAGTTTTCTGCTGCTTTGTGTGGCCAGGAGCTTGTCTGCATGGTCAACTCCATCAGCTGGTTAGTAAATACTCCCTGGTGAGCTCCTGGTGAGCTCTTTAACTTCCACACTCACAGCACCATCATTACTTGAAGTGAAGCAGGATAATAACAGTGCTTTGGGGATGTTCTGTTTTGAGGGGAAAAGAAAAATAACAAACCTTCAATGTGCTCCTTTTTCCTGCAATGGAAAGACCTAAAAAGTTAAAACCCCTCCTTGGAGAAGGATTGCTGAAGGTCCAACAGCCATGGTCCTGTTGGTGTTGTGGCTGCTGTTGGAGTGGTGCTCCCAGTGCAGGGGGCACAGCATTGCTGCCCACCCTTTGTGTGTGTGTGTGTGCCAGGGCTGTGCCTGCCCTCACTGGCCATTCCCTCTGCCCCAGCTCAGGTACTCTGCCCAGAGCCTCCTGGACTACATGAAGACCATCCAGAGTGATGCCCCAGCCATGGAGGGTTTCTGTGGGACGCTGCTGAAGGTCTTTGAGGACAACCTGCACAACGACAGGTAATGGTTGGCCTTGGCTCTCTGCCCTCCTGCTGCAGCTGTGGGAAGGTTGGGTGGCCCATGGGTGGAGACCTGCCTGGGTGGGCTGTGCCCAAGCCCTGCTGTGTCTTTGCTCTGACACATCTGGCTGTGGTGAAGGAGGACCTTTGGTGAAGTGGACAGTCAAATGTTTGCCTATTCAGGTTTTGGAGTCAGAGGTTGGGTTGTGTTTGACCTTAAAGCCCATCCAGTGCCACCTCCTGCCATGGGCAGGGACACCTTCCACCAGCCCAGGTTGCTCCAAGCCCTGTCCAACCTGGCCTTGGACACTTCCAGGGATGGAGCAGCCACAGCTTCTCTGCCAAACCTGTGCCAGGTCCTGCCCACCCTCCCAGGGAAGAATTTATCCCCAACATCTAAACCTGCTCTCTTTCAGCTTGAAGTCACTGCCCCTCGTCCTGACACTGTTTCATATCCATTTTGTTCCTTGTCTCAGCTGTTGAAATGAAAACAAGGCCATGGTTATCCCAGCTGACTCGTGTGTTGGTTCCTTTGGGGTTGTAACTTCTGACACAGCCTGTGGAATGCATTGTTTATATTCTGGAAAATAAATTAATGTTTTCTGCTCCTGTTAACTCTGTTTTCAAGACCCTGCAAGTGTAAAGCAGGAGTGTTGTTCATTAGGATTTCCCTTCTGGCTGGAAGGGGTTGTCCCCTCAGCCAACACACACAGGCACCCAAGCGACCCTCCCTTGTGCAAAGCAGAGTTCTACTTTAAACATGTGGGGCTGCACAGGGAGGGTGTTTTCCTGATTGAAATGAACCTGTCTCGGTGTGCCAGGGTGTGTTTGCAGTGCTGATTCTTGTCTCTCCCCAGGGTGTCTGTGCCCCTCCTGGCAATGCTGGACCAGCTGTTGGCCAACGGCTGCTTCGATGCCTTCAGTGGCCAAGAGAGGTGAGTGGCTGGGGTGGCTTTGTGGGTTTGTGTTCCACCATCCCACAGACCTCTTAAACCTCACCCTGGGTGCTGCTGGGGGTGCACAGGGGGTGGGTGTCTCTTTAGGGGTTGAGTTTTCCTGCAGTGGGACAGCTGAGACCTTTGAAAGGCTCTTGAGCAAACCTTTGACTCTCACATCACATCATTTTTTTAACAAGCAGGACATCCATCAAATTCAATCTGCATGTTTCTCCTGAAATACTTGGACCACTCTCAGATCCATTCTTGCCTCTTCCAGCTTCCTAAGTCCATGGAAGTCCATTCCTTGTTGTGTTGGGGGGCACTGGCAGTGTCCTGGGCTGGTGCTGCAGAGCAGTGTGTGCCTACAGGCTGTGGCTTCCCTAGTCCCCCTGCCTTGGTTCATGGGAACATCTCTGAAGAAGTTCATTAGGATTCTAATAAGAAAAAAGACACATCCCAGCTCTTCCCCCCCAAGTTCAGTCTTCTGGAAAGTGTTTAGTTCAGGGATGGATAAACATGAGTAAGTTATTCCAGTGTGAAATCATGGGTTTTTTTGCAGATGTTTCAGAAAAGAATGATTTTAATTTCAGTAATATTAAAATCTGTTCCACAAGCTCTCCCAGGCAGCATCTTGGCACAGCTGCAGATACTTGCAGAATTGTACAACGTGGATCCTACAAGCACATATCCAGGATTGGGAATCTGTTGTTTCAAGAATTGCTCACAGCAGATGAATTTGTAAAACATTCATCATTCTGAAAGTTTTAATTGAGCCTACTCTTGTCTTGAAGTGTGGTTTTAGATAATCTTTCTTAAATTGCATTTGGCAAGCCTTGTTTGAATGGGAATTTCAAATGAGCCAAAGACAGATGGAATGAATATTACTTGTTCAGTTTGTAATCATGCCAGGGCTGTGGGACTTCCACACAGCTCCAGGCACCCCTGCTGGGGAAGGTGATGGATTAGGGCTGCAAACCCCAGGTAAAGTCTTGCCTCTCATGGCAGGGGTCACTAAACAAAGAGCACGTGGTGCCAGCAGTGCCTTTGCTGTGTCAGTGCCTCAGACCCAGCCCTGTGGCTGTTGTGATGCCTGAAAGAAAATCCAGGGTGACTCAGGGGGAAAAATGTTGAAGCTCATCCTGGTGTGCTTCTGCCAGTTTGATGGTGAAAGTAAAGGAGAAAAGCAATAATGAAACAGCCAAAGTGGATCATTCTCCTGTCAAGGGAGGGCAGTGGTGGTCTGAAGTGCAGAGTTGTTATCACAGAGAGCCCTGGAAGGGCAGAGCTTGGGGAGTTTGGAGACAGCTGGAAGAGATGGAAGTTGAGTCCCTGCCTGTGACACCTCCCTGGCCATGCAGGTGCCCCCTTGGGCACGAGGGAGTTTCTGGGGGTCCTGCACGGGGAGCAGGTGAATGCTGAGGCTCTGCTGTGCTCCCAGAGCCTGTGTGTGGGGCAGCACAGTTACCCTTTGGCACCCTGGTGTGTGTCCTTTGGGTGCAGTCAGGAATGGCAATGCTGGTCCTGCCCATTGGATGCTCCCCACTGCCCTTTGTGTGTGTGTGTGGACTTTGGGGTCTGAGCTCTTCAGTGGGACCATCTGATGCCTTTCCAAAGGAGCCTGGCATGAAATTGTGCATGAGCCTGACAATTGAGACACTTCAGTGGCCTGGAAAGGCTGGGAGGGTTGTGTTTTCCCTTGGGGTGTTTGGTTCTCTTTTCCTCTCCTTCCCTCATTTCTTCCCACCCTGGGCTGGGTGGAGGGTTGGGATGTTGGACTGGGGGATTTCTGGCATCAGGATTGTGCCTAAACCAGCCACTTAACAGGCAACTGTTACAAAAAGGTGTCTGCAAATGCATTTTGACGTTTCAGATGGAAATTGTGCACTATCCTGGGGCTTGGTTTTCTAATCAAACATCAGCAGGCACAGTGGGGGATACCCAGCAGGGTTGAACGTAACCGGGATTGGAGCTGCATCCGTGTGACCCTGGTGAGGAGCTCAGTGCTCCAGTTAAAACCAGTTGCCACAGGGTGTCACTCCTGCCCTGCACAGGCAGAACCTGCCCCTTCCCACCCTGCAGCTCACACAGTTCAGAACATGAAGCTTCTGGTGTAGTTTTACAGCTGAATCGCAGTGTTTGGGAAGCTTTGTGTGGCTGCTCTGTGATCTCTGGGCAGGGGGGCAGGTGAGCCCCCTTCTCCTCCTCCTCTTTGGGATGGCTCTTGTTAAATGGGGTGGATTTGCCATCATGTAGGGGTTGTTGCTCTGCCAGGGCCCTGCTGAAGGTGCCAGCAGGGCTGGGAAGTGTGGGGTGAATACCTGTCCTGTGGGGTTGGAGATGAACCAGCTTCAGTGTCACCAGGTCATCCAAAGGCTTCCAGGGCTGGCTTCTCTTTTGAGCTTGGCTTAGTTGGAGCTGTAGTGTGAAAAGAGCAGCTCTGCCTGTCGTTTTCCAGGCTGTTATTTCCTACTTAAGGTGACCCAAAGCTGCCTGTCCAGCCCCAGAGGTTCCCCCTCCCTTGCCCTGGGATGGTTTGTGTCACCATGTGAGGAATGGCAGGAGGGAACTCAGCTGTCCCAGGCAGCCTGAGGTGGGGCCTGGGTCTGCTCCTCTGCATGTCCACAAATTGTGCCAACATAAGAGGGCTGTGAGAAGGGAAGGGGGGGAAAAGCATTGCTCCTGGCAGCAGGGCAGGGCAGAGCTGGGCTGGAGTGCTGGGGATGCTGCTGCTGGTCCCCCTGCCCCTGTGCCCTCCCACCCGAGCAGGGCAGCTGCAGGGTCACTCCTTCCCCCCAGACTGATTCCAAGGAGTGCATTCCCTGTGTCCAGGCTGTGGAGCTGCACTCATGGATTAGGGACTGCCAATTGGAGGCCAAGGGATGGAGCTCTCAGCAGTCCAGCAGCTCTTCCACACGGAGGTCCCTGCCAGCTCCCTGCTGCTGGTGGCACAGGGGGCACAGAGGAGAGGGAGCTGAGGCTGCTGGCAAAGCTGGCACTGGCCATGCCCCCTGTGGCTGCAGCTCTGCAGAGATGCTGAGGTTGCCCAGGTGGATTGTTGGCTCCTCAGGAGCACAGGAAGATGGGTGTCACCATCAGTGCCAGCTCTGGAATGGCAGTTCAGGACCTGATGCCTTCTGGAGCAGCAAGCGGCTTTTCTCTTTCTCAACATGTATTTTACACCTTGAGCTGAAGCATTCAGGTGTTCTCTGTGCTCTGGTGTTCCTGCAGTGCTGTGAGAGGGTGTGTCCCCATTGCTCTCCCTCCAGCTGCTGATTTCTGTGTATTGGGGGTTCCCAGGGAGTTTTAAAAGCAATTCTACTGCTATTGCACAGTAAAATGAAAGCAAAGCTGTGGCAGTGGCTGTTCCACAGCCACCCTGAGTGGCACTGCTGAGACCCAGCCCACCTGGGGCAGGGAGAAGCAGCACCTCTTGGCAGCAGCACATGTGCCCAGCTTACATCATGCAGAGACTTCAGGCAGATCCCTTTTCCCCAGAGGCTGTTCCTGCTGGCATGGTGCCCACACAGGAGAAGGAATTTTCTCAATTTCCTTTAGAGAGGCCAAGCTATTTGAGTCATCTGAGCTCACACACAGGTTGGGTTTGGTTATTGCAAACGTGGACTTGGCAGCTCTCAGAAAGGAAAGTGCATCTGTTTTAAACACAAATGCTGCTCGTGAGGTTCCATGTGTTCAATTTATTCCAGATGCTCCTGTTCCAGGCATTCCCTTTGCTGCACCACTTCCCAGTGATGTCCCTTTTGTTTAACTGGTTTGAATCTCACCTCATTGACTGCATTGCCTGGGGTGTGCTGAGAGCCAGGGATTGTAATTAGCTGCCTGCCCAGGCTCTGTGTGGAATTGGGGCTGGGAGCAGAGGAATTCCACCATGGTAGGACAAAACACACCTCAGCATTCAGAGAGCCCCTCCAGACAGATCCCTGTCCCTGGACACAGACCCAGCCATGCAGGTCTGTCCCTGCCACCTCCTGGAGGCACAGCCTTTACCTTGAGGGTTTGGTCAGTTTTGAACCAAGGCACCAGTTCACACCAGGATTTTGCTAAGAATTTTTTTAAAGTAATTAAACCCCACTAACTCTTGTCAGAAAACTCTGCAGAAGGAGGTGCATTACCTTACCAAAACACCTTGACACTCCTGTAAACACCTTGTGTTAAATGTGCTGCCCTTTCACAGGTGACAGGAGTTTTTATCCACAGCTTTGAATCGTGGTAGCAGAAAATCAATGTTGCTATTTTTGCTTTCTGCTCCCCATCCACAAAGGTTTCCAAAGTACACAGCCTAGGAGGAATTGTGCTCACTGGACAAATATGAAATAGTTTCTTCTTGCATCTATGGCTCCCCAGCCTGGAGTGCAGCAAGGAGAAGATTAAATATTTTGAACCGAAATAAAAGCATTAGTCCCTCTTTGCTGCTTTTTAATAGATCCTTGGAATAACTACCAGTCCTTATGTTTGTCTGAGTGTCTGGAGAGAGCTGTGAGAATCACATTTCCCAGACTGTGCAAAAAGAAAAGGATTTGTTAAATATATTTGAAGATGGTTCTGTGGCCACGTGATGGGAGTGTCAGCCCTGTGCTTAATTCCCTTGTCTGGCATCTCAGGAGGAATTTGGGCTGTGAAATGGTGGGGCACTGAAGGAACAACATTCATCCCCTTTTGTGTGGAGTTTGGTTTGAGGCCTCAGGGAAGGGGCAAGGAGGCACCACGAAGGTTCCCAGACCAAATAACTCGTATTTGGCTACAGGGAATTGTAATTCCTGCCATGGCATTTCTGGTCATACCCCCTCTGCTGCAGACACAAGCCATGGTGAGCCAGTTCTCCTGCATGGACTGGCTAAAAGGAGCTCACTGCTCAGCACACAGGTAGTAGCAATGGAGATAATTAAAAATAATTTATTCCCTGCCCTGTTAAAAAATGAAATGTCCTGCTGGATGTGACAGGCAAACTCTCCAAAGTCTCTGCCAAAGGCTGCCCAAAGCAGGGTGAGCTGGGCAGTGTGCTTTCCCTCACCTGGGAATGTTAGTTTGGCATCTTGACAATCATTAAATGTCTCTGAAATTCTGCTGCAACCTACTGCTGATCTTCCTTTGCTTTCCCACTTCCAGCCACCCCTTCCCAGTGAAGTTGTTCACCCTCTGCAAAGAAGAGATCAAGAGATCCAAAGACATCCGGAAGCTTCGCTCCAGCATCGGAGTGTGAGTGAAGGGCCCCCCTCTGCTCACAGGAGGGGGGGGCAGTTTGCAGATGGCCCAGCTTGGTCTGGCTCATGTGGCTTGAAGTGTCAAATGCACATGGACACGTGGGCAGAGGTGGTGAGGGTGTCACGTCCTGCTGCCTGCCTGGGGGGAAACGTGAGCTCATAAATCTGAGCGCCTTTTACACTGTTGGCACTCAGAGAGATGCAGGGAGTCGTTTGCTATTCCTGTGTGCCACTGTCAAATATATATAATTAATTGAGTAGATCTTAGATGCGCACTGGAATGAGCTGAAAACATCTGCAAAATGAGTGGCTTTAGGGTAAAGGCCCTCAGTCAGGTCCAGCAGCACAGAGGGCAAACCCAGCACTTCCCAGGTGGGAAGGACAGGGCAGGGTGAGGAGGGGAGGGAAGAAGACAAAAGCAGGTTGAGTGGCAGAAACTTGGCAAAATCATTCCAGTAGCACAGTGTCAAGTGATGACTTTATTGGCTTTCACTTCATTTTTTCCTTGGGAATAGTCTCAGAGTTCAAGGCAGCCTGAAATGAGTCCCTGGTTTGTGTTTCCCCCCAAGCTGCTCCCTCAGTGCCCTCACTGTCCCTGTCACAGGTGGGTTCTGTGAGACCTCGGTGCTGCTGGGCAGTCTGACCCCACATTTGTGCCTGGCACAGCCTGTGGCACCTCAGTCACCCCTCAGGATCCCCCAAACACCCCTCAGGATCCCCCAAACACCCCTCAGTGTTTGCTTTCCCCCAGCATTGGCAGCTGGGATTTGCTGGGGCAGCACAGCCCCCCTCCCATCCTTTCCCCAGGGTATCTTCACCCTGATGCTCAGAATGTCCTTGTGCAGTTCTGACACAGGATGTGGTCTTTTCCTTCTGATTTCTAGGTTTTGTGGCCTGATCCAATTCCAGGGAGACATGAGAGAGAAGGTTTTCTTTCAGCTCTTTCTCCTCCTTTGCCATCCCTTTCCTATAGTAAGTACTGAATACTTTGCATATTTTCAACTGTGTTATTTAACATACAAGTAAAAACTAATTTAAAGTGCATTAAAGCAGCATGTTTGTTAACAGATATGAGTGCACAGAACAGATTTTATTTCTCAAGGATCTGCTCCCTGCAGTGCTGCCCCTGGAACAGGCTCCTGACTCCCTGCAGTGTCCTGTGCTGCCCTCCAGGCCTTACTGGTTAAACTGGGAGCAATGCGGGTGCCTCAGACATTGGTTTCTGTTACACATCCCCAGCCCAGGGGAGCTCTGTCACCATTTGGTGCTGAAAGCTCCAAGCAGATAAATTACTGTTAGTTCTGTGATATTCTGGGTGCAGCAACACAGGAATAGCTCTGGCTCAAGGAGAAGAAACTCGTTCTTTGTGTCAGGTGGGACAAAAGCTGGTGCAGTGCAGGAGGATTTGGCAGACTTTTCACCCTTCCCCTGTAACAAACCTGCATCAGGGCACAAAAATCTGAGGATGTGTTGCCTTGGCAAGGTTTGGGGTTTGTTTTGTCACTGTACAAACCCTGGGAGCCCCAAGTCCCCACTGCTGTGCCAGCCAAACATGTCCACAGGCACCTTGGCTTTGGTGTCCAGCACAGGGGTTCCACCTGGGAGTGTCTGTGGGTGTCCTGGGAGGAAGGGAGGACTTTCTGTTGGGGGTGACTTGAGCCCACGAGGTGTGGGAGTGATCTGGGACACACTGAGGAGCCCAGTGTGTGCCAGTGCAGAGCAGTGTTTGTGCCAACAGTGATTCCTTCTGCCCCTTCCTTTTGGATCAGGCCAAAGCCATGTGGTCCTCAGCAAAATTTGATCTTCAAGTTTCTCTGCCAGGTGTTCCCACGTTGTGTGTTCTGCTCCACGAGGGGCACCAGGGAGAGGGATCATCTCAATTTTACATCCCTACTGTGTTTTGTTGGGTCAATTTAACTGGGCAGTGCCAGTCCAGAAATAACCCTATAATTCCTTTGCCTTCCTTTGGTTACCATCAGGCTTTCTGGGGAAAAAAAACAAGCAAACAAACAATTTGGTTTTGTTGCAGCTTTGCTTTCCTCAGTGTAGCATCTTCCTCCCTGTTGTGGCTCAGCTGCCAGCCTGGCCAGCTCCACGTGTGTGTTCCCAGTCCCAGTGCTGAGCTGTGCTCTGGGAAAAGCCTGGGAACTGCTCCAGAGTCCTATGGCAGGCTGATGCCATCTCCCAGGGCTTTCTCCAAGAGTTTTGCTGACTCTTCCAATGCCCAGACAGGGAGGTGGGTTTTTTGGAGCTTCCAGCTCCCGTTTTAGAGCCAGGCTTTGGCTCAGGGAGTCACTGCAGGGACTGTTGCAGTTGGGCCAGAGGGAGGGAGCTGAGTGAGGGACAGAGCTGGGGGCAAGTCCTGCAGAGTTTAGTGGGGCTGGACCAGCTGTAGGGTCAGGAGTTCCCTGAGGTGCCACATGGACCTGCCAGAGGGGCAGAACGAGCTCCCTCCCTGCAGCAAACCCCGGTGGGAGGCAGGAGGGGCCTGAGCACCACCACAGTGTGCACACCACGAGAGGCAGCTGGGGGAGCAGTGCCCAGCAGTGCCAAACAGTGCCTAACAGTGCCCCAGGAGTGCCTCAGCAGTGGCCAGCATTGCCCCAGCAGTGCCAAACAGTGCCCAGCAATGCCCCAGCAATGCCCCAGGAGTGCCCCAGCAGCCCTGGGCTCTGCCCTGGGGGCTTCCCTAACCCTGCCCTTGCCCACAGGTCCGTAAGACCACGGCCAGCCAGGTGTACGAGATGCTGCTCACCTACGAGGCGCTGGAGCCGGCCGTGCTGGACGAGGCCATGGCCATCCTCAGTGACACCAACTGGTAGGTGCAGCTGGGCCAGAGCCCCCTGAGGGCTGGGACAACCCCTGCAGGAACCAGAGCTGATGCCTTGGGGAGCTGGTGGGGAGGAGGGTGGAAGGAGCCAGAGCTCTGTGACGCTGCCAGTCCTCCACAGCATTGCTGGAGGTTCTGAAGAGCCATCCAGGGTCCTGTCCCTCTGCAAGTGGGAGGTGTCCAGTCACCACGAGATAAAGTAAAATACCTGTGTTTCTCTAACAGCATTAAAAGGGAGGAAATCTTGGAAGTTTTCCATGGAACAGGGACTGGGCTGTGCAAACACTCAAACTGCAACTGCCCAGACAGTTTCTTGGCATTCCTGAGGACTGGCAGGATTTGGGGAAAGGAAGGATCTCTGCAAGCTGGGAAACAACAGAATGAGCAGAACAGCTCAAATCTCCCATGAAATGTAATTACTCAACATGCTACAAGTGTTGTATTCAAGCAAACATTTGGCATTGGAACAGTTTAGATGTTTCCCAGGCATACGATGGCATGAATTAACCCCCCACTTTATACAATGTAATGCATTTTTTAATCTCTTATTACCTGCACCTTTGGCTTCTTCCCAGGGCAGGGAAGAGGGTCCAGCTCTCCATGAGCACAGCCCACTGGAGCAGCACAGTGACTTTGAGGGCAGGGACAGTGACAGGAGCAGGGAACCAGCATTTTGGCACTGGATTTTTCCCTTCCTGCAATTTTTGGCATTATCATCACCTGGGCAAGGTGATAAAAGGCTGCAGGGCTTGGAGAGTTGAGGAAGCAGAGTTTTAAGGTACTGATTAGTTGATTAGTTCTGCTGCCAGGTAAAACATTTTCCCTTGTCCCAGACCTGGGTCATGGGGCTGCTGCCCCACACAGCACAGTTAATACATGGGAACAGACAGATAGAAAAATACATCATTTATTTAGTCATTATATTAAATGGGTTTTTATGTCCATTTTCATTTCATGGCAACAAAATGATCCCAGACAAACTCAAAGAACAAATGCACCTCAGGACTGTGGTTCCAGATTTCAGGCTGCATTCTTTGGCTTTTCTGTACTTTCCAGTTTATTTCTGTGCTTGAGCTTGAATAACTTCATATTTGGGGAAAGAAAACTGAGTTTGTTACTGTGAGGGGTGGCTGCTCTTCTGAGTTTTCCAGTGCAGAATTACACCACCAGTCTCAGATTTGAAGGACTGGTCACCAGCAATTCTTCCCATGGTTCCAATTCCTTGTTTACCTGCACGTGGAGGGTCAGAGCTGTGTTTGAGGGGACTCAGTGCTCACTTATGAGTTGCTCAGAAGTGGCACAAAGCACTTGGAGAGACTCCCTGGAGTGATGAGGTGGCTGCTGTCACCCCAATTAGAAGTGGGCCAGGCAAAGCAGAGCTGGTTCAGTTCTGCTTGTAAAGGGGTTGCTAAAACAAAGCAAAATATTCCCCCAGAACCACTGCAGGAAAATAAATATTCTCGTTTTACCCTTTTAGGGTGTGCCTGGTTTGGGCAAGCCCTGAGTACCCTCCTGCAGTGTGGTCACTGCTCTGAGATGAAAGACAAAGCTCATTTATTGAAACCCCAGTTAGTTCAGCTGGGGAGATTGGAGCTGTTCACAGAAGAAGAGATTTGAAGCAGTTGCTGAGAGTCAGAGTGAGCTCCTGGTTGTCCTCAGGTTCTCCCAGTGCTAAAACAATCAGTCTCAATTCTGGATTACACAGAGCGTTAAGAGCAGGAAGCCAAATGAGCATTAATTTAGAGGAGGATGGTAATTAGTGGAGTACACACATTTGTTCCTTCTTGGGAGTACAGAGAGTTTATCACACAAATGTGTCATGCAGAGTTTAAACAAATGTCTCTGTAAATAATACATGTTGTTGTATTATTCAGGTTATTGTTCAGGTTATTTCTGACTTGCTCATTTTGCTTTTTCTCTGTAGTTTTAGACTCTGTTTATGTGCCATGAGTTAAATTTGTAATAGCTCATGTACAGTTGGCACTGAAGAAAACCCAGCTGAAGGTCCTGCCCTGGTGAGCAGTCCCAGCACTGCAGCTCCAGCTTCTGCCTCGTGGCAAACAGTTCTGGCTGGGGGGATTTGGGGCATTCTGGGGCTTTTCTGTAACTCATAGGTGTGGAGGGAATGATCTCGTGGACATGATGCCAGTTCAGAAACTGTTTTTAAAGGCTCACAAGTTTTAGGTTGGGATTTTTCTATTTCAGGACAAAGCTACTGCAGAGTTCAGAGTGTCCTCCCCCTCATGTAACTTTAGAGAAGAAATTAGGGAACTTCTAGTCTAAAGGGTTGTATGAATAAGTATTTAATATATATAAAACTCTAAAAGAACAGTGTTGGAAACCTCGTGGCAGCTGGTTACCCGTGGCAGACCTGGGGTGTATTTAGGCTTAAGGTGGTACAAAAACGAGACCCAACAAAAACTCCTCCCATTTGAAAGGCACATTCCAGGACATCAGAGTGCATTGGTGACACCCCTGAAGATCTGCTGTGACTGGGGGCACCTTCAGGTTTTAATTTCTGAATTAACTGGAGCCCCTTTTCCCCCCAGGGAGGCAGAACTGCCCGTGGTGAGGGAGAGAAGAAACTGCCTCTGTGACCTGCTGGGAGTGCCCAAACCTCAGCTGGTGGCCAAGGTACTGCTGGGGAGCTGCTCCCTGGGCAGCAGGAGGGGGGTCCACTCAATACTTTCCCTTCCCCTTAAATCCCTACAAATGGACTTTTCCAGAGGGCAGGAACATCACAGCCCTGTGTTTTGCTGAGGTGTCCTCAGGGCACATCTGGGCACTGGCAGGGCTCTGGTGGCACAGCCTGCCCATGGTGACCTCTCCTCTCCCTCTCTCTCTGGCAGAGCTCGGCGTGAGGAGGAGCTGCAGTGCCTGGAGCTCCTGGTGCCCCCAGGCTGGGAGGAGGCTGTGCTGGGACATTCTGCCAGGATGCCCATCCTGGGCTGGGCAGAGCTGGCTGCGAGCAGAGGTGCCACAGGAAGGCAGCCCAGAGCCACTGGCTTCAGTCTGCAATGTGTCCCTGTGGCAGGTCCTTGTCCTGCTGTGTCACACTGCCCTGTGTGTGCCCATGGCAGGGGTTTGTATGGCCCAACCGATGCAGCCTGTGCTTGCTGAGTATTAAATCTGACCTGCTGCACTGTTCTCTAAAGCATTTGTTTGTCGTCACTTGGGCAAATCTGTCATTCCTGGGCCACAAAAAATCCAGGTTTTACTTCAGCTAAAGCCTCTCTTAACTACTCTTTATGTAACTAATTCAGGCAAATGGTTTTTTGGGGATGAAGCTTTATTTTCTGCAGACTAGAGGTGAGTCAGTTCTTCAAGCCCCTGCCAGGAATCCAGCCCATTTCTTACCCCTGCAAAATGAAACTGCTCTAACCCTGATCTCCAGTGAGACTCCTGTGACAGGGAGGGCAAAGGCACAGCCCACATGGCACTGTAATTACACTGGTAATTGAGGGTTCTAATGAAGTCCCACCCTTGAACAGGGACTGTGTGTGTACAGACACATCTCTGATGAGCCACTGCTGAGGATCCTGCTGGTCCAGTACAGTGATTACATCTGATTGCCAGTCTGTGATTCAGTCCCAGAGAAGAGCCACCCTGGGATCTGCCCAGCTCCCATTCTCACTTCAGTTCTTCCTGATTCCAGTCCTTTTCCCCTCACCTGACCTAGAAGTTGCTCTGTCTCCCACTCCCATGAGCCAACTCCATCCTTGAGCTTCCCCCTCCATCCTCCTCCTCCTCCCCTGTGCAGGTGCTGTCACACACAGCCCCCAATCCCAGGATGTTCCCCTGGAATCCCAAATCCCAGCCCTGCCCTGTGCCCTTGGAGCAGGGAAGGGGTGAGGGCCCCCAGCAGTGGCAGACAAACCCCTCTGCCCTTGCAGAGCTTTGCCTGTTTGCTGGGTATTGAAATCAGAAATACAATTTAACAGAGTGAGTGATGTGCTCACAGCAGTGCCCATGGGGTACCCACAACCTCCCTCAGGGGTTGCTCAGCCCAAAGATTAAAAATAATGAAGCACAAATTACTGAAAAATTCTAAACCCCTGAGAAGTTTGGGCTTCCTGCACTGAGACACACAGAGAGCAGCACAGCTGCAGTCCCACTGTTTCACCTTGGCTTTAGTTAAAGTGATAATAATCTGTCCCTTCCTTCAGGTTCAGCATCTCCAGGTTTCTTTCAAACACTCCGCCTGTCAAATCCTGCGAGGGAAGAACAAGAGAATTAAATCAATCAGACAAATTCATTTCAGGTTGTAACAAGTTTGGGTAATTCAGTCCTTCAGACCACAGAAGGAAGTCCAATTGGCAGAACTAAACAAATAAACCAAGGCTCAGAAATGTTTCCATTCAACAATTAACTGTATTTGTAAAGTTAAGTGCTCAGATCACTGGGGGAGTCAGAGACCTCCCCAGCTCCTGGGGCTGCCCAGCCCAGCTCTGCTCCTTGTGCTTCCACTGGCAGGAGATGGGCCAGCTTGGACAAACCCAGCAGTTTGGGGAGATCTGGAGCCCTGATTAGCTGGTCTGATAAAACAGACCTTTCATCAGGCAACTGAAATACTCTGCAGAGCTAAAGGTGTTTCCTTTTGAGCCCCACTTGTGTTATCAGGACAGGAACTGGGTAGGTTTGGTCCATGAGCAGCCTCAGTGATGTCATAAAGAAAACACTACAACCAGTGTTTCTGTTGGGGTCTTCCTGAAGCCCTGAATTCTGTTGAGCTTCAGCAATGCCACCAAGCCCCCCCCCCAACCCCACCCTAATGAAAGCTGCCAATAGCACAGGAGGGAGATGGAGTGATTGCTCATGTTCTTGTGGTTGGTCCAGAGCAGCAACAGCCAAGTTCAACCAACACAAAGCACCACTGTGAGTGTTTAGGATGGGAAGTTACAGAACTGAATCCAAATGAAACTGTGGAATTAGAGGAGGTGGAATGCTAGACTTGGCTAGAATAACTGGATTTAATGACCCTGAGGTGAGGACTGCAGGTCTGTCTCCCATGGGGGGCTCTGCTGACCAGTCCCTGGGCACCCTCAGCTGGGGCTGCCCCACTGCCCCCCCAGGACTGACACCCCCCGAGCTGCCCTGGCCCCTCCAAAGCTCTGCCTGAATTTCTGCAGGGAAGTAAACCCTGCTTCTGCCCAGAGGAGTGTGCTGAGCCTCTGGACCATGGATTCACTCCCCTCTCCCTGGACAGTCCTCACCTCCCTGCCCTGTCCTTCTGTTCTCACTGGCTGTGCCAAAAACTGCAAAGATCACAGAATCTGATCCAGAACTTGAACAAAACACAAACCCACCAGTCACAAAATGCAGCGCTGAGCTCTGATGTTTACTAACACAAAAGCAAAAGTAACTAATGAATAATTTGGAGAAGGGCTGAGGCTTTTAAAGCAAGGGCTCCATCTCCCCAGGGAAACCAAGTCCTTTCCTGAGCATAAGGCCCTGATCGTGACAGATGCTGAACAGCTTTTGGATTCAGTGCCTTGAAATCAGGAGCAGTGGTGGAATTTAATACTTGGAAGGACCGGGTCCTTATTTTTACAGGTCACTTAAGATGCCAAACTGTCAAAGGTCCCTCTGCAGAACTTCCCACTCACACCAGTAGGGAATTCTCAGAAATTAAGGTCTTGATATGACCTTCACCCTCCACTAATGACTCCATAACCCCAGGATTCCACAAGCTGGGACACAGGGTATGAAACAGTTTGCTGGAAAAATAACCTGCTCTATAGAAGGGTAAAAAAACCACAAATGATGCTGAATTCAGTGGGAGAGCTGAACATTGCAGAGCACAGGACTGAGGTGGCAGAACCAGGCAGGGCTGCACGATGACTGCTCTAACAGCACATTTTCTGAACACTTCACACAATCAACCCAGTTGAATTGCTGCAACAGAAAGAGACAAACCCCTTTCATTTCCAGCCCTTGGAATCCAAGCCAAAACAGGCACAATGCAACATCTCCAAGCATTTTGCTTTTACCTCCCAGAGGGAGCAGACGCAGCACAAGCCTTTGGGTGAAGTGGCTCTGCAGCACACACAGCCACATTCCCTCTCCTTCAGCTGCACTGGCACAGGGAGCAGGAGCCCAACCCTTTGGGAGAGCCTCACACTGAGCAAAGATCAGAGCAGTCCTGCTTCTTGCAGCAGGATCTGCTCTGCTACCAAAGCCTGAAGAAACAAATAAGCCAACGCTGCTCCAAGGACTTGGCCAGCAGTCACTTCTTGTAAACAACATCCTCAGTAAACACGTCTGATCTCCAAAGTCACCCTCTTGGAGCTGCACAGAAATATGCAGGTTTTGTCTGTATTAAAATGAAAAATCATCCCTGCCATGAACAGCAGAATAAAAGCCAGTAAAGCCCCTTAAAGGACACTTTCTTCTTCAGGAGAAGGGTGATAAACTTGGGTTGGTAAAGAATAAGCCAGCAGAGAATGCTCAGTGGCCCTGAGTGCAAAAATAGACTGAAATCCCAACTGAAGTCATGGAGCAGACCTCTCAGACAAGATGTTGTATAATGGTCTCATTGTAAGGGCTTCACAGATTAAATGTGCTTTAGAACAGGTTGCACAGATGTTTTGTCTGGGGACTTCCACCCACCACCACACATAGTATGAAAAATTAAATTAGTTGTAATATTACTTGCTGATCCAAGAGTTTATCACCCACGAGGACACAGCAATGCCCCAGGCACTTTCAGTCTGGCTTTTACAAGCCGTAGTTGTGATCTCAGAGCTGGTGGGGAGGGTGGGAGTGCAAAGTTAAAAGCAGGAGATGAGACTCCACCTCTGCCCAGGCCCACTGTTGGACTGTCAGTGTTTGTGTAACTGCAGCTTGTACTTCCTGTCAGGTTTTCACTTGTGTTTGCTCTTTTGCTTTGAAGCTTCTGTGTTGCTCCACATACTGTGTTACAAAAGAACTGCTGCTCATCATCTTCCACTCACCAGTGACCACAGTCGGGCACAGAAGATGCTCCAGAACTGGCAGTGCCAAACATAAAGGTTTGGAAGGTCTGATTGAAAAAAACAAAGTCTTTGCCACACATGGGGCTGCAAAATACGAGAACTAAAGGAGGCCAGAGGGCTGAGTGCACTTGTCCACTTGTGTTTAGAATGGTGTTGAGCAAGGAAGCTCAACAGACCAAGTTCCTCTCCAGAACCTGCACCTTCCCTTGCTCTGAATTCTCCCCAACACTGCTGCTTGAAAGGCCTGAAATGCCCTGCACAATGAACCAGGGGGTGGGCAGCGCAGAGGCCCCCCTAGAGGAGTAGGAGCTGCAGGAGCCCCTGGGGACACTCACCAGCTTCACACAGATGATGAGAGGAGGAACTGCGTCCCTGAAGTGGCACACGGGCACCCGGGGCTTGGGCGTCTCCTGCAGGGGAAGCAGCACAGGACTCAGCTCACCTGCCTGGGCTCAGAGATGGGCAGCTCTAGAAGGGGGGTGAAGAGGGCAGCTGGTGCCCTCCTGCCTGCTCTGCAGCCCCTGCTTTCAGTGCCCTCTCCTTGCAGGGCAGTTGCGTTTGTCTGAGTGAGGTTACACCTCACACCTGCACCTGGAAGGAGCAGCTCTCACTCCTCCACTGCTCCCCTCCCTCCCTCGGAGCTTTCAGCCCTTTCCCCAACAAGCCCCTCTTGGATCCCACTGCAGGGTGTGCAGCTCCAACAGTCCACCCCATAAAACAGACCTTCCTGCTTCTTTTGGTGGGTTAATTTGGCCACCTCGTGAGCTGCCTCGGCTGCTGTGCCCAGGGGGAGCCCAGAGCAGGCACAGGAGGAGCTTTCTCTGCCAGTGGGAGCTGTCACGTGGTTTTGTGTCCAGCTGGGACTCACCAGGGATCCAGGCTGCACAATTCCCTAAGGATTCACACCAGGTTGCAGTCCAACCTCCTTTCTGCCTGGCCCCAGAGGATGGGGGTGTCCCAGGAAGGCAAATGCCCAGGGTGTGTGTCCCTCATCCTGCCACTGGCAGGCAGGGAGTCCTCAGTATTCCAGGGCAAAATCCTGAACCCTGATTTCCTCCACACAGCCCAAAGCACTCCCTGCCTGCCCAGGACAGACCCTGAGTGGGAAGTTCCTCCAGGCTGGGCACAAGCTGGGCCTGAGGAGGGGCCCCCCACCCCTCCCTCCCATCACACAGAAGGATCCTGTAACCTCTGGGCAGTTGGGTCCACAAGAGAACTTGCTCAAAACTTATTTTGGGGTTTCCTTTCCCTTTTATCCACCACAGACCAAACTCCACTCCCACTTAAGAGTCTGTCAGTGGTTTTATCCCATCCTCAGGATCCTTTCAGAATATGGATTTTTGTCTTTCTAAGCTCCCTTCAGTGAGTGTGAGCCTCACAGATGTGGCTCCAGTTTGCACTGCAGTGTCAACCCCCAGCCCTCCAGCCTTCTCTCACAGCCTCCTTACCAAAGGAGTTGCTGTATAACATTGAAATTTAGTGGCACATTCCTTCATCTCATTTCCCAGGACACTCTAGATCACAGGGAAGGACACAAGAGGGGTTATAACTCACCTCAGACTCCTCATAAGTGTAGAATCCTTTTGCTATTTTCTTCTCATCGACATCACAAAATGCAATGACCTGGAAAGCAGAAGCAGAGCATTTCCATAGCAGGATTTCCCTGGGGTGTAACCATGAAGTGTAACCATGCAAGGAATGCTGCAGGCATGGAATGGACACTGGGATAGGGAAATGCACCCTGGGCCTCCTCCAGGGCTTGGACATTCATGGAGTCCTCTCTGGGTGTGTCTTCAGGAGAGGGACCCTCTGCAGGGACCAGTTCATGAGCACATTCTGTGTCCAGGAACACGAGGAAGGAGATCAAACCACTGACTGCCTGAGAACTCTGAGACATCACCCCCCTCATCCTCAGGGATCTGCTGAGTCCCCAACCCCAGACAGCAGCCTCCTCATTTTGGCACTCCCACTGGACACCCAGGATAACAAAACCTTCTTTTACACAATATAATAGAAGGAAAGTGCCACCACTCACCTCGGGGCAGCAGAGCTGCACCACTGCTCTGGCTGCTCTGGCAATACCAGCCCCAGTTCTAGGGCACAACACACCAAGTTTGAGCATCCCTGTGGTCATGGACTTGTCTTTTTCAACTGGAAAATTCAGCAAATTTGGTATTTTGACACATATAATTGCTGATTCATCTGGGTTCCTCTTCCTGGAGTTATGGAAGCATTATTTGCTGCCCGAGGTGCCAATACTTCAGATGGTATTTTATTTGCATTCCTCATAACTCTGCAGGCAGAATAAATGCCTGCCATCCAAGAGACACAGTGGCCTTATTTTGGAGCCATTTGGTTGCCAGGGACATTTTGGAAGAGTCTTTAATAAAAACAAACATATTTTCCTGCTGTTGGGTCTGTCCAGACCATCCACATGGAGTTCTTATGCTGAAGCAGAACAGTTGAGAGAGTTGAGGTCTTGGAGAAATCAATTATTCTGGTGAGAGCTGGATAGCAGCTTTGATATCTTTTTAATTGCTCCATTAAAAATTGATTAGCAACACTTACTGCTGAGAAAATTTGAAAAGCCAAACAGCTGTTTATTAATTTATTAAGTCAGAGCAGGCTGCAAAAGCCTGGCTTGTTTTCCCTGACTAGAATCTCTCTCACACATTTTCTTCCTGTGATTAAGATGGTTTTCTTTTACCTAAAGTGACCTCACTCTGTTCGGGCAGAGGGAAACACTGTTTTTTGGACACCATAATAACACTTCCTTCATTAAACAGCAGTGGGAGAGAATGCAAACAAAAGTATCAAGGGATTACAAACAGGGCTGGAAAAGGAGCTGATAAACGGGAGGAGTTGGACAGGGATAGTCCCTGGAACCCTGAGAGGGAGACACTGAGCCCTGGAAAACAGGCACCAAAAGACAGAGCAGAACACAAATGAAATGTGACATTTTCCCAGTGGACTGAAGGAATCCCATCCCAGGCCAGCAGAGCCAGACTCTGCTCTGCAGGACCTGCCAGGATTGCACTGAGGCCACTGCAGTGGACACAGAAGGAACAGAGGGAGGTCAGGGCACTCCAGGGAAGTCCCTGGACATTGTACCAGGTGTTGGGCATTGGACTGGGTTGGACAGGAACACACAGGAGCAGCTCCTGCAAGCACAGGGTGAGGACCAGGGGCTTGCTTTTCTTCCCTTGAACACAGATTAATCCACCTTACATCCCTAGCCCTATTCCCATGCCCACTGGAAACCTTTCCTGGAGTTGAAAAATCAGTTGGTGTGACCTATATCCCAAGTTTTCCTCTACCCATCTTAGTGACACACACATGGATATAAACATGTGTGTCCATAAGGGGGAACAAGTAGAGGGCACTGTGGAAGGAGAGGTTCCTCAGCTGCTTTCTCTTCATTCTCTGTCACCACCTTCAAAATCCTCCAAGATTCTGCAAATCTCAGTTTCACCACTAGTGCTTTCCTGTCCTGGAAGCTGTGATCATAATAAACAAACTCTAGCATGTTATAAAAGCTGACAACCCCCCTGGCTGGTGCTGAGGCTTCTTCTCAACATGAATTCATTTCTTCCCAATATCCCATCTAAATCTACTGTCAGTTTAAAGCAATTTCCCCCTGTCCTGTCACCACCTGCCCTTGTAAAAAGTTTCTCTCCAAAGATAGTTTTTGCATCCCCAAATTCCCAATAATCACAATCCCTCCTCTCCCCCTGGGCCATCACTCTCTCTGCCAGGTGCAGGTAACTCTGCCAGGTGCCTTTCCCACCCTGACTCCCCAACTCCCAGCACATCCCACACGTGGAATGGGAACTGCATGAAAAAACAACACGGGTGAGCCTGTGACAGAGTTCCCTTGAAACTGGAAGATGGAAACAAATTTCCCTTGGAAGATGGAACCAACTGCAGGGCTCTGTTGGAGTTGCATCTCCCTCTGCAGTTCTCAATGGGCTCAGCCAGTCCCAATCTGCTTTTCACAGCGGCACAAAACAGGTCAGACTTGAACGGGCACTTTTCCTGCCAGGCTCTTCACCGCGTGGGTGGCCAAATTCTGAGTCGGCTGTTTTTGTGACACACACTATTTATTTCCCAATTAAAGCAGAGCCATGTCTGGAGTCTAAATACAGGACTTAGGCACAGTTGTTTATCCTACAAGGAGAACTCAGGGCATCAGGCTCATGTGAGTTATTTACTTTATACTCTGTCAGGATAAACCCAGAGTTACCTATTTATTTTCCTGCATTAATGGGCTTCTTTCTTGCAGCTTTTATGAAGACCATCTATCCATACATGAACTCACCTCTCTGGGAGGAACCTATGAATTATAAAGTCATAAAACAGTCTTAATTTGCTTTTTTCTGCCCTCTTTTTAGCAAAAGGACTCTCTGGCAGTGCCTCTGACAGCACAACACTGTTGAGGCTCAGAGTCCTCAGACCACACTTCAGTTTTAGGAAAATAAATAAATTATGACATATTTTTGTTTGGAACATCACTTGTATGCAAACCTGCACAATTCCAAAACAAGGGGACAAGACTGCTAATTGCCCCAGCTCAGAGCTGGAGGACACTGTTCTGGAATTACTGCAATTTTACAAGTATGGATTGAAACATCCATTAACATTGGTGTAAGGGGGAAAGGAGAAACAGTTTTCTCCCTCAAAGTTTACACAGCTCAGAAAATAAGACATTTACTCAAAACCAATCTCTGCTTTGGTAAGACACATGTGAGGAACACAAAAACCCTGCTCTGGGTGGATCTGCCTCACCAACACAGGGGACACCAAGGCTGGGGCCATCAGCCTTCCCTGGGGAAGAGGAGGCTGATCCTCCTGGGAATGCCCACCTTGGGAAGGGCCAGCAGGGCCAGGAATGTCCCTGGGAATGGCAGGAGAGAGGCCCTGGCTGTGCCTGGTCAAGCCCTGCTCCCCTCACACAGCAACTGGTTGTTCCCTACGGGACTCGCTGGACTGCAGGGAATGTTTCCTCACCCTTCCCATTCAACTCAGCCTTCCGAGTGGAAACACTGGAGGATCTCAGCAGGTGAGTCATCTTGCCTGGATTTTATTCCCTCACCTGATTTTTACCTGTGTACGTCTGTGATGATCACTTACAGGAAGCAACAAACAGTGACTGCATGTTCTCCAGGTCTGCTCGAGCTGGAGGGAACCCAGAGAAAAGTTTTACATGGGAGAGTGAATAACTGAGCAGAACACCATGGAAAGCTGGGAAACCTTTCAGCAAAAACCTGTTCCCTGTGTCCTCTCCCTCCTGGTTACATCAGCTGCTCTCATAAATGTCACCTTCAAAGACACAACGTGCAAACTCCACAAAATCCCTCGTGGGCAGATCTTCCTTACTCTGTTCTGGCCGTATCTCACTCCATCCTCCACCTGTTTTCCAGTAACCCTGTTAATTCTTCTGTTTTCAATTGTGGCATCCCAGCCTGCAGAAAGCCTAGCAAGCATCTTCATATACATCTCTGCAGAAGGGAAATCAATTTTGGCCATTCATGTCCAATCAAAGTCTCTGAAAGCTCTACAATGCATGCAGCTGACGGCCCAAATCCTGGGGGGCCACAAACAGAGAGCAGCAAACAACCCTCTGTCTCCAGCTGAGTGATTTTCTGCATCAAGAGCTGCTTTTAGGTCACCTCTTGAGTTCTGCAGCCAGGCCAGAAGCTGTGGGGGTCTTTAAATAATCCCAAGCCTGCCTTTCATGGCTCCCTGCAGACACTATTGCACCAGGAGAGCAGCAGCTCCTCCCTTGGCACAGAACCCAAAAAAGCCACTCAGGAGAACTTCAACACCAGAATCCAACATGCCAAATAAGCAGCTAAACACTGGACAATAATTTCCCTTATTGCACACAACATACACCTGCCTTCAGAGTGAGGGCCCTCACTGCCAGTGCCTCATCCCTCTGGAGCAGGAACATTCCAGGTGTGCAGCCCCTGTGCTGGCAGAACAGAGCCTGCAAAAAGCCCATCCTCCCAAGAGGAAGGAGCAGTGGCTTGTCCTGGCCACATCTCACCATGAACTATTTACTACGGTCCAAAATGAAGCCTCCGTTTTCCCTCACATCATCTCAGGGTGCTTCAGACCTGGATTTAACTGCAACTGTGAATTTCCATCTTTCTCTCCCTGTTCTGGAGGCTTTGAACTCCTTTTCATGTTGCCGTTCTACTGCTCACTCCACAGGTGGGCACAATATTCTCCCCATTGTTTCTTTGTTTTTACATGTCCCCACTCCACTCTCCTGCTGCCATTTATATAATTTTAGAGGGGTTAAAATGCTACAAATCTTACCCATTCCTTGGCTGTGTGAAGGAGCAGAGCTGGACCACATGGTTTGGGGATGCTGCTCTTGGAAAAAGGTGCAGAAAAACCGAGGGATGGTTTTAAGTGACCACTGAGCCAGGATAAAGGGCCTTCAAAACACTCTGTGAAGCTTTTGAGTTTGCCACCAGCAGACAGTGTTGTCAGGGAGAAACTGGCTGTGCAAAGCCCTCATTTCCAGGCCACTAATTAGTTTGGTGCTTCTTTCATCCTTCCCCTGCTTTTCTGGGAGCCTGTTGAGCCCTATTTTGAGCCCTCGGAAACGACACAAAATGTTCACGCTGAAGTTCTCCTTTGAGCTGAAGTCTGATGGGGAATAAAAGAGCAGACAAGACAGCTCAGAAAGCCTCCAGGCACACGCAGCATCCCCCAAAACATTTGGTTTCCATCTTCAGCTGCAAACTCGAGACACGACGGATGTGTTTGGAACAAGACAAGGTCTGTTTGACTTCATTCTTGCAGAAATGCTAATCCTGAACCACTGTCAGTGGTGTGAATCAAGAAGGGAACAGCCAGGAAGCAGAATTTCCCTAAGAATACTGAGATCATGGTAATTAATTCATAAAAAGCCCCTACTAATGGAATAATTTTATTTTTTTTCACGTGTTGCTCTTTAGCAAAAATCCCGAGCCTTGGATTTTTGCCGGAACGCTTTGGAGACAAAGAATCATTTTAATATTCCCCATCCAGATGGCTGAAGGGAAACAGGGAATTGCCGAGGTGTCCCTTTGCCTTTTAACTTCACCATAACTCAAATTCACACTGTTTTCCAAACAGACCAAAGCCATAATTTGTCAGTGAGTATGAACATCCACAGACTGCAGCTTCCTGGAATTGCCCAAGGTTTGTTTTCTAAGAAACAATGTTGGCATGAGACAGAGCTGTGCTTTCCAACCACCCCACACAGACCTCCTCAGCACAACTAATACAATTGCTTTGTTTATCACCGTCTAAAAATATGAAAAACATTCTTTTTTAGTACAAAAAAGATGTTTTTTTTACACCCCCTAAGATTAACAGCTCAAACTAATTAATCCTTTTCCTGAGGATTTAGTGGAGTTTAGGTTTTGGTTTTTTTTCAGAATTACAGAATAACAGAAGATGTCTGAATTTATTTTTGGGGAGGTTATTATTTATCCTGGGAGGATGTGTCCCAAATTTTCTGCAGGTACACAGTGCCAATTGAGCAAACACCCTGCTGGGACTGCAGAGGTCAACCACAGGCAGGCTCAGGAGAGCTGATGAAGTTCTGGGTCTCAGTAAAAGGATGAAGCAGCAGCAGCAAACAGAGCACAGGTGACATTTTCAAGAGCCTGAACTGACTTAAATTACAGAACCAACTAAAATTAAAGTTTAGACAGGTAAATTAAATAAATTTAGTTACTTTAGAGCTAATTTTGGCAGTCTTACCTCCATTTCAAAGGGTATTAGACCTCTTAAGATTGCACTGTTTTACACAATGAACCTTCAAGAGGAGACAATGGTAATTGCAGGGATGTAACAAATCATATTTAGCCCTAAGGGACTTTGGAATTGTGTTTTAAAGGTGTCTATTTTACATAATTGATGAGTTCATATCCCAGGGCCTCCTTTTACAGCAGATTCTGCCTGTGCATTCAAAGTGATGCTGAATCTCCAGTGTTCCCATAATGAACAGAATACATGGAACTTCAGCCTTGCTAAGGTGGTCTTTAAAGGGTGAGGCAGAAAAAGCATTTTATTGTTTTTAGGGCTGGAAAGGATGAAGCAACAACTATTTACAACCTCTGTTCCTATGGGATTTGAGAGTCTTTGGCAGGAGTTGCAGATTAGTCACAAAATACCTGAAGGATTTTTCAGGAAAAGCATAACGTGGAGTTTCTCTGCCATCCTTTTACTGTTATTAATTTAGAATAACATTAAAACTGCCACTAATTACCTACTGCAAATTATATGAATTCATTTCCTGAAACTCCAGCAGCATAATCCTTTGATTAGCTCTTGGAGAAGGGAGATACTTTCACTACTTACAGCCAAGAACTTACTTGAAACATGAGGATATCATTTAAGTGTCACTTCTGACTGAGCTGGAGAGACTTGGCAATCTCATTTTTGGAGAAGCTACAAAGTTCCAACGGCCTGAACAGACACATAAAATGACTGCTTGAGTCACTGGAGAGAACAATAATCAGAAATCAGCTATGTAAAAGCCTCTTCCCTCACTTAGGATGACTTCTTTTCTAATTCTCCTGATTGTGCAGACAGAGAAGTGCAATTGCTGCTGCTCAGGCAGTGAGTTCAAAGTGCTCAGCAAAATACTAATAAAAGAGAATATTTCCACAACCCCCCCAAAGTCTCGTGCACTCTGCACTGCCTGACCCAGGTGACACTCCCAGTGGACAGCTCTGTCCTCTCTGAATGAAGAACACCCAGCAATTCATCTCCTTTCCTCACACAGTGCACCCACTGCCTCCTCATGGCCCTGACTGAGGGATGAATTTGGAATATCAGGCAGAGAATTCAGGTCAATTTTTGCTTTGCACATTCACTCTCTGAGTGTCTCCCCTGCCTATTCAGTAATTTGAACTATGTGTATACAAATGTCTTCTATTTTCTTCAGATGTGTGTGGTCTGAGGGCAACATCGTTAATCAGGTTTATGTATCTGTATTTGTCATTTTGTCTTCCCATCCATATTCTTAAGAAAAACACATCCAGCCATAAAATGAATGTTCTCTGGCTCTTTAAAAGTCATTTGACTTTAGCCCTACAGCCTTTATCTAACAAAAGTTATTGCAGGCTAGAAAATGCTATAAAAATAAGGTATTTAGACTCTCAGACAAATGTGCCCTGAGAAGTGTCTCCCACTCCAAACCCAGGCAACCTCCCCATTTCCAGCTGACTGGAAAGTGGACACTCATGTCCAGCAGCTCTCCCTGTGTATTCACCCTCCTCCTCACCCTGGTCTTGGCACTCCAGCTCTCCAAAGGGAGGACAACTGACCAGGCTGAGCAGCATCCCCACAGGGACCTGCCCAGCACCCCCTGGGACACCGGGGATGCTGTGTCAGGATGGTTGGGAAGGAGAGGAGGAGCTTTGGCAGAGATGACACCCCCTCGTGGGCTGACCTTGCTGCGGGCAGCTGGGGACAGGCTCCTGTAGAGCCTCCTGCCCTGCTTGCCAGCATTCCAGATGGTGAAGGATGTCCAGGAGCTCAGCACTGTGGCCTCCAGGAACTGCACCCGCTGCTTCCAGATGGTTCCCCTGCAGAGGTCACAAAAGGGGGGACTTGGAATGATATATTATAATGTTATATCTAATACATCAAATTAAGATGTTATATATTATTACCCTATATTCATAGGCAGTCACCTACATGTAAACCTGACCAAAGTGATTCACAGAACACAAAAAACCCACCCCAAAACATTATTTATTATTAGTGATTTAATTGTAGAAGTTCCAAAGTGTTATTCTGCAGCGACACGAATGTGACTGAGCCTTTACCTGAAGACAACTTCCCCAAGGAACTGCATTCCAAGGAACAAAGAACAGTGGGGCTTTATAATTTTAATTTTTTTAATTATTATTTTTTTCTAAGAAGTGGCATGCCTCATAAAACTTCTTTAAATTTACTTTAGAGGGGAAAAAAAGAAAGCAAGCTGGCAGATGTCTGTGTCCAATTACACCTTCGTGTCTTCGTCCCTGTTCCACAACACAATTTAAGCCAAGTGGTTGAGAAAAACAGCTGTGACACTGATACCAAATGAAGAACCACAGGGCCCTGGAAGACCCACCAGCCTCAGGGGGCCCAGAGAGCCCCACCAGGCCAGGGCAGGAGCTCAGGAGGAGAAGACAAGGACAAGGACAGCACTTTCTTTTCCTCCCCACTGGCAAATTCCCTTTGACAGCAGCAGCAGCAGCAGTTTCGGGGTGTGCTCCACCCTCTGCAGGAATAGTCAAGGCTGCATCGTTTACAACGGATTAAGGAAAAGTGCCTGCTGTTAAAAACATCTGCTTTCTGTCCAGGCTTCATTTAATATTCATTAGCTAGGAACCCACCTCAGACTCAACAAGCAGTTTTCTCTGATTTCCTCCATTTCTGGCTTGACAAATGAACCCTCCCAACCCACATCCCCAGATGGGGCACCTTGAGTTGCAACTTTCTTTCCCAGGAAACTCTGATGAACCCCTCATTGTGCCTCCTCTCCAAAGGCATTTCTTCAGATGGGTTTTCCCTTTTGCTTGTTTGCATCCTTCCCTCACAGCCCCAAGCTGTGGTTTGAAAGCCATGGGACCCTTGGAACACTCAGGCACGTGGACTCCCGCTGGGATTGCTCCTCAGCTCCAGCCAAACCCTGCTTTGCACTTCCTCACTGGTCCTGGGGTGGGAACTTGGGAAGGGCTTCCTGCACAAAGGAATGGATCCAAACACCACAGCTCCTCCCTCCATCCAGCACTGTCCCCCTCTTTGGAGGAGGAGGATTGTGCACCAACACTTCCACTCATGGAGAGACAAAAAGGGCTTGGATTTGGTCACAAATTTCTTGTAAAGCAACCTCAAGCTGCATTCCTGCTGCAGAGCTGTAACTGCTGCTGGCATCCTGAGGCACTTGCCTTTTTCCATGTTCATCAGAGCACAATATATTCCCAGAAGGAAAGTTAAAGGAATAAAATATGAAGGTCAAGTATTTTTCCAGGATGGCTTTACTGGAGATTTTAGAGCTTCTGCTCACTTCTGAAAAGGAGGATTATTGCTTTGCACGTAAATGGAAAAGTTTTAAAAGTGACTTTCCTTTGAAATGTGCCTTCAGAAGGATAACACCATGTCACATTCCAGGGGTACTTCAGAACCTGCTGTTGGCTTGAGTGACACTGGCAAGTTTCCTTTCCACTGGAGTTGGCAACTTTAAGAAGGAAAGAGGGGGGCGAAAAACCCCCAGGCAACCTTGCAAGGCATAAAAAGAACCATCAACTCCCGTCGAGTTGCAGTGCAAGCACTGCAGCCTGCAGAGGCACAGGGTCCCTGCCTGCCATGGGATCCATGTCCCAGCACTCCAGGGCTGGCTCTCCCAGCCACACAGGTGAGTGCTGCCCAGGGGATGCCTCTGCCACAGAGGTAAATTCCAGTAGACCCAATCTCACTGACAGAAGATTTCAGGCTGAAGCAGATCTACTGACCCCACCTTCCCTATTAACATTGCCTCGGGGAAAGTAGGCACTCAGAAATCAAAGGACATACAAGTTATCAAACTCCAAATTAACTGTTCAAACATAAGAATATCATCAGACAGCTTCATTTAAGCACCAATAAACAGCTTTCTTGAAAACCTATTTTGGGTTGTGAAAATCAAACCCATATCCCCAGCAGCTGTGCCTTCTTGCTTGCATCACCCTAAGGTGTTCTGGTGACAAAGCTCCCAACTCACCCACGCTGGGTGTGCTCTTTTCCAATTAAAAAAACCAAGTTGCACTGAACACTTTGCAGCCTTGAGTTAACCCAGAAATACTCTTAGCAGTGCAGCCAGAGGTGAACACAGGGCTGAGAGGAGGACTGAGCTTTGGAGTGTGTGTGCAGGGCAGGTTTGCAGAGTCTGCTGGAGCAGGAGGAGCTCGGGGGGTGTCAGAGCAGAGTTTCGCTTTCCCTGCTCGGGTTTCTGGTTCACCTGACCTGCCCCAGGTTTTGATGTTTCCAGAGCAGATCACTGAGATTCCAGCCTGGAGGGGTAAGGTGTCATGGGTTTCTGTAGCTGAATTTTAGTAGCAGGGGGGGCTTCCAGGATGGTTTCTGTCAGAAGCTGCCAGAAGCTTCTCCTGTCCTGTGCAGCCAAGGACAGCCAGGGCCAGGAGGGGCTGGTGGCCAGAGCGGAGCCAATTAAGAATCACAGTCCCAGCTCTGGGATAACAGAGTGAAGAATTTAGGAGTATAAGGCAGTTGGAAATTCCAGCCACGGGATAACAACACAGAGACCAAGGTGGGAGCAGGAGGAGGAGAAGGAGGGACCCCACGCTGGAGCAGGGGGGGAAGGACTGAAAGCTGTGGCCCCCCACCCTCCCTGCAGCCCCTGGAGATCCATCGGGGTGCACAGACCCCCCTGCAGCCCCTGGAGGAGCAGGTGGATGCAGAAGGAGCTGTTACCCAGTAGGAGGCCCAGGATGGAGCGAGATCCTGCAAGAGACTTGTGGTCATGACTCGTGGAGAAGGAGCCCCACCTGGAGCAGGTTTTTCCCCCAGTAGAAGTGTTGCCCGGGGGG